>CM075865.1:33225173-33702384 GCA_038021265.1 Cyprinella venusta | reverse complement strand
TGAAAAAAAAACATAAGGGGTAACACTGTCATTTTTTTTTTTTTGGCCGAAATTTTGACCCCCTCCGATCTTCTTGAAACTCTGGATTCTGACAGAGGGCCACGAGACTTCGACCAGCGCGCAAAAATGGAGGCTCTAGACCCTTCCAGAGCCGAGATATCGAAGGTCAAAATTTGGACCTGAAAAAAAAACATAAGGGGTAACACTGTCATTTTTTTTTTTGGTCGAAATTTTGACCCCCTCCGATTTTCTTGAAACTCTGGATTCTGACAGAGGGCCACGAGACTTCGACCAGCGCGCAAAAATGGAGGCTCTAGACCCTTCCAGAGCCGAGATATCGAAGGTCAAAATTTGGACCTGAAAAAAAAACATAAGGGGTAACACTGTCATTTTTTTTTTTTGGCCGAAATTTTGACCCCCTCCGATTTTCTTGAAACTCTGGATTCTGACAGAGGGCCACGAGACTTCGACCAGCGCGCAAAAATGGAGGCTCTAGACCCTTCCAGAGCCGAGATATCGAAGGTCAAAATTTGGACCTGAAAAAAAAACATAAGGGGTAACACTGTCATTTTTTTTTTTGGCCGAAATTTTGACCCCCTCCGATTTTCTTGAAACTCTGGATTCTGACAGAGGGCCACGAGACTTCGACCAGCGCGCAAAAATGGAGGCTCTAGACCCTTCCAGAGCCGAGATATCGAAGGTCAAAATTTGGACCTGAAAAAAAAACATAAGGGGTAACACTGTCATTTTTTTTTTTTGGCCGAAATTTTGACCCCCTCCGATCTTCTTGAAACTCTGGATTCTGACAGAGGGCCATGAGACTTCGACCAGCGCGCAAAAATGGAGGCTCTAGACCCTTCCAGAGCCGAGATATCGAAGGTCAAAATTTGGACCTGAAAAAAAAACATAAGGGGTAACACTGTCATTTTTTTTTTGGCCGAAATTTTGACCCCCTCCGATTTTCTTGAAACTCTGGATTCTGACAGAGGGCCACGAGACTTCGACCAGCGCGCAAAAATGGAGGCTCTAGACCCTTCCAGAGCCGAGATATCGAAGGTCAAAATTTGGACCTGAAAAAAAACATAAGGGGTAACACTGTCATTTTTTTTTTTGGCCGAAATTTTGACCCCCTCCGATTTTCTTGAAACTCTGGATTCTGACAGAGGGCCACGAGACTTCGACCAGCGCGCAAAAATGGAGGCTCTAGACCCTTCCAGAGCCGAGATATCGAAGGTCAAAATTTGGACCTGAAAAAAAAACATAAGGGGTAAGACTGTCATTTTTTTTTTTGGCCGAAATTTTGACCCCCTCCGATCTTCTTGAAACTCTGGATTCTGACAGAGGGCCACGAGACTTCGACCAGCGCGCAAAAATGGAGGCTCTAGACCCTTCCAGAGCCGAGATATCGAAGGTCAAAATTTGGACCTGAAAAAAAAACATAAGGGGTAACACTGTCATTTTTTTTTTTGGCCGAAATTTTGACCCCCTCCGATTTTCTTGAAACTCTGGATTCTGACAGAGGGCCACGAGACTTCGACCAGCGCGCAAAAATGGAGGCTCTAGACCCTTCCAGAGCCGAGATATCGAAGGTCAAAATTTGGACCTGAAAAAAAAACATAAGGGGTAACACTGTCATTTTTTTTTTTGGCCGAAATTTTGACCCCCTCCGATCTTCTTGAAACTCTGGATTCTGACAGAGGGCCACGAGACTTCGACCAGCGCGCAAAAATGGAGGCTCTAGACCCTTCCAGAGCCGAGATATCGAAGGTCAAAATTTGGACCTGAAAAAAAAAACATAAGGGGTAACACTGTCATTTTTTTTTTTTGGCCGAAATTTTGACCCCCTCCGATTTTCTTGAAACTCTGGATTCTGACAGAGGGCCACGAGACTTCGACCAGCGCACAAAAATGGAGGCTCTAGACCCTTCCAGAGCCGAGATATCGAAGGTCAAAATTTGGACCTGAAAAAAAAACATAAGGGGTAACACTGTCATTTTTTTTTTTTGACCGAAATTTTGACCCCCTCCGATCTTCTTGAAACTCTGGATTCTGACAGAGGGCCACGAGACTTCGACCAGCGCGCAAAAATGGAGGCTCTAGACCCTTCCAGAGCCGAGATATCGAAGGTCGAAATTTGGACCTGAAAAAAAAAACATAAGGGGTAACACTGTAATTTTTTTTTTTGGCCGAAATTTTGACCCCCTCCGATTTTCTTGAAACTCTGGATTCTGACAGAGGGCCACGAGACTTCGACCAGCGCGCAAAAATGGAGGCTCTAGACCCTTCCAGAGCCGAGATATCGAAGGTCAAAATTTGGACCTGAAAAAAAAACATAAGGGGTAACACTGTCATTTTTTTTTTTGGCCGAAATTTTGACCCCCTCCGATTTTCTTGAAACTCTGGATTCTGACAGAGGGCCACGAGACTTCGACCAGCGCGCAAAAATGGAGGCTCTAGACCCTTCCAGAGCCGAGATATCGAAGGTCAAAATTTGGACCTGAAAAAAAAAACATAAGGGGTAACACTGTCATTTTTTTTTTTGGCCGAAATTTTGACCCCCTCCGATCTTCTTGAAACTCTGGATTCTGACAGAGGGCCACGAGACTTCGACCAGCGCGCAAAAATGGAGGCTCTAGACCCTTCCAGAGCCGAGATATCGAAGGTCAAAATTTGGACCTGAAAAAAAAACATAAGGGGTAACACTGTCATTTTTTTTTTTGGCCGAAATTTTGACCCCCTCCGATTTTCTTGAAACTCTGGATTCTGACAGAGGGCCACGAGACTTCGACCAGCGCGCAAAAATGGAGGCTCTAGACCCTTCCAGAGCCGAGATATCGAAGGTCAAAATTTGGACCTGAAAAAAAAACATAAGGGGTAACACTGTCATTTTTTTTTTTGGCCGAAATTTTGACCCCCTCCGATTTTCTTGAAACTCTGGATTCTGACAGAGGGCCACGAGACTTCGACCAGCGCGCAAAAATGGAGGCTCTAGACCCTTCCAGAGCCGAGATATCGAAGGTCAAAATTTGGACCTGAAAAAAAAACATAAGGGGTAACACTGTCATTTTTTTTTTTGGCCGAAATTTTGACCCCCTCCGATTTTCTTGAAACTCTGGATTCTGACAGAGGGCCACGAGACTTCGACCAGCGCGCAAAAATGGAGGCTCTAGACCCTTCCAGAGCCGAGATATCGAAGGTCAAAATTTGGACCTGAAAAAAAAACATAAGGGGTAACACTGTCATTTTTTTTTTTTGGCCGAAATTTTGACCCCCTCCGATCTTCTTGAAACTCTGGATTCTGACAGAGGGCCACGAGACTTCGACCAGCGCGCAAAAATGGAGGCTCTAGACCCTTCCAGAGCCGAGATATCGAAGGTCAAAATTTGGACCTGAAAAAAAAAACATAAGGGGTAACACTGTCATTTTTTTTTTGGCCGAAATTTTGACCCCCTCCGATTTTCTTGAAACTCTGGATTCTGACAGAGGGCCACGAGACTTCGACCAGCGCGCAAAAATGGAGGCTCTAGACCCTTCCAGAGCCGAGATATCGAAGGTCAAAATTTGGACCTGAAAAAAAAACATAAGGGGTAACACTGTTATTTTTTTTTTTGGCCGAAATTTTGACCCCCTCCGATCTTCTTGAAACTCTGGATTCTGACAGAGGGCCACGAGACTTCGACCAGCGCGCAAAAATGGAGGCTCTAGACCCTTCCAGAGCCGAGATATCGAATGTCAAAATTTGGACCTGAAAAAAAAAACATAAGGGGTAACACTGTCATTTTTTTTTTTTTGGCCGAAATTTTGACCCCCTCCGATTTTGTTGAAACTCTGGATTCTGACAGAGGGTCACGAGACTTCGACCAGCGCGCAAAAATGGAGGCTCTAGACCCTTCCAGAGCCGAGATATCGAAGGTCAAAATTTGGACCTGAAAAAAAAAACATAAGGGGTAACACTGTCATTTTTTTTTTTGGCCGAAATTTTGACCCCCTCCGATTTTCTTGAAACTCTGGATTCTGACAGAGGGCCACGAGACTTCGACCAGCGCGCAAAAATGGAGGCTCTAGACCCTTCCAGAGCCGAGATATCGAAGGTCAAAATTTGGACCTGAAAAAAAAAACATAAGGGGTAACACTGTCATTTTTTTTTTGGCCGAAATTTTGACCCCCTCCGATTTTCTTGAAACTCTGGATTCTGACAGAGGGCCACGAGACTTCGACCAGCGCGCAAAAATGGAGGCTCTAGACCCTTCCAGAGCCGAGATATCGAAGGTCAAAATTTGGACCTGAAAAAAAAACATAAGGGGTAACACTGTTATTTTTTTTTTTGGCCGAAATTTTGACCCCCTCCGATCTTCTTGAAACTCTGGATTCTGACAGAGGGCCACGAGACTTCGACCAGCGCGCAAAAATGGAGGCTCTAGACCCTTCCAGAGCCGAGATATCGAATGTCAAAATTTGGACCTGAAAAAAAAAACATAAGGGGTAACACTGTCATTTTTTTTTTTTTGGCCGAAATTTTGACCCCCTCCGATTTTGTTGAAACTCTGGATTCTGACAGAGGGTCACGAGACTTCGACCAGCGCGCAAAAATGGAGGCTCTAGACCCTTCCAGAGCCGAGATATCGAAGGTCAAAATTTGGACCTGAAAAAAAAAACATAAGGGGTAACACTGTCATTTTTTTTTTTGGCCGAAATTTTGACCCCCTCCGATTTTCTTGAAACTCTGGATTCTGACAGAGGGCCACGAGACTTCGACCAGCGCGCAAAAATGGAGGCTCTAGACCCTTCCAGAGCCGAGATATCGAAGGTCAAAATTTGGACCTGAAAAAAAAACATAAGGGGTAACACTGTCATTTTTTTTTTTGGCCGAAATTTTGACCCCCTCCGATTTTCTTGAAACTCTGGATTCTGACAGAGGGCCACGAAACTTCGACCAGCGCGCAAAAATGGAGGCTCTAGACCCTTCCAGAGCCGAGATATCGAAGGTCAAAATTTGGACCTGAAAAAAAAACATAAGGGGTAACACTGTCATTTTTTTTTTTGGCCGAAATTTTGACCCCCTCCGATTTTCTTGAAACTCTGGATTCTGACAGAGGGCCACGAGACTTCGACCAGCGCGCAAAAATGGAGGCTCTAGACCCTTCCAGAGCCGAGATATCGAAGGTCAAAATTTGGACCTGAAAAAAAAACATAAGGGGTAACACTGTCATTTTTTTTTTTGGCCGAAATTTTGACCCCCTCCGATCTTCTTGAAACTCTGGATTCTGACAGAGGGCCACGAGACTTTGACCAGCGCGCAAAAATGGAGGCTCTAGACCCTTCCAGAGCCGAGATATCGAAGGTCGAAATTTGGACCTGAAAAAAAAACATAAGGGGTAACACTGTCATTTTTTTTTTGCCCGAAATTTTGACCCCCTCCGATTTTCTTGAAACTCTGGATTCTGACAGAGGGCCACGAGACTTCGACCAGCGCGCAAAAATGGAGGCTCTAGACCCTTCCAGAGCCGAGATATCGAAGGTCAAAATTTGGACCTGAAAAAAAAACATAAGGGGTAACACTGTCATTTTTTTTTTTGGCCGAAATTTTGACCCCCTCCGATTTTCTTGAAACTCTGGATTCTGACAGAGGGCCACGAGACTTCGACCAGCGCGCAAAAATGGAGGCTCTAGACCCTTCCAGAGCCGAGATATCGAAGGTCAAAATTTGGACCTGAAAAAAAAACATAAGGGGTAACACTGTCATTTTTTTTTTTGGCCGAAATTTTGACCCCCTCCGATTTTCTTGAAACTCTGGATTCTGACAGAGGGCCACGAGACTTCGACCAGCGCGCAAAAATGGAGGCTCTAGACCCTTCCAGAGCCGAGATATCGAAGGTCAAAATTTGGACCTGAAAAAAAAACATAAGGGGTAACACTGTCATTTTTTTTTTTTGGCCGAAATTTTGACCCCCTCCGATCTTCTTGAAACTCTGGATTCTGACAGAGGGCCACGAGACTTCGACCAGCGCGCAAAAATGGAGGCTCTAGACCCTTCCAGAGCCGAGATATCGAAGGTCAAAATTTGGACCTGAAAAAAAAACATAAGGGGTAACACTGTCATTTTTTTTTTTGGCCGAAATTTTGACCCCCTCCGATTTTCTTGAAACTCTGGATTCTGACAGAGGGCCACGAGACTTCGACCAGCGCGCAAAAATGGAGGCTCTAGACCCTTCCAGAGCCGAGATATCGAAGGTCAAAATTTGGACCTGAAAAAAAAACATAAGGGGTAACACTGTCATTTTTTTTTTTGGCCGAAATTTTGACCCCCTCCGATTTTCTTGAAACTCTGGATTCTGACAGAGGGCCACGAGACTTCGACCAGCGCGCAAAAATGGAGGCTCTAGACCCTTCCAGAGCCGAGATATCGAAGGTCAATATTTGGACCTGAAAAAAAAACATAAGGGGTAACACTGTCATTTTTTTTTTTTGGCCGAAATTTTGACCCCCTCCGATTTTCTTGAAACTCTGGATTCTGACAGAGGGCCACGAGACTTCGACCAGCGCGCAAAAATGGAGGCTCTAGACCCTTCCAGAGCCGAGATATCGAAGGTCAAAATTTGGACCTGAAAAAAAAACATAAGGGGTAACACTGTCATTTTTTTTTTTTGGCCGAAATTTTGACCCCCTCCGATTTTCTTGAAACTCTGGATTCTGACAGAGGGCCACGAGACTTCGACCAGCGCGCAAAAATGGAGGCTCTAGACCCTTCCAGAGCCGAGATATCGAAGGTCAAAATTTGGACCTGAAAAAAAAACATAAGGGGTAACACTGTCATTTTTTTTTTTTGGCCGAAATTTTGACCCCCTCCGATCTTCTTGAAACTCTGGATTCTGACAGAGGGCCACGAGACTTCGACCAGCGCGCAAAAATGGAGGCTCTAGACCCTTCCAGAGCCGAGATATCGAAGGTCAAAATTTGGACCTGAAAAAAAACATAAGGGGTAACACTGTCATTTTTTTTTTTGGCCGAAATTTTGACCCCCTCCGATCTTCTTGAAACTCTGGATTCTGACAGAGGGCCACGAGACTTCGACCAGCGCGCAAAAATGGAGGCTCTAGACCCTTCCAGAGCCGAGATATCGAAGGTCGAAATTTGGACCTGAAAAAAAAACATAAGGGCGTAACACTGTCATTTTTTTTTTGGCCGAAATTTTGACCCCCTCCGATTTTCTTGAAACTCTGGATTCTGACAGAGGGCCACGAGACTTCGACCAGCGCGCAAAAATGGAGGCTCTAGACCCTTCCAGAGCCGAGATATCGAAGGTCAAAATTTGGACCTGAAAAAAAAACATAAGGGGTAACACTGTCATTTTTTTTTTTGGCCGAAATTTTGACCCCCTCCGATTTTCTTGAAACTCTGGATTCTGACAGAGGGCCACGAGACTTCGACCAGCGCGCAAAAATGGAGGCTCTAGACCCTTCCAGAGCCGAGATATCGAAGGTCAAAATTTGGACCTGAAAAAAAAACATAAGGGGTAACACTGTCATTTTTTTTTTTGGCCGAAATTTTGACCCCCTCCGATCTTCTTGAAACTCTGGATTCTGACAGAGGGCCACGAGACTTCGACCAGCGCGCAAAAATGGAGGCTCTAGACCCTTCCAGAGCCGAGATATCGAAGGTCAAAATTTGGACCTGAAAAAAAAACATAAGGGGTAACACTGTCATTTTTTTTTTTGGCCGAAATTTTGACCCCCTCCGATTTTCTTGAAACTCTGGATTCTGACAGAGGGCCACGAGACTTCGACCAGCGCGCAAAAATGGAGGCTCTAGACCCTTCCAGAGCCGAGATATCGAAGGTCAAAATTTGGACCTGAAAAAAAAACATAAGGGGTAACACTGTCATTTTTTTTTTTGGCCGAAATTTTGACCCCCTCCGATTTTCTTGAAACTCTGGATTCTGACAGAGGGCCACGAGACTTCGACCAGCGCGCAAAAATGGAGGCTCTAGACCCTTCCAGAGCCGAGATATCGAAGGTCAAAATTTGGACCTGAAAAAAAAACATAAGGGGTAACACTGTCATTTTTTTTTTTGGCCGAAATTTTGACCCCCTCCGATCTTCTTGAAACTCTGGATTCTGACAGAGGGCCACGAGACTTCGACCAGCGCGCAAAAATGGAGGCTCTAGACCCTTCCAGAGCCGAGATATCGAAGGTCAAAATTTGGACCTGAAAAAAAAACATAAGGGGTAACACTGTCATTTTTTTTTTTGGCCGAAATTTTGACCCCCTCCGATCTTCTTGAAACTCTGGATTCTGACAGAGGGCCACGAGACTTCGACCAGCGCGCAAAAATGGAGGCTCTAGACCCTTCCAGAGCCGAGATATCGAAGGTCAAAATTTGGACCTGAAAAAAAAACATAAGGGGTAACACTGTCATTTTTTTTTTTGGCCGAAATTTTGACCCCCTCCGATTTTCTTGAAACTCTGGATTCTGACAGAGGGCCACGAGACTTCGACCAGCGCGCAAAAATGGAAGCTCTAGACCCTTCCAGAGCCGAGATATCGAAGGTCAAAATTTGGACCTGAAAAAAAAACATAAGGGGTAACACTGTCATTTTTTTTTTTGGCCGAAATTTTGACCCCCTCCGATCTTCTTGAAACTCTGGATTCTGACAGAGGGCCACGAGACTTCGACCAGCGCGCAAAAATGGAGGCTCTAGACCCTTCCAGAGCCGAGATATCGAAGGTCGAAATTTGGACCTGAAAAAAAAACATAAGGGGTAACACTGTCATTTTTTTTTTTGGCCGAAATTTTGACCCCCTCCGATTTTCTTGAAACTCTGGATTCTGACAGAGGGCCACGAGACTTCGACCAGCGCGCAAAAATGGAGGCTCTAGACCCTTCCAGAGCCGAGATATCGAAGGTCAAAATTTGGACCTGAAAAAAAAACATAAGGGGTAACACTGTCATTTTTTTTTTTGGCCGAAATTTTGACCCCCTCCGATTTTCTTGAAACTCTGGATTCTGACAGAGGGCCACGAGACTTCGACCAGCGCGCAAAAATGGAGGCTCTAGACCCTTCCAGAGCCGAGATATCGAAGGTCAAAATTTGGACCTGAAAAAAAAACATAAGGGGTAACACTGTCATTTTTTTTTTTGGCCGAAATTTTGACCCCCTCCGATCTTCTTGAAACTCTGGATTCTGACAGAGGGCCACGAGACTTCGACCAGCGCGCAAAAATGGAGGCTCTAGACCCTTCCAGAGCCGAGATATCGAAGGTCAAAATTTGGACCTGAAAAAAAAACATAAGGGGTAACACTGTCATTTTTTTTTTTGGCCGAAATTTTGACCCCCTCCGATCTTCTTGAAACTCTGGATTCTGACAGAGGGCCACGAGACTTCGACCAGCGCGCAAAAATGGAGGCTCTAGACCCTTCCAGAGCCGAGATATCGAAGGTCAAAATTTGGACCTGAAAAAAAAACATAAGGGGTAACACTGTCATTTTTTTTTTTGGCCGAAATTTTGACCCCCTCCGATTTTCTTGAAACTCTGGATTCTGACAGAGGGCCACGAGACTTCGACCAGCGCGCAAAAATGGAGGCTCTAGACCCTTCCAGAGCCGAGATATCGAAGGTCGAAATTTGGACCTGAAAAAAAAACATAAGGGGTAACACTGTCATTTTTTTTTTTGGCCGAAATTTTGACCCCCTCCGATTTTCTTGAAACTCTGGATTCTGACAGAGGGCCACGAGACTTCGACCAGCGCGCAAAAATGGAGGCTCTAGACCCTTCCAGAGCCGAGATATCGAAGGTCAAAATTTGGACCTGAAAAAAAAACATAAGGGGTAACACTGTCATTTTTTTTTTTGGCCGAAATTTTGACCCCCTCCGATCTTCTTGAAACTCTGGATTCTGACAGAGGGCCACGAGACTTCGACCAGCGCGCAAAAATGGAGGCTCTAGACCCTTCCAGAGCCGAGATATCGAAGGTCAAAATTTGGACCTGAAAAAAAAACATAAGGGGTAACACTGTCATTTTTTTTTTTGGCCGAAATTTTGACCCCCTCCGATCTTCTTGAAACTCTGGATTCTGACAGAGGGCCACGAGACTTCGACCAGCGCGCAAAAATGGAGGCTCTAGACCCTTCCAGAGCCGAGATATCGAAGGTCAAAATTTGGACCTGAAAAAAAAACATAAGGGGTAACACTGTCATTTTTTTTTTTGGCCGAAATTTTGACCCCCTCCGATTTTCTTGAAACTCTGGATTCTGACAGAGGGCCACGAGACTTCGACCAGCGCGCAAAAATGGAGGCTCTAGACCCTTCCAGAGCCGAGATATCGAAGGTCAAAATTTGGACCTGAAAAAAAAACATAAGGGGTAACACTGTCATTTTTTTTTTTTTGGCCGAAATTTTGACCCCCTCCGATTTTCTTGAAACTCTGGATTCTGACAGAGGGCCACGAGACTTCGACCAGCGCGCAAAAATGGAGGCTCTAGACCCTTCCAGAGCCGAGATATCGAAGGTCAAAATTTGGACCTGAAAAAAAAACATAAGGGGTAACACTGTCATTTTTTTTTTTTTGGCCGAAATTTTGACCCCCTCCGATCTTCTTGAAACTCTGGATTCTGACAGAGGGCCACGAGACTTCGACCAGCGCGCAAAAATGGAGGCTCTAGACCCTTCCAGAGCCGAGATATCGAAGGTCAAAATTTGGACCTGAAAAAAAAACATAAGGGGTAACACTGTCATTTTTTTTTTTTGGCCGAAATTTTGACCCCCTCCGATCTTCTTGAAACTCTGGATTCTGACAGAGGGCCACGAGACTTCGACCAGCGCGCAAAAATGGAGGCTCTAGACCCTTCCAGAGCCGAGATATCGAAGGTCAAAATTTGGACCTGAAAAAAAAACATAAGGGGTAACACTGTCATTTTTTTTTTTGGCCGAAATTTTGACCCCCTCCGATCTTCTTGAAACTCTGGATTCTGACAGAGGGCCACGAGACTTCGACCAGCGCGCAAAAATGGAGGCTCTAGACCCTTCCAGAGCCGAGATATCGAAGGTCAAAATTTGGACCTGAAAAAAAAACATAAGGGGTAACACTGTCATTTTTTTTTTTTGGCCGAAATTTTGACCCCCTCCGATTTTCTTGAAACTCTGGATTCTGACAGAGGGCCACGAGACTTCGACCAGCGCGCAAAAATGGAGGCTCTAGACCCTTCCAGAGCCGAGATATCGAAGGTCAAAATTTGGACCTGAAAAAAAAACATAAGGGGTAACACTGTCATTTTTTTTTTTTGGCCGAAATTTTGACCCCCTCCGATTTTCTTGAAACTCTGGATTCTGACAGAGGGCCACGAGACTTCGACCAGCGCGCAAAAATGGAGGCTCTAGACCCTTCCAGAGCCGAGATATCGAAGGTCAAAATTTGGACCTGAAAAAAAAAACATAAGGGGTAACACTGTCATTTTTTTTTTTTGGCCGAAATTTTGACCCCCTCCGATCTTCTTGAAACTCTGGATTCTGACAGAGGGCCACGAGACTTCGACCAGCGCGCAAAAATGGAGGCTCTAGACCCTTCCAGAGCCGAGATATCGAAGGTCAAAATTTGGACCTGAAAAAAAAACATAAGGGGTAACACTGTCATTTTTTTTTTTGGCCGAAATTTTGACCCCCTCCGATTTTCTTGAAACTCTGGATTCTGACAGAGGGCCACGAGACTTCGACCAGCGCGCAAAAATGGAGGCTCTAGACCCTTCCAGAGCCGAGATATCGAAGGTCAAAATTTGGACCTGAAAAAAAAACATAAGGGGTAACAATGTCATTTTTTTTTTTTGGCCGAAATTTTGACCCCCTCCGATTTTCTTGAAACTCTGGATTCTGACAGAGGGCCACGAGACTTCGACCAGCGCGCAAAAATGGAGGCTCTAGACCCTTCCAGAGCCGAGATATCGAAGGTCAAAATTTGGACCTGAAAAAAAAAACATAAGGGGTAACACTGTCATTTTTTTTTTTGGCCGAAATTTTGACCCCCTCCGATTTTCTTGAAACTCTGGATTCTGACAGAGGGCCACGAGACTTCGACCAGCGCGCAAAAATGGAGGCTCTAGACCCTTCCAGAGCCGAGATATCGAAGGTCAAAATTTGGACCTGAAAAAAAAAAAACATAAGGGGTAACACTGTCATTTTTTTTTTTTTGGCCGAAATTTTGACCCCCTCCGATCTTCTTGAAACTCTGGATTCTGACAGAGGGCCACGAGACTTCGACCAGCGCGCAAAAATGGAGGCTCTAGACCCTTCCAGAGCCGAGATATCGAAGGTCAAAATTTGGACCTGAAAAAAAAACATAAGGGGTAACACTGTCATTTTTGTTTTTTGGCCGAAATTTTGACCCCCTCCGATTTTCTTGAAACTCTGGATTCTGACAGAGGGCCACGAGACTTCGACCAGCGCGCAAAAATGGAGGCTCTAGACCCTTCCAGAGCCGAGATATCGAAGGTCAAAATTTGGACCTGAAAAAAAACATAAGGGGTAACACTGTCATTTTTTTTTTTTGGCCGAAATTTTGACCCCCTCCGATTTTCTTGAAACTCTGGATTCTGACAGAGGGCCACGAGACTTCGACCAGCGCGCAAAAATGGAGGCTCTAGACCCTTCCAGAGCCGAGATATCGAAGGTCAAAATTTGGACCTGAAAAAAAAAACATAAGGGGTAACACTGTCATTTTTTTTTTTGGCCCAAATTTTGACCCCCTCCGATTTTCTTGAAACTCTGGATTCTGACAGAGGGCCACGAGACTTCGACCAGCGCGCAAAAATGGAGGCTCTAGACCCTTCCAGAGCCGAGATATCGAAGGTCAAAATTTGGACCTGAAAAAAAAACATAAGGGGTAACACTGTCATTTTTTTTTTTTGGCCGAAATTTTGACCCCCTCCGATTTTCTTGAAACTCTGGATTCTGACAGAGGGCCACGAGACTTCGACCAGCGCGCAAAAATGGAGGCTCTAGACCCTTCCAGAGCCGAGATATCGAAGGTCAAAATTTGGACCTGAAAAAAAAACATAAGGGGTAACACTGTCATTTTTTTTTTTGGCCGAAATTTTGACCCCCTCCGATTTTCTTGAAACTCTGGATTCTGACAGAGGGCCACGAAACTTCGACCAGCGCGCAAAAATGGAGGCTCTAGACCCTTCCAGAGCCGAGATATCGAAGGTCAAAATTTGGACCTGAAAAAAAAACATAAGGGGTAACACTGTCATTTTTTTTTTTGGCCGAAATTTTGACCCCCTCCGATTTTCTTGAAACTCTGGATTCTGACAGAGGGCCACGAGACTTCGACCAGCGCGCAAAAATGGAGGCTCTAGACCCTTCCAGAGCCGAGATATCGAAGGTCAAAATTTGGACCTGAAAAAAAAACATAAGGGGTAACACTGTCATTTTTTTTTTTTTTGGCCGAAATTTTGACCCCCTCCGATCTTCTTGAAACTCTGGATTCTGACAGAGGGCCACGAGACTTCGACCAGCGCGCAAAAATGGAGGCTCTAGACCCTTCCAGAGCCGAGATATCGAAGGTCGAAATTTGGACCTGAAAAAAAAACATAAGGGGTAACACTGTCATTTTTTTTTTTGGCCGAAATTTTGACCCCCTCCGATTTTCTTGAAACTCTGGATTCTGACAGAGGGCCACGAGACTTCGACCAGCGCGCAAAAATGGAGGCTCTAGACCCTTCCAGAGCCGAGATATCGAAGGTCAAAATTTGGACCTGAAAAAAAAACATAAGGGGTAACACTGTCATTTTTTTTTTTGGCCGAAATTTTGACCCCCTCCGATTTTCTTGAAACTCTGGATTCTGACAGAGGGCCACGAGACTTCGACCAGCGCGCAAAAATGGAGGCTCTAGACCCTTCCAGAGCCGAGATATCGAAGGTCAAAATTTGGACCTGAAAAAAAAACATAAGGGGTAACACTGTCATTTTTTTTTTTGGCCGAAATTTTGACCCCCTCCGATCTTCTTGAAACTCTGGATTCTGACAGAGGGCCACGAGACTTCGACCAGCGCGCAAAAATTGAGGCTCTAGACCCTTCCAGAGCCGAGATATCGAATGTCAAAATTTGGACCTGAAAAAAAAACATAAGGGGTAACACTGTCATTTTTTTTTTTGGCCGAAATTTTGACCCCCTCCGATTTTCTTGAAACTCTGGATTCTGACAGAGGGTCACGAGACTTCGACCAGCGCGCAAAAATGGAGGCTCTAGACCCTTCCAGAGCCGAGATATCGAAGGTCAAAATTTGGACCTGAAAAAAAAACATAAGGGGTAACACTGTCATTTTTTTTTTTTGGCCGAAATTTTGACCCCCTCCGATCTTCTTGAAACTCTGGATTCTGACAGAGGGCCACGAGACTTCGACCAACGCGCAAAAATGGAGGCTCTAGACCCTTCCAGAGCCGAGATATCGAAGGTCAAAATTTGGACCTGAAAAAAAAAACATAAGGGGTAACACTGTCATTTTTTTTTTTTGGCCGAAATTTTGACCCCCTCCGATTTTCTTGAAACTCTGGATTCTGACAGAGGGCCACGAGACTTCGACCAGCGCGCAAAAATGGAGGCTCTAGACTCTTCCAGAGCCGAGATATCGAAGGTCAAAATTTGGACCTGAAAAAAAAACATAAGGGGTAACACTGTCATTTTTTTTTTTGGCCGAAATTTTGACCCCCTCCGATTTTCTTGAAACTCTGGATTCTGACAGAGGGCCACGAGACTTCGACCAGCGCGCAAAAATGGAGGCTCTAGACCCTTCCAGAGCCGAGATATCGAAGGTCAAAATTTGGACCTGAAAAAAAAACATAAGGGGTAACACTGTCATTTTTTTTTTTTGGCTGAAATTTTGACCCCCTCCGATTTTCTTGAAACTCTGGATTCTGACAGAGGGCCACGAGACTTCGACCAGCGCGCAAAAATGGAGGCTCTAGACCCTTCCAGAGCCGAGATATCGAAGGTCAAAATTTGGACCTGAAAAAAAAACATAAGGGGTAACACTGTCATTTTTTTTTTTTGGCCGAAATTTTGACCCCCTCCGATCTTCTTGAAACTCTGGATTCTGACAGAGGGCCACGAGACTTCGACCAGCGCGCAAAAATGGAGGCTCTAGACCCTTCCAGAGCCGAGATATCGAAGGTCAAAATTTGGACCTGAAAAAAAAACATAAGGGGTAACACTGTCATTTTTTTTTTTTGGCCGAAATTTTGACCCCCTCCGATTTTCTTGAAACTCTGGATTCTGACAGAGGGCCACGAGACTTCGACCAGCGCGCAAAAATGGAGGCTCTAGACCCTTCCAGAGCCGAGATATCGAAGGTCAAAATTTGGACCTGAAAAAAAAAACATAAGGGGTAACACTGTCATTTTTTTTTTTGGCCGAAATTTTGACCCCCTCCGATTTTCTTGAAACTCTGGATTCTGACAGAGGGCCACGAGACTTCGACCAGCGCGCAAAAATGGAGGCTCTAGACCCTTCCAGAGCCGAGATATCGAAGGTCAAAATTTGGACCTGAAAAAAAAACATAAGGGGTAACACTGTCATTTTTTTTTTTGGCCGAAATTTTGACCCCCTCCGATTTTCTTGAAACTCTGGATTCTGACAGAGGGCCACGAGACTTCGACCAGCGCGCAAAAATGGAGGCTCTAGACCCTTCCAGAGCCGAGATATCGAAGGTCAAAATTTGGACCTGAAAAAAAAACATAAGGGGTAACACTGTCATTTTTTTTTTTGGCCGAAATTTTGACCCCCTCCGATTTTCTTGAAACTCTGGATTCTGACAGAGGGCCACGAGACTTCGACCAGCGCGCAAAAATGGAGGCTCTAGACCCTTCCAGAGCCGAGATATCGAAGGTCAAAATTTGGACCTGAAAAAAAAACATAAGGGGTAACACTGTCATTTTTTTTTTTGGCCGAAATTTTGACCCCCTCCGATCTTCTTGAAACTCTGGATTCTGACAGAGGGCCACGAGACTTCGACCAGCGCGCAAAAATGGAGGCTCTAGACCCTTCCAGAGCCGAGATATCGAAGGTCAAAATTTGGACCTGAAAAAAAAACATAAGGGGTAACACTGTCATTTTTTTTTTTGGCCGAAATTTTGACCCCCTCCGATCTTCTTGAAACTCTGGATTCTGACAGAGGGCCACGAGACTTCGACCAGCGCGCAAAAATGGAGGCTCTAGACCCTTCCAGAGCCGAGATATCGAAAGTCAAAATTCTCCTCACACGGTTTCTCAGCATCCTTCGCCTTTTAGTTTGGAACACAACATTAAGTTACTACTTACATGCATAATACTGCTTACATTCCATTAATAAAGCATTCTTGTTACAATATGTTTCTGTCTTTCTTATAAAACCAATAAACATTTGTTACAATATGTTTCTGTGTATTTATTATAAACAGTTTACGTATAAAAACTGTATAACAGAAGACTATCTATAAAGTCTTTTATATATGGTTTCCTATAAAAGCTGTTGTACATAAAAGACTATTCTATAAAGTCTTTACAAGCAGTTTACATATAGTTTCATATAAAAGCTGTTTTACATAAAAGACTGTTCTATAAACTCTTTACAAGCAGTTTACAAATAGTTTCATATAAAAGCTGTTTTACATAAAAGACTGTTCTATAAAGTCTTTAAAAGCAGTTTACATATAGTTATTATAAAATAAATTGCATCATTCCACACAACAACGCCAAAAAAAAAAAACGATAATGGTTCCCTGTCTCGAGACCATGGGACTTACACCTGAGTGCAAAAATGGAGGCTGTAAACCCTTCCAGAGCTGAGATATTGAGATCCCACGTAGTATTTATGCCCTTATAAAAATATCAACATCTCAGCTCTGGAAGGGTCTAGAGCCTTAATTTTTTCACGCAGGTGTAGGTCCCATTGTCCTCTATCAGAATCCAGAGTTCCAAGAAGATTGGAGAAACTTCTTTTCGCACCGAAAAAAAAAACGACAGGGGTTACACTGTCGTTTTTTTCGGGGGGTCGAAATTTTGAAATTCTCTGAACTTCTTGAAACTCTGGATTCTGACAAAGGGCCACGAGACTTCGACCAGCACGCAAAAATGGAGGCTCTAGACCCTTCCAGAGCCAATATATCGAAGGTCAATTTTTAACCGAAAAAAAAACATAAGGGGTAACACTGTCATTTTTTTTTTGGCCGAAATTTTGACCCCCTCCGATCTTCTTGAAACTCTGGATTCTGACAGAGGGCCACGAGACTTCGACCAGCGCGCAAAAATGGAGGCTCTAGACCCTTCCAGAGCCGAGATATCGAAGGTCAAAATTTGGACCTGAAAAAAAAACATAAGGGGTAACACTGTCATTTTTTTTTTTGGCCGAAATTTTGACCCCCTCCGATTTTCTTGAAACTCTGGATTCTGACAGAGGGCCACGAGACTTCGACCAGCGCGCAAAAATGGAGGCTCTAGACCCTTCCAGAGCCGAGATATCGAAGGTCAAAATTTGGACCTGAAAAAAAAACATAAGGGGTAACACTGTCATTTTTTTTTTTGGCCGAAATTTTGACCCCCTCCGATTTTCTTAAAACTCTGGATTCTGACAGAGGGCCACGAGACTTCGACCAGCGCGCAAAAATGGAGGCTCTAGACCCTTCCAGAGCCGAGATATCGAAGGTCAAAATTTGGACCTGAAAAAAAAACATAAGGGGTAACACTGTCATTTTTTTTTTTGGCCGAAATTTTGACCCCCTCCGATTTTCTTGAAACTCTGGATTCTGACAGAGGGCCACGAGACTTCGACCAGCGCGCAAAAATGGAGGCTCTAGACCCTTCCAGAGCCGAGATATCGAAGGTCAAAATTTGGACCTGAAAAAAAAACATAAGGGGTAACACTGTCATTTTTTTTTTGGCCGAAATTTTGACCCCCTCCGATCTTCTTGAAACTCTGGATTCTGACAGAGGGCCACGAGACTTCGACCAGCGCGCAAAAATGGAGGCTCTAGACCCTTCCAGAGCCGAGATATCGAAGGTCAAAATTTGGACCTGAAAAAAAAAACATAAGGGGTAACACTGTCATTTTTTTTTTTGGCCGAAATTTTGACCCCCTCCGATTTTCTTGAAACTCTGGATTGTGACAGAGGGCCACGAGACTTCGACCAGCGCGCAAAAATGGAGGCTCTAGACCCTTCCAGAGCCGAGATATCGAAGGTCAAAATTTGGACCTGAAAAAAAAACATAAGGGGTAACACTGTCATTTTTGTTTTTTGGCCGAAATTTTGACCCCCTCCGATTTTCTTGAAACTCTGGATTCTGACAGAGGGCCACGAGACTTCGACCAGCGCGCAAAAATGGAGGCTCTAGACCCTTCCAGAGCCGAGATATCGAAGGTCAAAATTTGGACCTGAAAAAAACATAAGGGGTAACACTGTCATTTTTTTTTTTTGGCCGAAATTTTGACCCCCTCCGATTTTCTTGAAACTCTGGATTCTGACAGAGGGCCACGAGACTTCGACCAGCGCGCAAAAATGGAGGCTCTAGACCCTTCCAGAGCCGAGATATCGAAGGTCAAAATTTGGACCTGAAAAAAAAAACATAAGGGGTAACACTGTCATTTTTTTTTTTGGCCCAAATTTTGACCCCCTCCGATTTTCTTGAAACTCTGGATTCTGACAGAGGGCCACGAGACTTCGACCAGCGCGCAAAAATGGAGGCTCTAGACCCTTCCAGAGCCGAGATATCGAAGGTCAAAATTTGGACCTGAAAAAAAAACATAAGGGGTAACACTGTCATTTTTTTTTTTTGGCCGAAATTTTGACCCCCTCCGATTTTCTTGAAACTCTGGATTCTGACAGAGGGCCACGAGACTTCGACCAGCGCGCAAAAATGGAGGCTCTAGACCCTTCCAGAGCCGAGATATCGAAGGTCAAAATTTGGACCTGAAAAAAAAACATAAGGGGTAACACTGTCATTTTTTTTTTTGGCCGAAATTTTGACCCCCTCCGATTTTCTTGAAACTCTGGATTCTGACAGAGGGCCACGAAACTTCGACCAGCGCGCAAAAATGGAGGCTCTAGACCCTTCCAGAGCCGAGATATCGAAGGTCAAAATTTGGACCTGAAAAAAAAACATAAGGGGTAACACTGTCATTTTTTTTTTTGGCCGAAATTTTGACCCCCTCCGATTTTCTTGAAACTCTGGATTCTGACAGAGGGCCACGAGACTTCGACCAGCGCGCAAAAATGGAGGCTCTAGACCCTTCCAGAGCCGAGATATCGAAGGTCAAAATTTGGACCTGAAAAAAAAACATAAGGGGTAACACTGTCATTTTTTTTTTTTTTGGCCGAAATTTTGACCCCCTCCGATCTTCTTGAAACTCTGGATTCTGACAGAGGGCCACGAGACTTCGACCAGCGCGCAAAAATGGAGGCTCTAGACCCTTCCAGAGCCGAGATATCGAAGGTCGAAATTTGGACCTGAAAAAAAAACATAAGGGGTAACACTGTCATTTTTTTTTTTGGCCGAAATTTTGACCCCCTCCGATTTTCTTGAAACTCTGGATTCTGACAGAGGGCCACGAGACTTCGACCAGCGCGCAAAAATGGAGGCTCTAGACCCTTCCAGAGCCGAGATATCGAAGGTCAAAATTTGGACCTGAAAAAAAAACATAAGGGGTAACACTGTCATTTTTTTTTTTGGCCGAAATTTTGACCCCCTCCGATTTTCTTGAAACTCTGGATTCTGACAGAGGGCCACGAGACTTCGACCAGCGCGCAAAAATGGAGGCTCTAGACCCTTCCAGAGCCGAGATATCGAAGGTCAAAATTTGGACCTGAAAAAAAAACATAAGGGGTAACACTGTCATTTTTTTTTTTGGCCGAAATTTTGACCCCCTCCGATCTTCTTGAAACTCTGGATTCTGACAGAGGGCCACGAGACTTCGACCAGCGCGCAAAAATTGAGGCTCTAGACCCTTCCAGAGCCGAGATATCGAATGTCAAAATTTGGACCTGAAAAAAAAACATAAGGGGTAACACTGTCATTTTTTTTTTTGGCCGAAATTTTGACCCCCTCCGATTTTCTTGAAACTCTGGATTCTGACAGAGGGTCACGAGACTTCGACCAGCGCGCAAAAATGGAGGCTCTAGACCCTTCCAGAGCCGAGATATCGAAGGTCAAAATTTGGACCTGAAAAAAAAACATAAGGGGTAACACTGTCATTTTTTTTTTTGGCCGAAATTTTGACCCCCTCCGATCTTCTTGAAACTCTGGATTCTGACAGAGGGCCACGAGACTTCGACCAACGCGCAAAAATGGAGGCTCTAGACCCTTCCAGAGCCGAGATATCGAAGGTCAAAATTTGGACCTGAAAAAAAAAACATAAGGGGTAACACTGTCATTTTTTTTTTTTGGCCGAAATTTTGACCCCCTCCGATTTTCTTGAAACTCTGGATTCTGACAGAGGGCCACGAGACTTCGACCAGCGCGCAAAAATGGAGGCTCTAGACTCTTCCAGAGCCGAGATATCGAAGGTCAAAATTTGGACCTGAAAAAAAAACATAAGGGGTAACACTGTCATTTTTTTTTTTGGCCGAAATTTTGACCCCCTCCGATTTTCTTGAAACTCTGGATTCTGACAGAGGGCCACGAGACTTCGACCAGCGCGCAAAAATGGAGGCTCTAGACCCTTCCAGAGCCGAGATATCGAAGGTCAAAATTTGGACCTGAAAAAAAAACATAAGGGGTAACACTGTCATTTTTTTTTTTTGGCTGAAATTTTGACCCCCTCCGATTTTCTTGAAACTCTGGATTCTGACAGAGGGCCACGAGACTTCGACCAGCGCGCAAAAATGGAGGCTCTAGACCCTTCCAGAGCCGAGATATCGAAGGTCAAAATTTGGACCTGAAAAAAAAACATAAGGGGTAACACTGTCATTTTTTTTTTTTGGCCGAAATTTTGACCCCCTCCGATTTTCTTGAAACTCTGGATTCTGACAGAGGGCCACGAGACTTCGACCAGCGCGCAAAAATGGAGGCTCTAGACCCTTCCAGAGCCGAGATATCGAAGGTCAAAATTTGGACCTGAAAAAAAAAACATAAGGGGTAACACTGTCATTTTTTTTTTTGGCCGAAATTTTGACCCCCTCCGATTTTCTTGAAACTCTGGATTCTGACAGAGGGCCACGAGACTTCGACCAGCGCGCAAAAATGGAGGCTCTAGACCCTTCCAGAGCCGAGATATCGAAGGTCAAAATTTGGACCTGAAAAAAAAACATAAGGGGTAACACTGTCATTTTTTTTTTTGGCCGAAATTTTGACCCCCTCCGATTTTCTTGAAACTCTGGATTCTGACAGAGGGCCACGAGACTTCGACCAGCGCGCAAAAATGGAGGCTCTAGACCCTTCCAGAGCCGAGATATCGAAGGTCAAAATTTGGACCTGAAAAAAAAACATAAGGGGTAACACTGTCATTTTTTTTTTTGGCCGAAATTTTGACCCCCTCCGATTTTCTTGAAACTCTGGATTCTGACAGAGGGCCACGAGACTTCGACCAGCGCGCAAAAATGGAGGCTCTAGACCCTTCCAGAGCCGAGATATCGAAGGTCAAAATTTGGACCTGAAAAAAAAACATAAGGGGTAACACTGTCATTTTTTTTTTTGGCCGAAATTTTGACCCCCTCCGATCTTCTTGAAACTCTGGATTCTGACAGAGGGCCACGAGACTTCGACCAGCGCGCAAAAATGGAGGCTCTAGACCCTTCCAGAGCCGAGATATCGAAGGTCAAAATTTGGACCTGAAAAAAAAACATAAGGGGTAACACTGTCATTTTTTTTTTTGGCCGAAATTTTGACCCCCTCCGATCTTCTTGAAACTCTGGATTCTGACAGAGGGCCACGAGACTTCGACCAGCGCGCAAAAATGGAGGCTCTAGACCCTTCCAGAGCCGAGATATCGAAAGTCAAAATTCTCCTCACACGGTTTCTCAGCATCCTTCGCCTTTTAGTTTGGAACACAACATTAAGTTACTACTTACATGCATAATACTGCTTACATTCCATTAATAAAGCATTCTTGTTACAATATGTTTCTGTCTTTCTTATAAAACCAATAAACATTTGTTACAATATGTTTCTGTGTATTTATTATAAACAGTTTACGTATAAAAACTGTATAACAGAAGACTATCTATAAAGTCTTTTATATATGGTTTCCTATAAAAGCTGTTGTACATAAAAGACTATTCTATAAAGTCTTTACAAGCAGTTTACATATAGTTTCATATAAAAGCTGTTTTACATAAAAGACTGTTCTATAAACTCTTTACAAGCAGTTTACAAATAGTTTCATATAAAAGCTGTTTTACATAAAAGACTGTTCTATAAAGTCTTTAAAAGCAGTTTACATATAGTTATTATAAAATAAATTGCATCATTCCACACAACAACGCCAAAAAAAAAAAACGATAATGGTTCCCTGTCTCGAGACCATGGGACTTACACCTGAGTGCAAAAATGGAGGCTGTAAACCCTTCCAGAGCTGAGATATTGAGATCCCACGTAGTATTTATGCCCTTATAAAAATATCAACATCTCAGCTCTGGAAGGGTCTAGAGCCTCAATTTTTTCACGCAGGTGTAGGTCCCATTGTCCTCTATCAGAATCCAGAGTTCCAAGAAGATTGGAGAAACTTCTTTTCGCACCGAAAAAAAAAACGACAGGGGTTACACTGTCGTTTTTTTCGGGGGGTCGAAATTTTGAAATTCTCTGAACTTCTTGAAACTCTGGATTCTGACAAAGGGCCACGAGACTTCGACCAGCACGCAAAAATGGAGGCTCTAGACCCTTCCAGAGCCAATATATCGAAGGTCAATTTTTAACCGAAAAAAAAACATAAGGGGTAACACTGTCATTTTTTTTTTGGCCGAAATTTTGACCCCCTCCGATCTTCTTGAAACTCTGGATTCTGACAGAGGGCCACGAGACTTCGACCAGCGCGCAAAAATGGAGGCTCTAGACCCTTCCAGAGCCGAGATATCGAAGGTCAAAATTTGGACCTGAAAAAAAAACATAAGGGGTAACACTGTCATTTTTTTTTTTGGCCGAAATTTTGACCCCCTCCGATTTTCTTGAAACTCTGGATTCTGACAGAGGGCCACGAGACTTCGACCAGCGCGCAAAAATGGAGGCTCTAGACCCTTCCAGAGCCGAGATATCGAAGGTCAAAATTTGGACCTGAAAAAAAAACATAAGGGGTAACACTGTCATTTTTTTTTTTGGCCGAAATTTTGACCCCCTCCGATTTTCTTAAAACTCTGGATTCTGACAGAGGGCCACGAGACTTCGACCAGCGCGCAAAAATGGAGGCTCTAGACCCTTCCAGAGCCGAGATATCGAAGGTCAAAATTTGGACCTGAAAAAAAAACATAAGGGGTAACACTGTCATTTTTTTTTTTGGCCGAAATTTTGACCCCCTCCGATTTTCTTGAAACTCTGGATTCTGACAGAGGGCCACGAGACTTCGACCAGCGCGCAAAAATGGAGGCTCTAGACCCTTCCAGAGCCGAGATATCGAAGGTCAAAATTTGGACCTGAAAAAAAAACATAAGGGGTAACACTGTCATTTTTTTTTTGGCCGAAATTTTGACCCCCTCCGATCTTCTTGAAACTCTGGATTCTGACAGAGGGCCACGAGACTTCGACCAGCGCGCAAAAATGGAGGCTCTAGACCCTTCCAGAGCCGAGATATCGAAGGTCAAAATTTGGACCTGAAAAAAAAAACATAAGGGGTAACACTGTCATTTTTTTTTTTGGCCGAAATTTTGACCCCCTCCGATTTTCTTGAAACTCTGGATTGTGACAGAGGGCCACGAGACTTCGACCAGCGCGCAAAAATGGAGGCTCTAGACCCTTCCAGAGCCGAGATATCGAAGGTCAAAATTTGGACCTGAAAAAAAAACATAAGGGGTAACACTGTCATTTTTTTTTTTGGCCGAAATTTTGACCCCCTCCGATTTTCTTGAAACTCTGGATTCTGACAGAGGGTCACGAGACTTCGACCAGCGCGCAAAAATGGAGGCTCTAGACCCTTCCAGAGCCGAGATATCGAAGGTCAAAATTTGGAACTGAAAAAAAAAACATAAGGGGTAACACTGTCATTTTTTTTTTGGCCGAAATTTTGACCCCCTCCGATTTTCTTGAAACTCTGGATTCTGACAGAGGGCCACGAGACTTCAACCAGCGCGCAAAAATGGAGGCTCTAGACCCTTCCAGAGCCGAGATATCGAAGGTCAAAATTTGGACCTGAAAAAAAAAAACATAAGGGGTAACACTGTCTTTTTTTTTTTTTGGCCGAAATTTTGACCCCCTCCGATTTTCTTGAAACTCTGGATTCTGACAGAGGGCCAAGAGACTTCAACCAGCGCGCAAAAATGGAGGCTCTAGACCCTTCCAGAGCCGAGATATCGAAGGTCAAAATTTGGACCTGAAAAAAAAACATAAGGGGTAACACTGTCAATTTTTTTTTTTGGCCGAAATTTTGACCCCCTCCGATTTTCTTGAAACTCTGGATTCTGACAGAGGGCCACGAGACTTCGACCAGCGCGCAAAAATGGAGGCTCTAGACCCTTCCAGAGCCGAGATATCGAAGGTCAAAATTTGGACCTGAAAAAAAAACATAAGGGGTAACACTGTCATTTTTTTTTTTGGCCGAAATTTTGACCCCCTCCGATTTTCTTAAAACTCTGGATTCTGACAGAGGGCCACGAGACTTCGACCAGCGCGCAAAAATGGAGGCTCTAGACCCTTCCAGAGCCGAGATATCGAAGGTCAAAATTTGGACCTGAAAAAAAAACATAAGGGGTAACACTGTCATTTTTTTTTTTGGCCGAAATTTTGACCCCCTCCGATTTTCTTGAAACTCTGGATTCTGACAGAGGGCCACGAGACTTCGACCAGCGCGCAAAAATGGAGGCTCTAGACCCTTCCAGAGCCGAGATATCGAAGGTCAAAATTTGGACCTGAAAAAAAAACATAAGGGGTAACACTGTCATTTTTTTTTTTGGCCGAAATTTTGACCCCCTCCGATCTTCTTGAAACTCTGGATTCTGACAGAGGGCCACGAGACGTCGACCAGCGCGCAAAAATGGAGGCTCTAGACCCTTCCAGAGCCGAGATATCGAAGGTCAAAATTTGGACCTGAAAAAAAAACATAAGGGGTAACACTGTCATTTTTTTTTTTGGCCGAAATTTTGACCCCCTCCGATTTTCTTGAAACTCTGGATTCTGACAGAGGGCCACGAGACTTCGACCAGCGCGCAAAAATGGAGGCTCTAGACCCTTCCAGAGCCGAGATATCGAAGGTCAAAATTTGGACCTGAAAAAAAAACATAAGGGGTAACACTGTCATTTTTTTTTTTGGCCGAAATTTTGACCCCCTCCGATCTTCTTGAAACTCTGGATTCTGACAGAGGGCCACGAGACGTCGACCAGCGCGCAAAAATGGAGGCTCTAGACCCTTCCAGAGCCGAGATATCGAAGGTCAAAATTTGGAACTGAAAAAAAAAACATAAGGGGTAACACTGTCATTTTTTTTTTTTGGCCGAAATTTTGACCCCCTCCGATTTTCTTGAAACTCTGGATTCTGACAGAGGGCCACGAGACTTCAACCAGCGCGCAAAAATGGAGGCTCTAGACCCTTCCAGAGCCGAGATATCGAAGGTCAAAATTTGGACCTGAAAAAAAAACATAAGGGGTAACACTGTCTTTTTTTTTTTTTGGCCGAAATTTTGACCCCCTCCGATTTTCTTGAAACTCTGGATTCTGACAGAGGGCCACGAGACTTCAACCAGCGCGCAAAAATGGAGGCTCTAGACCCTTCCAGAGCCGAGATATCGAAGGTCAAAATTTGGACCTGAAAAAAAAACATAAGGGGTAACACTGTCAATTTTTTTTTTTGGCCGAAATTTTGACCCCCTCCGATTTTCTTGAAACTCTGGATTCTGACAGAGGGACACAAGACTTCGACCAGCGCGCAAAAATGGAGGCTCTAGACCCTTCCAGAGCCGAGATATCGAAGGTCAAAATTTGGACCTGAAAAAAAAACATAAGGGGTAACACTGTCATTTTTTTTTTTTGGCCGAAATTTTGACCCCCTCCGATTTTCTTGAAACTCTGGATTCTGACAGAGGGCCACGAGACTTCGACCAGCGCGCAAAAATGGAGGCTCTAGACCCTTCCAGAGCCGAGATATCGAAGGTCAAAATTTGGACCTGAAAAAAAAACATAAGGGGTAACACTGTCATTTTTTTTTTTTGGCCCAAATTTTGACCCCCTCCGATTTTCTTGAAACTCTGGATTCTGTCAGAGGGCCACGAGACTTCGACCAGCGCGCAAAAATGGAGGCTCTAGACCCTTCCAGAGCTGAGATATCGAAGGTCAAAATTTGGACCTGAAAAAAAAACATAAGGGGTAACACTGTCATTTTTTTTTTTTGGCTGAAATTTTGACCCCCTCCGATTTTCTTGAAACTCTGGATTCTGACAGAGGGCCACGAGACTTCGACCAGCGCGCAAAAATGGAGGCTCTAGACCCTTCCAGAGCCGAGATATCGAAGGTCAAAATTTGGACCTGAAAAAAAAACATAAGGGGTAACACTGTCATTTTTTTTTTTTTGGCCGAAATTTTGACCCCCTCCGATCTTCTTGAAACTCTGGATTCTGACAGAGGGCCACGAGACTTCGACCAGCGCGCAAAAATGGAGGCTCTAGACCCTTCCAGAGCCGAGATATCGAAGGTCAAAATTTGGACCTGAAAAAAAAACATAAGGGGTAACACTGTCATTTTTTTTTTTTGGCCGAAATTTTGACCCCCTCCGATTTTCTTGAAACTCTGGATTCTGACAGAGGGCCACGAGACTTCGACCAGCGCGCAAAAATGGAGGCTCTAGACCCTTCCAGAGCCGAGATATCGAAGGTCAAAATTTGGACCTGAAAAAAAAAACATAAGGGGTAACACTGTCATTTTTTTTTTGGCCGAAATTTTGACCCCCTCCGATTTTCTTGAAACTCTGGATTCTGACAGAGGGCCACGAGACTTCGACCAGCGCGCAAAAATGGAGGCTCTAGACCCTTCCAGAGCCGAGATATCGAAGGTCAAAATTTGGACCTGAAAAAAAAAACATAAGGGGTAACACTGTCATTTTTTTTTTTTGGCCGAAATTTTGACCCCCTCCGATCTTCTTGAAACTCTGGATTCTGACAGAGGGCCACGAGACTTCGACCAGCGCGCAAAAATGGAGGCTCTAGACCCTTCCAGAGCCGAGATATCGAAGGTCAAAATTTGGACCTGAAAAAAAAACATAAGGGGTAACACTGTCATTTTTTTTTTTGGCCGAAATTTTGACCCCCTCCGATTTTCTTGAAACTCTGGATTCTGACAGAGGGCCACGAAACTTCGACCAGCGCGCAAAAATGGAGGCTCTAGACCCTTCCAGAGCCGAGATATCGAAGGTCAAAATTTGGACCTGAAAAAAAAACATAAGGGGTAACACTGTCATTTTTTTTTTGGCCGAAATTTTGACCCCCTCCGATTTTCTTGAAACTCTGGATTCTGACAGAGGGCCACGAGACTTCGACCAGCGCGCAAAAATGGAGGCTCTAGACCCTTCCAGAGCCGAGATATCGAAGGTCAAAATTTGGACCTGAAAAAAAAACATAAGGGGTAACACTGTCATTTTTTTTTTTGGCCGAAATTTTGACCCCCTCCGATTTTCTTGAAACTCTGGATTCTGACAGAGGGCCACGAGACTTCGACCAGCGCGCAAAAATGGAGGCTCTAGACCCTTCCAGAGCCGAGATATCGAAGGTCAAAATTTGGACCTGAAAAAAAAACATAAGGGGTAACACTGTCATTTTTTTTTTTTGGCCGAAATTTTGACCCCCTCCGATCTTCTTGAAACTCTGGATTCTGACAGAGGGCCACGAGACTTCGACCAGCGCGCAAAAATGGAGGCTCTAGACCCTTCCAGAGCCGAGATATCGAAGGTCAAAATTTGGACCTGAAAAAAAAACATAAGGGGTAACACTGTCATTTTTTTTTTTGGCCGAAATTTTGACCCCCTCCAATTTTCTTGAAACTCTGGATTCTGACAGAGTGCCACGAAACTTCGACCAGCGCGCAAAAATGGAGGCTCTAGACCCTTCCAGAGCCGAGATATCGAAGGTCAAAATTTGGACCTGAAAAAAAAACATAAGGGGTAACACTGTCATTTTTTTTTTGGCCGAAATTTTGACCCCCTCCGATTTTCTTGAAACTCTGGATTCTGACAGAGGGCCACGAGACTTCGACCAGCGCGCAAAAATGGAGGCTCTAGACCCTTCCAGAGCCGAGATATCGAAGGTCAAAATTTGGACCTGAAAAAAAAACATAAGGGGTAACACTGTCATTTTTTTTTTTTGGCCGAAATTTTGACCCCCTCCGATCTTCTTGAAACTCTGGATTCTGACAGAGGGCCACGAGACTTCGACCAGCGCGCAAAAATGGAGGCTCTAGACCCTTCCAGAGCCGAGATATCGAAGGTCAAAATTTGGACCTGAAAAAAAACATAAGGGGTAACACTGTCATTTTTTTTTTTGGCCGAAATTTTGACCCCCTCCGATTTTCTTGAAACTCTGGATTCTGACAGAGGGCCACGAGACTTCGACCAGCGCACAAAAATGGAGGCTCTAGACCCTTCCAGAGCCGAGATATCGAAGGTCAAAATTTGGACCTGAAAAAAAAACATAAGGGGTAACACTGTCATTTTTTTTTTTTGGCCGAAATTTTGACCCCCTCCGATCTTCTTGAAACTCTGGATTCTGACAGAGGGCCACGAGACTTCGACCAGCGCGCAAAAATGGAGGCTCTAGACCCTTCCAGAGCCGAGATATCGAAGGTCAAAATTTGGACCTGAAAAAAAAACATAAGGGGTAACACTGTCATTTTTTTTTTTGGCCGAAATTTTGACCCCCTCCGATTTTCTTGAAACTCTGGATTCTGACAGAGGGCCACGAGACTTCGACCAGCGCGCAAAAATGGAGGCTCTAGACCCTTCCAGAGCCGAGATATCGAAGGTCAAAATTTGGACCTGAAAAAAAAACATAAGGGGTAACACTGTCATTTTTTTTTTTGGCCGAAATGTTGACCCCCTCCGATCTTCTTGAAACTCTGGATTCTGACAGAGGGCCACGAGACTTCGACCAGCGCGCAAAAATGGAGGCTCTAGACCCTTCCAGAGCCGAGATATCGAAGGTCAAAATTTGGACCTGAAAAAAAACATAAGGGGTAACACTGTCATTTTTTTTTTTGGCCGAAATTTTGACCCCCTCCGATTTTCTTGAAACTCTGGATTCTGACAGAGGGCCACGAGACTTCGACCAGCGCGCAAAAATGGAGGCTCTAGACCCTTCCAGAGCCGAGATATCGAAGGTCAAAATTTGGACCTGAAAAAAAAACATAAGGGGTAACACTGTCATTTTTTTTTTTGGCCGAAATTTTGACCCCCTCCGATTTTCTTGAAACTCTGGATTCTGACAGAGGGCCACGAGACTTCGACCAGCGCGCAAAAATGGAGGCTCTAGACCCTTCCAGAGCCGAGATATCGAAGGTCAAAATTTGGACCTGAAAAAAAAACATAAGGGGTAACACTGTCATTTTTTTTTTTTGGCCGAAATTTTGACCCCCTCCGATCTTCTTGAAACTCTGGATTCTGACAGAGGGCCACGAGACTTCGACCAGCGCGCAAAAATGGAGGCTCTAGACCCTTCCAGAGCCGAGATATCGAAGGTCAAAATTTGGACCTGAAAAAAAAAACATAAGGGGTAACACTGTCATTTTTTTTTTTGGCCGAAATTTTGACCCCCTCCGATTTTCTTGAAACTCTGGATTCTGACAGAGGGCCACGAGACTTCGACCAGCGCGCAAAAATGGAGGCTCTAGACCCTTCCAGAGCCGAGATATCGAAGGTCAAAATTTGGACCTGAAAAAAAAACATAAGGGGTAACACTGTCATTTTTTTTTTTGGCCGAAATTTTGACCCCCTCCGATTTTCTTGAAACTCTGGATTCTGACAGAGGGCCACGAGACTTCGACCAGCGCGCAAAAATGGAGGCTCTAGACCCTTCCAGAGCCGAGATATCGAAGGTCAAAATTTGGACCTGAAAAAAAAACATAAGGGGTAAGACTGTCATTTTTTTTTTTGGCCGAAATTTTGACCCCCTCCGATCTTCTTGAAACTCTGGATTCTGACAGAGGGCCACGAGACTTCGACCAGCGCGCAAAAATGGAGGCTCTAGACCCTTCCAGAGCAGAGATATCGAAGGTCAAAATTTGGACCTGAAAAAAAAAACATAAGGGGTAACACTGTCATTTTTTTTTTTGGCCGAAATTTTGACCCCCTCCGATTTTCTTGAAACTCTGGATTCTGACAGAGGGCCACGAGACTTCGACCAGCGCGCAAAAATGGAGGCTCTAGACCCTTCCAGAGCCGAGATATCGAAGGTCAAAATTTGGACCTGAAAAAAAAACATAAGGGGTAACACTGTCATTTTTTTTTTTTTGACCGAAATTTTGACCCCCTCCGATCTTCTTGAAACTCTGGATTCTGACAGAGGGCCACGAGACTTCGACCAGCGCGCAAAAATGGAGGCTCTAGACCCTTCCAGAGCCGAGATATCGAAGGTCGAAATTTGGACCTGAAAAAAAAAACATAAGGGGTAACACTGTAATTTTTTTTTTTGGCCGAAATTTTGACCCCCTCCGATTTTCTTGAAACTCTGGATTCTGACAGAGGGCCACGAGACTTCGACCAGCGCGCAAAAATGGAGGCTCTAGACCCTTCCAGAGCCGAGATATCGAAGGTCAAAATTTGGACCTGAAAAAAAAACATAAGGGGTAACACTGTCATTTTTTTTTTTGGCCGAAATTTTGACCCCCTCCGATTTTCTTGAAACTCTGGATTCTGACAGAGGGCCACGAGACTTCGACCAGCGCGCAAAAATGGAGGCTCTAGACCCTTCCAGAGCCGAGATATCGAAGGTCAAAATTTGGACCTGAAAAAAAAACATAAGGGGTAACACTGTCATTTTTTTTTTGGCCGAAATTTTGACCCCCTCCGATCTTCTTGAAACTCTGGATTCTGACAGAGGGCCACGAGACTTCGACCAGCGCGCAAAAATGGAGGCTCTAGACCCTTCCAGAGCCGAGATATCGAAGGTCAAAATTTGGACCTGAAAAAAAAACATAAGGGGTAACACTGTCATTTTTTTTTTTGGCCGAAATTTTGACCCCCTCCGATTTTCTTTAAACTCTGGATTCTGACAGAGGGCCACGAGACTTCGACCAGCGCGCAAAAATGGAGGCTCTAGACCCTTCCAGAGCCGAGATATCGAAGGTCAAAATTTGGACCCGAAAAAAAAACATAAGGGGTAACACTGTCATTTTTTTTTTGGCCGAAATTTTGACCCCCTCCGATTTTCTTGAAACTCTGGATTCTGACAGAGGGCCACGAGACTTCGACCAGCGCGCAAAAATGGAGGCTCTAGACCCTTCCAGAGCCGAGATATCGAAGGTCAAAATTTGGACCTGAAAAAAAAACATAAGGGGTAACACTGTCATTTTTTTTTTTGGCCGAAATTTTGACCCCCTCCGATCTTCTTGAAACTCTGGATTCTGACAGAGGGCCACGAGACTTCGACCAGCGCGCAAAAATGGAGGCTCTAGACCCTTCCAGAGCCGAGATATCGAAGGTCAAAATTTGGACCTGAAAAAAAAACATAAGGGGTAACACTGTCATTTTTTTTTTTGGCCGAAATTTTGACCCCCTCCGATTTTCTTGAAACTCTGGATTCTGACAGAGGGCCACGAGACTTCGACCAGCGCGCAAAAATGGAGGCTCTAGACCCTTCCAGAGCCGAGATATCGAAGGTCAAAATTTGGACCTGAAAAAAAAACATAAGGGGTAACACTGTCATTTTTTTTTTGGCCGAAATTTTGACCCCCTCCGATCTTCTTGAAACTCTGGATTCTGACAGAGGGCCACGAGACTTCGACCAGCGCGCAAAAATGGAGGCTCTAGACCCTTCCAGAGCCGAGATATCGAAGGTCAAAATTTGGACCTGAAAAAAAAACATAAGGGGTAACACTGTCATTTTTTTTTTTGGCCGAAATTTTGACCCCCTCCGATTTTCTTGAAACTCTGGATTCTGACAGAGGGCCACGAGACTTCGACCAGCGCGCAAAAATGGAGGCTCTAGACACTTCCAGAGCCGAGATATCGAAGGTCAAAATTTGGACCTGAAAAAAGAAACATAAGGGGTAACACTGTCATTTTTTTTTTTGGCCCAAATTTTGACCCCCTCCGATTTTCTTGAAACTCTGGATTCTGACAGAGGGCCACGAGACTTCGACCAGCGCGCAAAAATGGAGGCTCTAGACCCTTCCAGAGCCGAGATATCGAAGGTCAAAATTTGGACCTGAAAAAAAAACATAAGGGGTAACACTGTCATTTTTTTTTTTGGCCGAAATTTTGACCCCCTCCGATTTTCTTGAAACTCTGGATTCTGACAGAGGGCCATGAGACTTCGACCAGCGCGCAAAAATTGAGGCTCTAGACCCTTCCAGAGCCGAGATATCGAAGGTCAAAATTTGGACCTGAAAAAAAAACATAAGGGGTAACACTGTCATTTTTTTTTTTTGGCCGAAATTTTGACCCCCTCCGATCTTCTTGAAACTCTGGATTCTGACAGAGGGCCACGAGACTTCGACCAGCGCGCAAAAATGGAGGCTCTAGACCCTTCCAGAGCCGAGATATCGAAGGTCAAAATTTGGACCTGAAAAAAAAACATAAGGGGTAACACTGTCATTATTTTTTTTTGGCCGAAATTTTGACCCCCTCCGATTTTCTTGAAACTCTGGATTCTGACAGAGGGCCACGAGACTTCGACCAGCGCGCAAAAATGGAGGCTCTAGACCCTTCCAGAGCCGAGATATCGAAGGTCAAAATTTGGACCTGAAAAAAAAACATAAGGGGTAACACTGTCATTTTTTTTTTTGGCCGAAATTTTGACCCCCTCCGATCTTCTTGAAACTCTGGATTCTGACAGAGGGCCACGAGACTTCGACCAGCGCGCAAAAATGGAGGCTCTAGACCCTTCCAGAGCCGAGATATCGAAGGTCAAAATTTGGACCTGAAAAAAAAACATAAGGGGTAACACTGTCATTTTTTTTTTTTGGCCGAAATTTTGACCCCCTCCGATTTTCTTGAAACTCTGGATTCTGACAGAGGGCCACGAGACTTCGACCAGCGCGCAAAAATGGAGGCTCTAGACCCTTCCAGAGCCGAGATATCGAAGGTCAAAATTTGGACCTGAAAAAAAAACATAAGGGGTAACACTGTCATTTTTTTTTTTGGCCGAAATTTTGACCCCCTCCGATCTTCTTGAAACTCTGGATTCTGACAGAGGGCCACGAGACTTCGACCAGCGCGCAAAAATGGAGGCTCTAGACCCTTCCAGAGCCGAGATATCGAATGTCAAAATTTGGACCTGAAAAAAAAACATAAGGGGTAACACTGTCATTTTTTTTTTTGGCCGAAATTTTGACCCCCTCCGATTTTCTTGAAACTCTGGATTCTGACAGAGGGTCACGAGACTTCGACCAGCGCGCAAAAATGGAGGCTCTAGACCCTTCCAGAGCCGAGATATCGAAGGTCAAAATTTGGACCTGAAAAAAAAACATAAGGGGTAACACTGTCATTTTTTTTTTTGGCCGAAATTTTGACCCCCTCCGATTTTCTTGAAACTCTGGATTCTGACAGAGGGCCACGAGACTTCGACCAGCGCGCAAAAATGGAGGCTCTAGACCCTTCCAGAGCCGAGATATCGAAGGTCAAAATTTGGACCTGAAAAAAAAACATAAGGGGTAACACTGTCATTTTTTTTTTTTGGCCGAAATTTTGACCCCCTCCGATTTTCTTGAAACTCTGGATTCTGACAGAGGGCCACGAGACTTCGACCAGCGCGCAAAAATGGAGGCTCTAGACCCTTCCAGAGCCGAGATATCGAAGGTCAAAATTTGGACCTGAAAAAAAAACATAAGGGGTAACACTGTCATTTTTTTTTTTTGGCCGAAATTTTGACCCCCTCCGATCTTCTTGAAACTCTGGATTCTGACAGAGGGCCACGAGACTTCGACCAGCGCGCAAAAATGGAGGCTCTAGACCCTTCCAGAGCCGAGATATCGAAGGTCAAAATTTGGACCTGAAAAAAAAACATAAGGGGTAACACTGTCATTTTTTTTTTTGGCCGAAATTTTGACCCCCTCCGATTTTCTTGAAACTCTGGATTCTGACAGAGGGCCACGAGACTTCGACCAGCGCGCAAAAATGGAGGCTCTAGACACTTCCAGAGCCGAGATATCGAAGGTCAAAATTTGGACCTGAAAAAAAAAACATAAGGGGTAACACTGTCATTTTTTTTTTTGGCCCAAATTTTGACCCCCTCCGATTTTCTTGAAACTCTGGATTCTGACAGAGGGCCACGAGACTTCGACCAGCGCGCAAAAATGGAGGCTCTAGACCCTTCCAGAGCCGAGATATCGAAGGTCAAAATTTGGACCTGAAAAAAAAACATAAGGGGTAACACTGTCATTTTTTTTTTTGGCCGAAATTTTGACCCCCTCCGATTTTCTTGAAACTCTGGATTCTGACAGAGGGCCACGAGACTTCGACCAGCGCGCAAAAATTGAGGCTCTAGACCCTTCCAGAGCCGAGATATCGAAGGTCAAAATTTGGACCTGAAAAAAAAACATAAGGGGTAACACTGTCATTTTTTTTTTTGGCCGAAATTTTGACCCCCTCCGATCTTCTTGAAACTCTGGATTCTGACAGAGGGCCACGAGACTTCGACCAGCGCGCAAAAATGGAGGCTCTAGACCCTTCCAGAGCCGAGATATCGAAGGTCAAAATTTGGACCTGAAAAAAAAACATAAGGGGTAACACTGTCATTTTTTTTTTTGGCCGAAATTTTGACCCCCTCCGATTTTCTTGAAACTCTGGATTCTGACAGAGGGCCACGAGACTTCGACCAGCGCGCAAAAATGGAGGCTCTAGACCCTTCCAGAGCCGAGATATCGAAGGTCAAAATTTGGACCTGAAAAAAAAACATAAGGGGTAACACTGTCATTTTTTTTTTTGGCCGAAATTTTGACCCCCTCCGATCTTCTTGAAACTCTGGATTCTGACAGAGGGCCACGAGACTTCGACCAGCGCGCAAAAATGGAGGCTCTAGACCCTTCCAGAGCCGAGATATCGAATGTCAAAATTTGGACCTGAAAAAAAAACATAAGGGGTAACACTGTCATTTTTTTTTTGGCCGAAATTTTGACCCCCTCCGATTTTCTTGAAACTCTGGATTCTGACAGAGGGTCACGAGACTTCGACCAGCGCGCAAAAATGGAGGCTCTAGACCCTTCCAGAGCCGAGATATCGAAGGTCAAAATTTGGACCTGAAAAAAAAACATAAGGGGTAACACTGTCATTTTTTTTTTTGGCCGAAATTTTGACCCCCTCCGATCTTCTTGAAACTCTGGATTCTGACAGAGGGCCACGAGACTTCGACCAACGCGCAAAAATGGAGGCTCTAGACCCTTCCAGAGCCGAGATATCGAAGGTCAAAATTTGGACCTGAAAAAAAAAAACATAAGGGGTAACACTGTCATTTTTTTTTTTGGCCGAAATTTTGACCCCCTCCGATTTTCTTGAAACTCTGGATTCTGACAGAGGGCCACGAGACTTCGACCAGCGCGCAAAAATGGAGGCTCTAGACTCTTCCAGAGCCGAGATATCGAAGGTCAAAATTTGGACCTGAAAAAAAAAACATAAGGGGTAACACTGTCATTTTTTTTTTTTGGCCGAAATTTTGACCCCCTCCGATTTTCTTGAAACCCTGGATTCTGACAGAGGGCCACGAGACTTCGACCAGCGCGCAAAAATGGAGGCTCTAGACCCTTCCAGAGCCGAGATATCGAAGGTCAAAATTTGGACCTGAAAAAAAAACATAAGGGGTAACACTGTCATTTTTTTTTTTGGCCGAAATTTTGACCCCCTCCGATCTTCTTGAAACTCTGGATTCTGACAGAGGGCCACGAGACTTCGACCAGCGCGCAAAAATGGAGGCTCTAGACCCTTCCAGAGCCGAGATATCGAAGGTCAAAATTTGGACCTGAAAAAAAAACATAAGGGGTAACACTGTCATTTTTTTTTTTTTGGCCGAAATTTTGACCCCCTCCGATTTTCTTGAAACTCTGGATTCTGACAGAGGGCCACGAGACTTCGACCAGCGCGCAAAAATGGAGGCTCTAGACCCTTCCAGAGCCGAGATATCGAAGGTCAAAATTTGGACCTGAAAAAAAAACATAAGGGGTAACACTGTCATTTTTTTTTTGGCCGAAATTTTGACCCCCTCCGATCTTCTTGAAACTCTGGATTCTGACAGAGGGCCACGAGACTTCGACCAGCGCGCAAAAATGGAGGCTCTAGACCCTTCCAGAGCCGAGATATCGAATGTCAAAATTTGGACCTGAAAAAAAAACATAAGGGGTAACACTGTCATTTTTTTTTTTGGCCGAAATTTTGACCCCCTCCGATTTTCTTGAAACTCTGGATTCTGACAGAGGGTCACGAGACTTCGACCAGCGCGCAAAAATGGAGGCTCTAGACCCTTCCAGAGCCGAGATATCGAAGGTCAAAATTTGGACCTGAAAAAAAAACATAAGGGGTAACACTGTCATTTTTTTTTTTTGGCCGAAATTTTGACCCCCTCCGATCTTCTTGAAACTCTGGATTCTGACAGAGGGCCACGAGACTTCGACCAACGCGCAAAAATGGAGGCTCTAGACCCTTCCAGAGCCGAGATATCGAAGGTCAAAATTTGGACCTGAAAAAAAAAACATAAGGGGTAACACTGTCATTTTTTTTTTTGGCCGAAATTTTGACCCCCTCCGATTTTCTTGAAACTCTGGATTCTGACAGAGGGCCACGAGACTTCGACCAGCGCGCAAAAATGGAGGCTCTAGACTCTTCCAGAGCCGAGATATCGAAGGTCAAAATTTGGACCTGAAAAAAAAACATAAGGGGTAACACTGTCATTTTTTTTTTGGCCCAAATTTTGACCCCCTCCGATTTTCTTGAAACTCTGGATTCTGACAGAGGGCCATGAGACTTCGACCAGCGCGCAAAAATGGAGGCTCTAGACCCTTCCAGAGCCGAGATATCGAAGGTCAAAATTTGGACCTGAAAAAAAACATAAGGGGTAACACTGTCATTTTTTTTTTTTTGGCTGAAATTTTGACCCCCTCCGATTTTCTTGAAACTCTGGATTCTGACAGAGGGCCACGAGACTTCGACCAGCGCGCAAAAATGGAGGCTCTAGACCCTTCCAGAGCCGAGATATCGAAGGTCAAAATTTGGACCTGAAAAAAAAACATAAGGGGTAACACTGTCATTTTTTTTTTTTGGCCGAAATTTTGACCCCCTCTGATCTTCTTGAAACTCTGGATTCTGACAGAGGGCCACGAGACTTCGACCAGCGCGCAAAAATGGAGGCTCTAGACCCTTCCAGAGCCGAGATATCGAAGGTCAAAATTTGGACCTGAAAAAAAAACATAAGGGGTAACACTGTCATTTTTTTTTTGGCCGAAATTTTGACCCCCTCCGATTTTCTTGAAACTCTGGATTCTGACAGAGGGCCACGAGACTTCGACCAGCGCGCAAAAATGGAGGCTCTAGACCCTTCCAGAGCCGAGATATCGAAGGTCAAAATTTGGACCTGAAAAAAAAACATAAGGGGTAACACTGTCATTTTTTTTTTTGGCCGAAATTTTGACCCCCTCCGATTTTCTTGAAACTCTGGATTCTGACAGAGGGCCACGAGACTTCGACCAGCGCGCAAAAATGGAGGCTCTAGACCCTACCAGAGCCGAGATATCGAAGGTCAAAATTTGGACCTGAAAAAAAAACATAAGGGGTAACACTGTCATTTTTTTTTTTGGCCGAAATTTTGACCCCCTCCGATCTTCTTGAAACTCTGGATTCTGACAGAGGGCCACGAGACTTCGACCAGCGCGCAAAAATGGAGGCTCTAGACCCTTCCAGAGCCGAGATATCGAAGGTCAAAATTTGGACCTGAAAAAAAAACATAAGGGGTAACACTGTCATTTTTTTTTTTGGCCGAAATTTTGACCCCCTCCGATTTTCTTGAAACTCTGGATTCTGACAGAGGGCCACGAGACTTCGACCAGCGCGCAAAAATGGAGGCTCTAGACCCTTCCAGAGCCGAGATATGGAAGGTCAAAATTTGGACCTGAAAAAAAAACATAAGGGGTAACACTGTCATTTTTTTTTTTGGCCGAAATTTTGACCCCCTCCGATTTTCTTGAAACTCTGGATTCTGACAGAGGGCCACGAGACTTCGACCAGCGCGCAAAAATGGAGGCTCTAGACCCTTCCAGAGCCGAGATATCGAAGGTCAAAATTTGGACCTGAAAAAAAAACATAAGGGGTAACACTGTCATTTTTTTTTTTGGCCGAAATTTTGACCCCCTCCGATCTTCTTGAAACTCTTCATTCTGACAGAGGGCCACGAGACTTCGACCAGCGCGCAAAAATGGAGGCTCTAGACCCTTCCAGAGCCGAGATATCGAAGGTCAAAATTTGGACCTGAAAAAAAAACATAAGGGGTAACACTGTCATTTTTTTTTTTGGCCGAAATTTTGACCCCCTCCGATTTTCTTGAAACTCTGGATTCTGACAGAGGGCCACGAGACTTCGACCAGCGCGCAAAAATGGAGGCTCTAGACCCTTCCAGAGCCGAGATATCGAATGTCAAAATTTGGACCTGAAAAAAAAAAACATAAGGGGTAACACTGTCATTTTTTTTTTTGGCCGAAATTTTGACCCCCTCCGATTTTCTTGAAACTCTGGATTCTGACAGAGGGTCACGAGACTTCGACCAGCACGCAAAAATGGAGGCTCTAGACCCTTCCAGAGCCGAGATATCGAAGGTCAAAATTTGGACCTGAAAAAAAAACATAAGGGGTAACACTGTCATTTTTTTTTTTTGGCCGAAATTTTGACCCCCTCCGATCTTCTTGAAACTCTGGATTCTGACAGAGGGCCACGAGACTTCGACCAACGCGCAAAAATGGAGGCTCTAGACCCTTCCAGAGCCGAGATATCGAAGGTCAAAATTTGGACCTGAAAAAAAAAACATAAGGGGTAACACTGTCATTTTTTTTTTTGGCCGAAATTTTGACCCCCTCCGATTTTCTTGAAACTCTGGATTCTGACAGAGGGCCACGAGACTTCGACCAGCGCGCAAAAATGGAGGCTCTAGACTCTTCCAGAGCCGAGATATCGAAGGTCAAAATTTGGACCTGAAAAAAAAACATAAGGGGTAACACTGTCATTTTTTTTTTTGGCCGAAATTTTGACCCCCTCCGATCTTCTTGAAACTCTGGATTCTGACAGAGGGCCACGAGACTTCGACCAGCGCGCAAAAATGGAGGCTCTAGACCCTTCCAGAGCCGAGATATCGAATGTCAAAATTTGGACCTGAAAAAAAAACATAAGGGGTAACACTGTCATTTTTTTTTTTGGCCGAAATTTTGACCCCCTCCGATTTTCTTGAAACTCTGGATTCTGACAGAGGGTCACGAGACTTCGACCAGCGCGCAAAAATGGAGGCTCTAGACCCTTCCAGAGCCGAGATATCGAAGGTCAAAATTTGGACCTGAAAAAAAAACATAAGGGGTAACACTGTCATTTTTTTTTTTTGGCCCAAATTTTGACCCCCTCCGATTTTCTTGAAACTCTGGATTCTGACAGAGGGCCACGAGACTTCGACCAGCGCGCAAAAATGGAGGCTCTAGACCCTTCCAGAGCCGAGATATCGAAGGTCAAAATTTGGACCTGAAAAAAAAACATAAGGGGTAACACTGTCATTTTTTTTTTGGCTGAAATTTTGACCCCCTCCGATTTTCTTGAAACTCTGGATTCTGACAGAGGGCCACGAGACTTCGACCAGCGCGCAAAAATGGAGGCTCTAGACCCTTCCAGAGCCGAGATATCGAAGGTCAAAATTTGGACCTGAAAAAAAAACATAAGGGGTAACACTGTCATTTTTTTTTTTTGGCCGAAATTTTGACCCCCTCCGATCTTCTTGAAACTCTGGATTCTGACAGAGGGCCACGAGACTTCGACCAGCGCGCAAAAATGGAGGCTCTAGACCCTTCCAGAGCCGAGATATCGAAGGTCAAAATTTGGACCTGAAAAAAAAACATAAGGGGTAACACTGTCATTTTTTTTTTTGGCCGAAATTTTGACCCCCTCCGATTTTCTTGAAACTCTGGATTCTGACAGAGGGCCACGAGACTTCGACCAGCGCGCAAAAATGGAGGCTCTAGACCCTTCCAGAGCCGAGATATCGAAGGTCAAAATTTGGACCTGAAAAAAAACATAAGGGGTAACACTGTCATTTTTTTTTTTGGCCGAAATTTTGACCCCCTCCGATTTTCTTGAAACTCTGGATTCTGACAGAGGGCCACGAGACTTCGACCAGCGCGCAAAAATGGAGGCTCTAGACCCTTCCAGAGCCGAGATATCGAAGGTCAAAATTTGGACCTGAAAAAAAAACATAAGGGGTAACACTGTCATTTTTTTTTTTGGCCGAAATTTTGACCCCCTCCGATCTTCTTGAAACTCTGGATTCTGACAGAGGGCCACGAGACTTCGACCAGCGCGCAAAAATGGAGGCTCTAGACCCTTCCAGAGCCAATATATCGAAGGTCAATTTTTAACCGAAAAAAAAACATAAGGGGTAACACTGTCATTTTTTTTTTTGGCCGAAATTTTGACCCCCTCCGATTTTCTTGAAACTCTGGATTCTGACAGAGGGCCACGAGACTTCGACCAGCGCGCAAAAATGGAGGCTCTAGACCCTTCCAGAGCCGAGATATCGAAGGTCAAAATTTGGACCTGAAAAAAAAAACATAAGGGGTAACACTGTCATTTTTTTTTTTGGCCCAAATTTTGACCCCCTCCGATTTTCTTGAAACTCTGGATTCTGACAGAGGGCCACGAGACTTCGACCAGCGCGCAAAAATGGAGGCTCTAGACCCTTCCAGAGCCGAGATATCGAAGGTCAAAATTTGGACCTGAAAAAAAAACATAAGGGGTAACACTGTCATTTTTTTTTTTGGCCGAAATTTTGACCCCCTCCGATCTTCTTGAAACTCTGGATTCTGACAGAGGGCCACGAGACTTCGACCAGCGCGCAAAAATGGAGGCTCTAGACCCTTCCAGAGCCGAGATATCGAATGTCAAAATTTGGACCTGAAAAAAAAACATAAGGGGTAACACTGTCATTTTTTTTTGGCCGAAATTTTGACCCCCTCCGATTTTCTTGAAACTCTGGATTCTGACAGAGGGTCACGAGACTTCGACCAGCGCGCAAAAATGGAGGCTCTAGACCCTTCCAGAACAGAGATATAGAAAGTCAAAATTTTGACCCGAAAAAAAAACATAAGGGGTAACACTGTGTTTTGTTTTTTTTTTTGGCCAAAATTTTGACCCCCTCCGATCTTCTTGAAACTCTGGATTCTGATAGAGGGCCACGAGACTTCGACCAATGCGCAAAAATGGAGGTTCTAGACCCTTCCAGAGCCGAGATATTGAAAGTCAAAATTTTGACCCGAAAAAAAAAAACATAAGGGGTAACACTGTGGTTTTTTTTTTTTTTTGGCCAAAATTTTGACCCCCTCCGATCTTCTTGAAACTCTGGATTCTGATAGAGGGCCACGAGACTTCGACCAACGCGAAAAAATGGAGGCTCTAGACCCTTCCAGAGCCGAGATATTGAAAGTCAAAATTTTGACCCGAAAAAAAAAACATAAGGGGTAACACTGTGGTTTTTTTTTTGACCGATATTTTGACCCCCTCCAATCTTCTTGAAACTCTGGATTCTGACAGAGGGCCACGAGACTTCGACCAACGCGCAAAAATGGAGGCTCTAGACCCTTCCAGAGCCGAGATATAGAAAGTCAAAATTTTGACCCTAAAAAAAAACATAAGGGGTAACACTGTGGTTTTTTTTTTTTTGGCCGAAATTTTGACCGCCTCCGATCTTCTTGAAACTCTGGATTCTGACAGAGGGCCACGAGACTTCGACCAACGCGCAAAAATGGAGGCTCTAGACCCTTCCAGAGCCGAGATATCGAAAGTCAAAATTTTGACCCGAAAAAAACATAAGGGGTAACACTGTGTTTTTTTTTTTTGGCCGAAATTTTGACCCCCTCCGATCTTCTTGAAACTCTGGATTCTGACAGAGGACCACGAGACTTCGACCAACGCGCAAAAATGGAGGCTCTAGACCCTTCCAGAGCCGAGATATCGAAAGTCAAAATTTTGACCTGAAAAAAAAACATAAGGGGTAACACTGTGTTTTTTTTTTTTTGGCCGAAATTTTGACCCCCTCCGATCTTCTTGAAACTCTGGATTCTGACAGAGGGCCACGAGGCTTCGACCAACGCGCAAAAATGGAGGCTCTAGACCCTTCCAGAGCCGAGATATAGAAAGTCAAAATTTTGACCCGAAAAAAAAAACATAAGGGGTAACACTGTGTTTTTTTTTTTGGCCGAAATTTTGACCCCCTCCGATCTTCTTGAAACTCTGGATTCTGACAGAGGACCACGAGACTTCGACCAACACGCAAAAATGGAGGCTCTAGACCCTTCCAGAGCCGAGATATCGAAAGTCAAAATTTTGACCCGAAAAAAAAAACATAAGGGGTAACACTGTGGTTTTTTTTTTTTTGGCCGAAATTTTGACCGCCTCCGATCTTCTTGAAACTCTGGATTCTGACAGAGGGCCACGAGACTTCGACCAGCGCGCAAAAATGGAGGCTCTAGACCCTTCCAGAACCGAGATATCGAAGGTCAAAATTTGGACCTGAAAAAAAAACATAAGGGGTAACACTGTCATTTTTTTTTTGGCCGAAATTTTGACCCCCTCCGATTTTCTTGAAACTCTGGATTCTGACAGAGGGCCACGAGACTTCGACCAACGCGCAAAAATGGAGGCTCTAGACCCTTCCAGAGCCGAGATATCGAAAGTCAAAATTTTGACCTGAAAAATAAAACATAAGGGGTAACACTGTGGTTTTTTTTTTGGCCGAAATTTTGACCCCCTCCGATCTTCTTGAAACTCTGGATTCTGACAGAGGGCCACGAGGCTTCGACCAACGCGCAAAAATGGAGGCTCTAGACCCTTCCAGAGCCGAGATATAGAAAGTCAAAATTTTGACCCGAAAAAAAAACATAAGGGGTAACACTGTGGTTTTTTTTTTTTTTGGCCGAAATTTTGACCGCCTCCGATCTTCTTGAAACTCTGGATTCTGACAGAGGGCCACGAGACTTCGACCAACGCGCAAAAATGGAGGCTCTAGACCCTTCCAGAGCCGAGATATCGAAAGTCAAAATTTTGACCCGAAAAAAAAACATAAGGGGTAACACTGTGTTTTTTTTTTTTTTGGCCGAAATTTTGACCCCCTCCGATCTTCTTGAAACTCTGGATTCTGACAGAGGGCCACGAGACTTCGACCAACGCGCAAAAATGGAGGCTCTAGACCCTTCCAGAGCCGAGATATCGAAAGTCAAAATTTTGACCCGAAAAAATAAACATAAGGGGTAACACTGTGGGGGTTTTTTTTGGCCGAAATTTTGACCCCCTCCGATCTTCTTGAAACTCTGGATTCTGACAGAGGGCCACGAGACTTCGACCAACGCGCAAAAATGGAGGCTCTAGACCCTTCCAGAACCGAGATATAGAAAGTCAAAATTTTGACCCGAAAAAAAAACATAAGGGGTAACACTGTTTTCTTTTTTGGCCGAAATTTTTACCCCCTCCGATCTTCTTGAAACTCTGGATTCTGACAGAGGGCCACGAGACTTCGACCAACGCGCAAAAATGGAGGCTCTAGACCCTTCCAGAGCCGAGATATTGAAAGTCAAAATTTTGACCCGAAAAAAAAAAACATAAGGGGTAACACTGTGTTGTTTTTTTTGGCCGAAATTTTTACCCCCTCCGATCTTCTTGAAACTCTGGATTCTGACAGAGGGCCATGAGACTTCGACGAACGCGCAAAAATGGAGGCTCTAGACCCTTCCAGAGCCGAGATATCGAAAGTCAAAATTTTGACCTTAAAAAAAAACATAAGGAGTAACACTGTGTTTTTTTTTTTTGGCCGAAATTTTGACCGCCTCCGATCTTCTTGAAACTCTGGATTCTGACAGAGGGCCACGAGACTTCGACCAACGCGCAAAAATGGAGGCTCTAGACCCTTCCAGAGCCGATATATCGAAAGTCAAAATTTTGACCCGAAAAAAAAACATAAGGGGTAACACTATGTTTTTTTTTTTTTTGCCCGAAATTTTGACCCCCTCCGATCTTCTTGAAACCCTGGATTCTGACAGAGGGCCACGAGACTTCGACCAACGCGCAAAAATGGAGGCTCTAGACCCTTCCAGAGCCGAGATATCGAAAGTCAAAATTTTGACCCGAAAAAAAAACATAAGGGGTAACACTGTGTTTTTTTTTTTTTGGTCGAAATGTTGACCCCCTCCGATCTTCTTGAAACTCTGGATTCTGACAGAGGGCCACGAGACTTCGACCAACGCGCAAAAATGGAGGCTCTAGACCCGTCCAGAGCCGAGATATCGAAAGTCAAAATTTTGACCCGAAAAAAAAACATAAGGGGTAACACTGTGGGGGTTTTTTTTGGCCGAAATTTTGACCCCCTCCGATCTTCTTGAAACTCTGGAATCTGACAGAGGGCCACGAGACTTCGACCAACGCGCAAAAATGGAGGCTCTAGACCATTCCAGAGCCGAGATATCGAAAGTCAAAATTTTGACCCGAAAAAAAACATAAGGGGTAACACTGTGGGGGTTTTTTTTGGCCGAAATTTTGACCCCCTCCGATCTTCTTGAAACTCTGGATTCTGACAGAGTGCCACGAGACTTCGATCAACGCGCAAAAATGGAGGCTCTAGACCATTCCAGAGCCGAGATATCGAAAGTCAAAATTTTGACCCGAAAAAAAAACATAAGGGGTAACACTGTGTTTTGTTTTTTTTTGGCCGAAATTTTGACCCCCTCCGATTTTCTTGAAACTCTGGATTCTGACAGAGGGCCACGAGACTTCGACCAACGCGCAAAAATGGAGGGTCTAGACCCTTCCAGAACCGAGATATAGAAAGTCAAAATTTTGACCCGAAAAAAAAACATAACGGGTAACACTGTGTTTTTTTTTTTTTTTTGGCCGAAATTTTGACCCCCTCCGATCTTCTTGAAACTCTGGATTCTGACAGAGGGCCACGAGACTCCGACCAACGCGCAAAAATGGAGGCTCTAGACCCTTCTAGAGCCGAGATATTGAAAGTCAAAATTTTGACCCGAAAAAAAACATAAGGGGTAACACTGTCGTTTTTTTTTTTTTTTTGGCCGAAATTTTGACCCCCTCTGATCTTCTTGGAACTCTAAATTCTGACAGAGGGCCACGAGACTTCGACCAGCGCGCAAAAATGGAGGCTCTAGACCCTTCCAGAGCCGAGATATCGAAGGTCAAAATTTCGACCCAAAAAAACATAAGGGGTAACACTGTCGTTTTTTTTTTTTTGGCCGAAATTCTGACCCCCTCCGATCTTCTTGAAACTCTGGATTCTGACAGAGGGCCATGAGACTTCGACCAGCGCACAAAAATGAAGGCTCTAGACCCTTCCAGAGCCGAGATATCGAAGGTCAAAATTTCGACCCGAAAAAAAAAAACATAAGGGGTAACACTGTCGGGTTTTTTTTTTTTTGGCCGAAATTTTGACCCCCTCCGATCTTCTTGAAACTCTGTATTCTGACAGAGGGCCACGAGACTTCGACCAGCGCACAAAAATGGAGGCTCTAGACCCTTCCAGAGCCGAGATATCGAAGGTCAAAATTTCGACCCGAAAAAAAAACATAAGGGGTAACACTGGCGGTTTTTTTTTGCCGAAATTTTGACCCCCTCCAATCTTCTTGAAACTCTGGATTCTGACAGAGGGCCACGAGACTTCGACCAGCGTGCAAAAATGGAGGCTCTAGACCCTTCCAGAGCCAAGATATCAAAGGTCAAAATTTTGAACCGAAAAAAAACATATGGGGTAACACTGTTGTTTTTTTTTTTTTTTGGTCGAAATTTTGACCCCCCTCTGATCTTCTTGAAACTCTGGATTCTGACAGAGGGCCACGAGACATCGACCAGCGCGCAAAAATGGAGGCTCTAGACCCTTCCAGAGCCGAGATATCGAAGGTCAAAATTTCGACCCAAAAAAAAAACATAAGGGGTAACACTGTCGTTTTTTTTTTTTGGTCGAAATTTTGACCCCCTCCGATCTTCTTGAAACTCTGGATTCTGACAGAGGGCCATGAGACTTCGACCAGCGCGCAAAAATGGAGGCTCTAGACCCTTCAAGAGCCGAATTATCTAAGGTCAAAATTTCGACCCGAAAAAAAAAACGTAAGGGGTAACACTGTCGTTTTTTTTTTGGTCGAAATTTTGACCCTCTCCGATCTTCTTGAAACTCTGGATTCTGACAGAGGGCCACGAGACTTCGACCAGCGCGCAAAAATGGAGGCTCTAGACCCTTCCAAAGCTGAGATATCGGAACTCAAAATTTCGATCTGGAAAAAAAAAACGACAGTATTACCCCTTAAGTTTTTTTTTGGGTGCGAAAAATTAAGTTTCCCCAATCTTCTCAAAACTCAGGATTCTGATAGAGGGCCACAAGACTTAGACCTGAGTGCAAAAATGGAGGCTCTAGACCCTTCCAGAGCTGAGATATCGAAACTCAAAATTTCGACCAAAAAAAAAACGACAGTGTTACCCCTTACGTTTTTTTTTTTTTTTTGGGGGGGGGGGGGGCAAAATTAAGTATCCCCAATCTTCTCAAAACTGTGGATTCTGATAGAGGGCCATGAGACTTAGACCTGAGTGCAAAAATTGAGGCTCTAGACTCTTCCAGAGCTGAGATATCGAAACTCAAAATTTCAACCAGAAAAAAAACCACAGTGTCACCCCTTACGTTTTTTTTTTGGGGGGGGGGGGGAATTAAGTATCCCTAATCTTCTCAAAACTCTGGATTCTTAAAGAGGGCCATGAGATTTAGACCTGAGTGCAAAAATTGAGGCTCTAGACCCTTACAGAGCTGAGATATCGAAACTCAAAATTTCAACCAGATAAACAAAAACGACAGTGTTACCCCTTACATTTTTTTTTGGGGTGAAAAACTAAGTTTCCCCAATCTTCTCAAAACTCTGGATTTTGATAGAGGGCCATGAGACTTAGACCTGAGTGCAAAAATTGAGGCTCTAGACCCTTCCAGAGCTGAGATATCGAAACTCAAAAGTTCAACCAGAAAAACAAAAACGACAGTGTTACCCCTTACGTTTTTTTTTTTTGGGGGGGGGGGAATTAAGTATCCCCAATCTTCTCAAAACTCTGGATTCTGATAGAGGGCCATGAGACTTAGACCCGAGTGCAAAAATGGAGGCTCTAGACCCTTCCAGAGCTGAGATATCGAAACTCAAAATTTCGACCAGAAAAAAACCCCACAGTGTTACCCCCTTACGTTTTTTGGGGGTTTTTTTGGGCGAAAAATTAAGTATCCTCAATCACCTCAAAACTCTGGATTCTGATAGAGGGCCATGAATCTTAGACCTGAGTGCAAAAATGGAGGCTCTAGACCCTTCCAGAGCTGAGATATCGAAACTCAAAATTTTGACTAGAAAAAAAAAAAACGACAGTGTTACCCCTTACATTTTTTTTGGGGGGGGGGGGGGCGAAAAATTAAATATCCCCAATCTTCTCAAGACTCTGGATTCTGATAGAGGGCCATGAGACAGACCCGAGTGCAAAAATGGAGGCTCTAGACCCTTCCAGAGCTGAGATATCGAAACTCAAAGTTTCCACCAGAAAAAAACCCCACAGTGTTACCCCTTACGTTTTTGGGGGTTTTTTGGGGCAAAAAATTAAGTATCCCCAATCACCTCAAAACTCTGGATTCTGATAGAGGGCCATGAAACTTAGACCTGAGTGCAAAAATGGAGGCTCTAGACCCTTCCAGAGCTGAGATATCGAAACTCAAAATTTTGACTAGAAAAAAAAACCGACAGTGTTACCCCTTACGGTTTTTTTTTTGGGGGGGGGGGGGGGGCAAAAATTAAGTATCCCCAATCTTCTCAAAACTCTGGATTCTGATAGAGGACCATAAGACTTATGGTGCGTTCTATTATACCCAACGAAACGACTCGGACCTCGGATTTGACGTCACGTCCACACTTCAAGCGTTCTATTATGTTTTGCGTGTCCGAGTCGGAAAAAAAATGGACGCCACGCGGAAAGCTGTTATAATGGTAGCACTGGCCGAGTAACAGGCACTAACATTAAAAAAATATATATATTATGACTACATGCAGCCATTTGAACTTGAAAATGTTCACTCTATTTAATGTTTTTCATTACAATCTTCTGTTAGCAACGTTAGTAATTGCACTCACAACAACCGATTCCCATACCTACAGGGGACACAGTAATACGAGTGATTATAATCGTCATTTAAAATACCAAAGCGGTTCAAAAACAATGAAAACAATTCATTCTTACAAGTCACAGGGCGCAGCCATCTTGAATTCCGAAACAGAATTCTTGCTCGGTGTCCTCACGGTTGTCCGGCGTCCGAGAGGAGAAATCCGAGGAAAGGGGGCGTGTTGCTAGGCAACGTTTGTCGTCCGATTCGGATCTCCGAGACGGATGAATAATAGAACGCACCATTAGACCTGAGTGCAAAAATGGAGGCTCTAGACCCTGCCAGAGCTGAGATATCGAAACACAAAATTTCGACCAGAAAAAAAAACAACACTGTTACCCCTTACGTTTTTTTTGGGGGGTGAAAATTTAAGTATCTCCAATCTTCTCAAAACTCTGGACTCTGACAGAAGGCCATGACACTTAGACCTGAGTGCAAAAAGTGAGGCTCTAGACCCTTCCAGAGCTGAGATATCGAAACTCAAAATTTCGACTAGAAAAAAAAAACGACAGTGTTACCCCTTACGTTTTTTTTTTTTGTTTGTTTGTTTTTTGGGGGGCGAAAAATTAAGTATCCCCAATCTTCTCAAAACTCTGGATTCTGATAGAGGGCCATGAGACTTGAGTGCAAAAATGGAGGCTCTAGACCCTTCCAGAGCTGAGATATTGAGATCCCACGTAGAACTTATCCCATTATAGAAATAGTGGGTTCGCGGACGGTGGAATTTCGGGATGGCCCTTGGTGCCACAGACTCAGGGGGCCTCCCTGAGGCCGTCCTTAAAAATATTTTGGTTTGCAGTAACAGGAAATTTTTTTTTAAAAAGGGTCGGTAGGTAGGTCGATATTTTTTTTTTTCAAGATTCAATGTAAAAAAAAAAAAAGTACAATTTTGGTCAGGGTGATTATGAATTTTTAAAAATTTGCATATTGTGATGTCACTGACTGGGTCTATAAACCGTGCATCCACTGCTAGGAGTTAATGCAACCTACAAATCAGAGACCAGTTACGTTTTAGGCCAATCACTTGTGTGAAAAAAATGTGAAAATAATTTTCATTGAATCGATTTTCCATGTCTAAAAACATTTCCATTTTCCATTTTTTTATATACATGAGATATAAGCAAAAACAAGTACAAACACATGGTCAAACAAAGATACAAATTAGCTTATATACAGTGCTTTCATTTCAGGAAGGTGTAAAATTACTTTTCAGTGAAGTGTGTCTGATTCTGAAAAGAAATTTAATTTAGTAATGAAATGTATATGACACTGCATAGTTAATCATAGTTAGATTCATGCTCATTAAAGTTTAAGTTATTCATACAAGAGCTGCAGGTGATTTTTCTCCATCTTTTGTTGTTTGATTGGCATTACTGGCTCAATCGTCACATGTTTATTAGACTACTGCCCCTTTAAGATCGAGTGCAGGTCTAATATTGACGCACCATCATTTTCTTCCAACTATTTACGTCCATTTAAGACATATTGTGTTTTAAGTGAATCTCAGAGCTGGTCATTTTTATATTTTATGTATGAAGAGTTCAGATGCAAAAGCCTCTAAATGCCATTTGACATTTTCTTCTAAAATGGCCATTTTTATCAAGCTTGTATATTTAGCCTAAGTAATTTCACTTAAATGACAATTAATAGGTAATCTTCATTGCCATTTAAGTGAAATTACTGAACTATACAAGCTTGATAAAAATGATCATTTTAGAAGAACATTTCAAATGGCATTTAGAGGCTTTTGCATCTGAACTCTTCGTATATTTGATTGTTTAGATGCGCACATGAAGCCCAAAATTCATGAGCCTGCGCACATGATGCTGTTCGCCTCGAGAACAGCGTCTCTTTGCGCATAGACGTTGGAACAGGGACGGGGCGGCTAAATTCACCTAAGCACGGGCGTCAGTTTGAAATGGCACAGAGACATATTCGGAAGTGCTGGGTACAAACTTGTCAAATTGTGCAGCCTTTCTGCTCAACCCGTAAATAAATCCATCGATCTGCGAGCATAAACTAGAGTATTCCAATGGTCTTGTGGTAAAACTTTTGCCCAGAGTGCCAGAGGTTACCGCTCTCTGTAAAGTTTTTTTTCTCTCATCATAACAGAATATGTCTATCAGTGGTTACAGTCAATATCAAGCATAGGACACGTTTAGTTTGTGATTTTACCGGAATGAAGTCTCCGTAACTGCGATTGAAGAAGTGCGCGTCCGAGTGAAGACTGCGCGCCACAGAGAACACTGTTATATTTTACGTTGTATACAACTGACAGCAGCGGCAACAAGCGTTCCTCTTGATTTCAAAAACAAAACATTTTAGCGCTAGATCTCTTATTTATACGAACTAAATGAATGCTCTGCTGCTAGTTAACAGGAGATGTTTATTGATGTTTAAAACGTTTTTTTATTTTCCGATGATGACTCCTGACTCAAGGGCATAGCCTAATTCTGACTTATATGCTTTTTAAAAGAATTTCGGGTTTTTTTTATGAATTGTATTTCATTTTAATCAATGGTTTTAATCAACAAGTTGACTGGATTTCGACATTTGAAGTAAAAAACTTATATATAAATATAAATATAAATTCTCAGAAAATGCATTTAATACCAATCAAATATGCGAAACGGTGCGTAACTCCGACAAACCCCCCCCCCCCATTCCACAAAATAGTTCCCACGTCCCTGCTCTTGCGCAGACTTTTGTGCTTTTAATAGCTCTTTTAATGATTGAACCCGCCGCAGTTTAGCAACAGTAGCCTACAGACTGCATTTTACAACAATCACCGATCGTGCTGATTCTGACGGTAGGTTTGGGTAGGAAGAAATGACAGCGCAACGCTGTGAGGAAGTTGCGCTAGACAGAATGCGCCTGTAATGGTTTCATCTCAAATTCTTCTTTTTATAATCTTTGAAAGCGGAAATCTAAAATAAAATTAGAATAATATAAGATCTAAAGTGTAACCACGTTTGAATGTTTAGTTCTGTCCTCATTGTCACTCATTAAGCAGGGATATTGTGCGCGCCGTGGCTACGGGTGAGATCTCTCTCTCTCTCTCTCTCTCTCTCTCTCTCTCTCTCTCTCTCTCTCTCTCTCTCTCTCTCTCTCTCTCTCTTCTGGACTGCCGCGAATAGCAAAAGTGCATCACAGACAAATTGTTTAATATTATTATTTTATATAGCCTAGTGTAGATCTAAAAAACTTCTTTTGCTTTCCCCATGAAAAGAGACACCAGCGATTTTCCCAAGAGATCTCTCGAATTTATTTATAATATTTATAAGACATAGGAGGAAGGAGACAAAGAGGTCTTCATTCTGCATCGTTATCATCTCTTCCTACTTTTTCGAACAAAGGGGCTCAGTCTTATACCACTGACCAAGAAAAAAACACTGCATCACCATAGTAATACATACATTACCACAAGAACATGTGGTTTCCATCAACAATGGAATGTATTTCCAATCCCGGTGGAAACTACACTGCATAAACTTTCAGTCTCACGCCAACATACGTTCTCTCATACAGTCTAACTTATCACAAAGTCTCCTAAAGTCTCTCTCTCTCCTACATCTTCAAAACATTATAATTACAAAAAGCAACAATTATAGTTGATTATGTGTGTATACATGTAATAAAACAGATACAAAATACTTCAAAGAATATTAATAAAAAGTAATAATAGTGTTAAAAACAACATTAAATGAAGAGATTTTGAATCTTCAGTCCCTCCTCTGGAACTACAGTCTGTTCCACACTATCATCCCCAGGTGGCCACCTACTGAAGTGATAGTGATGAGGAGAAAAAGTAGACCAAGACATATACATAGAAGAACAAAAGAATGGAAAAAGAAAAGAAAAGAAAACAAATAACAAACAAAAACCCAACCCATGTTATGTCCCTGTATGCTATGTGTCATTCAACATCTATGTGTATGCACTTAAATTTAAAATGAACCCCAATCATCTAAGAAAAGAAAAAAACTAAAAAAGTCTTCTGCCCGTGCCTGGACTCATTAATTAATTAATTAATTTATCTATTAATTAATTAATTAATTAATTCATTCATTCATTCATTCATTCATTTATTAACTCGTTAACTAATTAAGTCCTCCAGTTCCGCGCTTAAAAATAACAAACCAAAATAAACGTTGATGTTAAAGGGTCCTATACCTTGGGGTTGTAAATCAGTAAGTGGGTGTTCATTGTTTGTGAGGTTGTGTTTTGTATGTAGTGTAGAACATAAAATCTCCTATTTCATTCTGTATTCCCCATTTCAGTTTATCAATGTCTCATATCAAGAATAACTTACAACCATCTCTAATTAATGTCAATGAACTTGATTCCTGAAAATGAAACAAAAACAATTAATAATCAGTTTTCCCAGTATTCAAAAAGTTGATTGATAAACAGTACTCAATCTTAGACCATAACAAAACTGCCTAACTCAGGAATGTATGGAATGTCAGTTGTGGTGTGTTTTCATCCCATTGCTGTTGAGATTCTCACACTTTCTATTATTGTCTTTGATTGCTTTGTCCAGCATTGTGAAATAACATCATAATTTCTCTTGGAACAAAGTAGAGAGTCCTCCTGTTTCTGCAGGTGGCATAACATCAGGAAGTAGAACCATTGCTGTTCCAGTAATCAGTTACACATAATTCCCTCAATGAGCTGACGAACTTGTGCTTCAGTCCACGTCCTCCCTTGAGAAGTTTCATCATGGTTTTTCACAATGACTTGTTTAAAAGATGGACCTTGACCTTCTGCTCCACCACCTTTAGCCCAACAGTCTTTTCTAAAGTGTCCATGCTTTTCACAGTTGCTGCAAATGTTCAACCACCTCTCTATGACCATGTTGTATTGAACTGTCGCCACTCCTCTTTGGTTTGGCTTGTTTCCTTCTTCCAGGTTCGATCTCATCGCCATCTCTAGACGTCCAGCCCATTGCATAATTTGGTCAAATGTCTCACCTGGATTGACTCCAAGTGATAACGCTTGTTGGTATTTAGAGCTAAATCCATTCAAAAGTGTGTCAGTGAATTGTACATCGTCTCTGTCAGGTTGTTTCTTAGCAAAGAGAGCCCCTCTCTCATAAGCGTTCCACTTACGCAGAGCATATTCATCTGGAGATTCATCATCCTTTTGCTTAATCAATGTCACTGATGTGAATGGAATTTTACCACTTCCCAAGATTTCTTGGATTTCTTTTCGAAATACATCTAATGTTTGCCAAAGACCCAGGTGTCTTCCCTGGCCATCAATCCCAACGTCTACCCATTGGGCAGATGTTATCACTGCTGGCAAGCGTTCCCATCGATCTCTTGGGATTTTAGCTTTCACAATGGTGTGAATGCCTCTTAGTGTCATTTGATGTGCTTCAACCAGAGAGTCTAATTCTCGCCAAAACTCTGTGTTTGGATCTTGTCTCTTCAGAGGAGGCAAGGCTGTGAGAATGGCTTGTCGTTCTCCAGGAGTGAACGGTCTTTCTTCGGTCATCATCTCAGGTCGTGACTCTTCCCTTTTAATCACAGGTGAAGAAAATTCAGGACCGATCTTGTCAACTGTGATCATGTCGTCATCTCTTGTCTCGTCACCCCAGTCAGATCCATAATTATGAGCCGGTGTACATCGCATCATGTCTCTGCTTGGCTGGGCTGATTTAGACCTCGTTATTATTGGAGCTGCTTGTGCAGATGCAATAAACATTTTGTCAACTGGACCTTCATTTGATCTTGAAGCTTGAGGCTGCGTCAGAGGTTTAGATGAACTTGTGTATTGTTCAGGCAAAGGTGGATAATTTGGTTTGTAAAGCGGAGGCGTTACTGTTGTTGCAGATTTCACTGGTGCTTGTGAATATTTCCTTTCAGCTTCAGTTATTATATTTGTCCAATCTGGATCAAATAAATCATCACTGGTTGTGTTTTCCTTCTCTGGACATGTGATGGACATGATTTTGTTTAACTTGTGGTATGCTTCAATCTGAGGCTTTTTTGGGACTCGAACCAGCTTAACTGATCATTCATAGATGCATTAATGTCTAGTCCTTTTTTCAAAAGTTTAGTTAGTTTCTTGTTCTTCTTTTCAAGATACCATTCAGATACTGCTGGTACAGACACTTGCTGACATCTTCAAAGTGTTCAAAGTCTCCACTCAGAACAGCAGGGATGTATGTGTGCCTATATGTGTGTGAATTATACAGGAAGGGCTATGTATGTATGTGCGTCTATGTTCAGAAACTGCAGCCCATGTGATACGTCTGTGTGTGTGCTCAGAGCTGCAGGCTGTGTGTGTATGTGTATGTGTGTGTGCTCAGAGCTCCCTGCCTCTCTCCCTCTCGGATGTGTGTGTGAAGATACAGGGCAATTCTGAAGGGAGGGGCTGCTTCGCTCTCTTTCTCTGTCCCTCACTCACAGAACAAAAGAAAAATTTAAAGAAAAGTTAACTCTAATACTTTTCAGTATTTTAGTTTTCTTTTTAAAACTCAAAACTGTTTCTTTTTTTTTCTCTTTCTAAATATTTTGGTCTTTATCTCAGATTAATTTCTTTGGTATTTATTTTTCCCTTAAAGTTAACGCGGATCAGTCTCCTCAAATATTTGAACAGCTTTACGGTCAGGTTCAGAATGCCCACGATCCTAGCTAGTTACAAGGGCGCCTTTTATACTTGTATAACTCTAGCGTGTTATAATGTTTTAGGGATTACTCTGCCTTCTTTAACAGTCCCGCCACATTTAACCGCTTTGGTCAATCAAGTATCGCTCGTATCAAACTTCTATCGCCTCCTCCTGAGAACGAATCTTCAGTGTGCTGGATGTTTTAGGGATTACTCTGCCTTCTTTAAACAGTCTCGCCACTATCCAACCACGTCGCAGTTCTGACCAAGCAAATTTTACTAGCTTAACCGTTTAACGGCTAATTCCAATTTTCTGACTAGATGGCCTTTTTTCTAAAAAAGATCCATCTCTATCCCAGCATTTCAAATATTATTTGAGGTTTACTTTTCAGAGAAACTTAAATAAGCCAAATCCAATTAAAATGACTTAATTTTATTCATTTTGATATTTATATTTTACTATGTCTTATACTCATTGGCAAAACAACTGGTACCTGAAATCACACAGTTCTTTTCAGCAGTTTCAGTCACTGTCTCTAATCATCAGGCAGACTTAGAACTTTTTATACAGCAAAAAGTCTTACCTGTAATGATTGAGACGAATGCCTGGACATGCAATCCTGTTCGTGACGCCAAATTGTAGATCTAAAAAACTTCTTTTGCTTTCCCCATGAAAAGAGACACCAGTGATTTTGCCAAGAGATCTCTCGAATTTATTTATAATATTTATAAGACATAGGAGGAAGGAGACAAAGAGGTCTTCATTCTGCATCGTTATCATCTCTTCCTACTTTTTCGAACAAAGGGGCTCAGTCTTATACCACTGACCAAGAAAAAAACACTGCATCACCATAGTAATACATACATTACCACAAGAACATGTGGTTTCCATAAACAATGGAATGTATTTCCAATCCCGGTGGAAACTATACACTGCATAAACTTTCAGTCTCACGCCAACATACGTTCTCTCATACAGCCTAACTTATCACAAAGTCTCCTAAAGTCTCTCTCTCTCCTACATCTTCAAAACATTATAATTACAAAAAGCAACAATTATAGTTGATTATGTGTGTATACATGTAACAGATACAAAATACTTCAAATTATGAATATTAATAAAAAGTAATAATAGTGTTAAAAACAACATTAAATTAAGAGATTTTGAATCTTCAATAGAAATGGTTGAAATTCAGCCCCGGCACCCGTTTAATACTGGGTTTACCAAGCGCAAGCCATTCAGTGTGTACAAGCCATACAGTGTGACACGCGTAAACCAATGGTGTGAACATAATCAGATGACTGACGCCACGGGTTTTTATTTAAAAGAAAGAACGTAGCCTACGTTTGTATGTAGACATAAGCAATTTTCACAATACTAATTAAAATATAGCCTAATCAATATTATTTTATTGAATTTGAATTAGTCGTTTGAAGCGTAAAAAAAAATCAGTCGGTCTTAACGCAAGTTACAACCGGCAAGTCGGTCGGACTAAAAGGGAAAAAAAATAAATAATTGGGTCGGCCCTAAATTGACAGGGTCGGTCGGGTTACGGCAAACAAGAATATTTTTAAGGATGGCCTGAGTGCAGTAAAGTGGTTTTCATCCCAAAATTTCCCCCCAAAAAACAAAAGTGGTAACACTGTTGTTTTTTTCGGGAGGCAAAATTTTGAGTTTCTCAAATCTTCTTAAAACTTCCTGAGCTGAGATATGGAGATCCCATCCCACGTAGCATTTATGCCATTATAAAAATAGTGGCTTATTGGACAAATAGTGGGTTTGGACACGTGGCTTAGCTTTCAAAATTTTGGGATGTAAACCATTTTACTGCACTCAGGGAGGCCCCCTGAGTCTGTGGCACCAAGGGCCGTCCCGAAATTCCACCGTCCGCGAACCTAATAGGATAAGTGCTACGTGGGATCTCGATATCTCAGCTCAGGAAGGGTCTAGAGACTCCATTTTTGCACTCAGGTCTAAGTCTCATGGCCCTCTATCAGAATCCAGAGTTTTGAGAAGATTGGAGAAACTCGAAATTTCGACCTCCGAAAAAAACGACAGTGTTACCCCTTTTGGTTTTTTTTCGGGGGGCGAAATTTTGAGTTTCTCTGATCTTCTTGAAACTCTTGATTCTGATAGAGGGCCATGAGACTTAGACCTGAGTGCAAAAATGAAGTCTCTAGACCCCTCCTGAGCTGAGATATTGAGATCCCACAAAGCACTTTTCCCATTATAAAAATAGTGGGTTCGTGGACGGTGGAATTTTGAAAAAATTTTGACTGTGGAATCGAAATACAGTGACTTGCTGGCAACCGTACTGCCAGCACTGTAAAAATACAAGAAAACACAGGATGCACACAGGAAATGACTAACATGAATGCATTGATTGATTCCTAGGTTTATTTTGTTATGAACAAACTGCAATATAAAGGAAAAACCTTACGATTAAAGTTGTAATGTTATAATGTTCAAGTTTTTGTTTGAAAAAAAAGAAAGATGCACACAGAAAATGACTCTATTATGACCAGATTGATTAATTCCAATATATTTAATTTGTTACAAACAATGTGCAATCTGTAAACAAAAACCTCAAAATTATAGTCGAAATGGTATACTGTTGGAATTTTTTTTTTACCTTGAGAAAAAGCTTAAAGTATAGACCAACAAATTTTATGTCTTAATTTATTTCATGTTGGTACATTTTTGGTAAGTACACCTGTTTTGACCTGATGTCAATTGGAATGGACAAAAAAAAATGTTATTTGTTTTCATTTATAGAAACCTCATGAGCTGGGAAAATGTACTTTTATATTTTCAGAAACCTGAAACATAATTCAGGTCTGAGGGGGTTATTTTGTGAATACTGTACATCATGTGTAATAACAGCAGTGAATATAGACACATTTCCTGTTTCCTGACAAAAATTATAGTGGGATACAGACTTTTTCAGACTGTATTTTCGACCTGCCAAAATATGTATCCCCCCCTAAAATCTACAGATGATGGCCTATCATCAAGTGTTTTAATTTGTGAATACTTACAGTACATCAAGAAATGTGTTCATATTCACTGCTGTTATTACACATGATGTACAGTATAGATAGAAATTTTACAATTTTGGCAGGTCAAAAATACGGTCTGAAAAAATCCATATCTCAATACACGGTGGCCGAGAGAGCTAACCGCGCTGCAACCTGATTAAGACGAATGCAATTTCAAAAAAACGTATTCAACTTTAAAAACGCGTGCAAATTCAAAAAAGACATCACAAATTAATAAAAACATCTTCATCAGTTCCACAACACACGTGTGCTCCAAGTACTCACAACACCACCAAATACAGAAACGCGCTGCAAATAAAACGGTCCACAACGGAAATGTTTCCGGGGAACTAAATAAGTGACGGACCCAACTGGGACTTGTTTTATTGTGAGCTTCCCTATGCCCTACTCCCTTCAAAGGGCAGACGGCAAAGCTCTTCAAGTGGGAATTTGGCGTGAGCATGACACCTAGTGGGTCATTTTTGTAGCCGTTTGGACCTTGGTGAAGGGAGCAACAACAGACAACTTAATGTAATTATTTTTACCTTGGATGTTCCTATGACAACGCAGCACTTTGTCCATCAGCTGGCTGTTCTGACGACAGAAATATAATGATTAACATAACGGTTGCAAATAAATTATTTATTTTTTATTTTTACTTTATAAAAATCTGTTAAAATATCTGTTTTATATATCTGTATGTCAGTGCCATACATTACCTAACATTTTAAGGAAACTTTTCTTATAAAAATTTAAACATAAAATGAAACTATTTGTATAGTGTAACTGATGTATAGATTAATATCTTGCCTTCATGTTCTTCTAGATCTTTTTTTTTATTTATTTAGTTTAGTTTTCAGATCATTGTTCTTTTCTCATTTGTATTGTGATGACATTGAACATATTGTTAACACATGTTGTATATTGTACACAAGTTGTATGTCATAATAATTTGAATCTCGGTGTTTTGCAGGGGAAAGTCAAAAGAAATTAAATAAAACAAAGTAGAATTTTGAGTAAGCAAGGAGTATAGAACTATAAAAATATCATATTATAATATTATTTATATATACAATATTATTTTAATAGTATAGTTTATTTATAAAAAAATATATAGGCTTTGACTTCTTGTCAATAAAGGTTTTTTGCTTTAAGCACGTCCTGTGGTTCCAATCGGGTACGTCACTTATTTGGTTCCCCGGAAACATTTCCGTTGTGGATATTTGCAGCGCGTTTCTGTATTTGGTGGTGTTGTGAACGTTTGCAGCGCGTTTCTGTATTTGGTTGTGTTGTGAGTACTTGGAGCACACGTGTGTTGTGGAACTGATGAAGATGTTTTTATTAATTTGCGATGTCTTTTTTGAATTTGCACGCGTTTTTAAAGTTGAATACGTTTTTTTGAAAATGCATTCGTCTTCATCAGGTTGCAGCGGGGTTAGCTCTCTCGGCCACCGTAGGGGAAATGTGTTCATATTCACTGCTGTTATTACACGATGTACAGTATTCACAAAATAAAACACTTCACTGATAGGACAGCATCTGTAAAATCGTTTTTTGCCACTGACCAGCCTATGTTTAAGTGCAATGCATTAACATTTTGGTAATAATTCACCATGGAAGGAGGAGGGGGGGCAATTTTATAGAACAATTTTATATCCACAGGCTGTTTGCTTGTGAAACGATATGGTCGTCTTAGTTTTTCAGTAACTAGCCCGTACACACCGGGACGAATATCAGCGCGCGTTAAAACATTCTCGTGAGAATTGATCCATCCCGTGCATGAAGCGATCGTTTGCCCACAGAAGAATAAAATAATTTGTTTTTGATGGGCCACGTGATATCTGTCTTTGCTAAACCTCGTCGATTAAAATAACAACAACAACAGTAAAACGATAATTTAAACAATTCACGTGATATAGTTTAATTCACCTTGGACAAAGCAATGACGAACCTCCTGCTGAATGCGAGCGCGCTCCCGCGACCGGGGATACACTTCCTTGGCACGACCCACGACACCAGCCGTCTCTCGCATATTGATGATAGCGTCTCCCTGATGGCCGCAAATTAGTTATAATCTCCCGGAATCCGCGCATAACATAGCGTGCATGGCAGAGAGGGAGTGAACGAGACCTTGCGAATGTGCCACGCGAAAGTTAGTCGCGCTCTCCTATTGTTAATAAGAAAGCGACAAGGGGCCGTTTACACCTTTATATTTAAATATATATAAAAGCAATATTAGAATAGTAACTTTAGCATTCGAATAGTATTGATTTTTTTAATATTCGAATTATATTCGAATTTCAGAATTCGTTCCAACAGCCCTAATTGGCAAACACCAACAGATTGAGAATTAAAAAACAGACATTTTATAATAGAATCAGACCACTAACTATTGGACACGACCACCCCCATTAAAGAAAAACATCTAGATCAAGACCCATTAAAACTCTCTTTATTAGATATTCAAATTGTATCCATTCAATGCATTGCTTTTTGGAACAAGCACAGAACACAGAGACGAAGGTGCTGACTGAGCAGATGTAAATGTGAATAACTACTAATGAGGGTAAATAAATTCAATCTTATTACATACTATGATGTACATACTGTATATCATAACCACATCTAATACGTTTACAATCTTGTCAATCATTGACAAAACACAAAAATGCCTCTTTCGGAATCAAACACGCTGATATGCCACGCCAAGACCAACATATAAGCTTGATGAGTGAGACGACATGCAAAGAAGCAAATTCTAGATGTTTAGTATCTTCAGAACATGATCACACACACAAACTTCCATCCAGCTCAAACACAAAGCTTTTAAGTTTGTTTTCTTCACTTTGAGGGACTTTATAGAAATCTAGCAGTCACAGATCAGTTATTTTAAGAAATTCCTTATTCAGGATTGTGTCCAAATGAAACAACATACACACAGAACTAGGGCATAAAAAATAATAATACATATTTCTGCACAATAACATCAGAACAAGACAGACCTAAATGTAAATCTAGGTATAAAAAAAAACGAAACCGTAAGAAACTAGGTAAATTCAGTGTTCAGGAGTGCTTGAGTATTTGTTCATGCATAATTGAGTGTTACTTTGCATTTGTGGAGAAGATGTGGCGTCTAGCTTAGGAGCTCCAAGTATGTGACAGGCACTTTGCCTTTCTGGTTGCCTCGCTCGCCAATAAGCCAGTCCGGGTCCATTCCGGGCACCGTGTACACCGTAATCAGCTACAGAAGAACAGAAAGAAACAGAGAGAAAGAACAGCTCAGTTTTCAGCACGCCGTTTCACTGCATATGCCTTTAAATGATAATGAGCTTCGCTCACTCTGCCACTCTGTTCTGTGGGGCGTTTTGATACAACACACGTGGAGTGATGCCTTCACAACAGTTGAGGGAATATTTTGGAGAGAGTATGGCAGCGGGAGTCTCTGAGGATACATCTGTGCAACCGTATCAATTTGAACCAGAGTCTGACCCGGAACGGCAGCAAAGAAGTTAGACTATTAAGGCTCGAACAGGACGTTTCTGAATGGTTGGTTAATGTTTATTTATTGATACTTATTAATTTCATTTCAAATAGAGTTTCTGAATGTTATTTATAAAAGCACTTATGTTATTCATGATCAAGTTTCGTATTAAAGGGGTGGTTGATTCCAGTTTCACTTTTTTGATTTTAAATAGTGTGTAATGTTGCTGATGGTGCATTAAAAGTATCTGCAAAGTTGCAGCGCTGAAAGTTCAATGTAAGCAGAGATATCGTCTTTTAAAAATCAGGAAGTGTAAACGCCTACAAAAACGACTCGATTGGGACTACAAAAGTTATGGTAGGTCACTAACCCGCACATTTGCATCAACCACTCCCTTCGGAATATGCAGGAAATGGCATGTGCATATTTCTGCAGCACGTCGAGTGAGTTGTGTTCACGCAGCTGTCAGGTCTTCTGTGTTTCAAGCTTCCCACGGATGCTATACTTAATCAACAATGGATACAATTTATGTTTGATTATATTCCTGAAAGTGACGATCGTAATCTAGCTCTCTGTGCTGCGCATTTTACGGAAGACAGCTTCCAGAATCTCCACGAGTTCAATGCAGCAAGAAACTGTTAATAAACAATGAAGCAGATCCAACCTTAAAACCAGAGGCAGCAGTTGTTGGACCACAACCTGTAAGTAGGCTAAAGACTTAATCGTTTTAAATGTATTTGCATGTATAATTCCAGACGTAACGTTAGCCTGTGTTTTATTTATGTTTTATTTTTTCAAAATGCCAGCGCTGGCCGTATAGCCACTAAGCTACTAGCTAGTTATGCTAGTATTTTGTGTCTACGACAAACGGTACAAACAATATGGACCTGAATTTTGTATAAGTACTAATGTTTTAAACGTATTTTTCATGTATATTTGCTTTATGACGTTATTTTCGATTTGATCAAGAACGTAAACTTGCCAAAGCTGTTTGTGCTTAACATTAGTAGCCAGTCAGTTGCTATCGTTGCCAGTCAGATGCTATTGTGTAAAACAAACGTGTATATGGTTAAAAAAAATATGGCAAATTATCATTCAGAAACGTTTAGTAAGAGCCGTGTGTGGTGTGGCTCTGTTTGACTCGCTTCATCGCGGCTTTCTCGGTTTGATTCTGCCTCAAACTAATACTGCAGTTCGACACCATTATTTACATCTGGACCGGAGTTGGCGTTTCCCCGTTAAGGTACTAGGCGTTAACCTTCCGAACAACGTGAGCGACAGTTTAGCCAATCACAACACACCAGCCCAAACTAACCAATCTGAGCCCACGACGTGTTTCTGAGGGAGTGTTTCATAGAATCAGGAAGTAAACCGCTCGTTCAGGGGACAGAGGAGAGCGCGATTTTGGCATAAAAAAAATTGTACAATGACCCATACAATGTATTGTTGGCTATTGCCACAAATATACTCATGCTACTTGTGACCAGGGTCACTTTTGTGATCCAGGGTCGCATATAATGAATGTTATTGACTGTTGAGGAGGAAAAAACCAATTTCGTTCATGCCCTACCTCATCAGAGAGAAGGGAAAGTTCACTTGTATCTGCAGCATCATAGTCATACAGCACTTTGGCCTTGCGAGTGCCAGTGGCAGGAGGCTTCACCTCCTCAATTTTCAGGGTGCTGGACTCCAGGGCATTGGAGGGGTTTGGGGGATGACTAGGTGAAGAAGGCCCAGGTAGAGTTGCAATGGAATGGGGAGAAGAGCCTGTCGACACCCCTGATGTGGAGGCATTCACAGCAAAAGCATTAGGAAACCTGGAAGCACAGATTCAAAATCAGACAGATTTTATTTAGGCCCTTATTCACATATAAACACATACATATGCATATGCATCACATATGGTGGTAAATAGAGATTAAAAAAAAAAAGATAAACAAGTCTTAAGGGTTTGGAATGACATGAGGGCGAGTAAATGATGACAGAATTTTTAAATTTAGTTTGTAAACTCTTCCTTTTTCAGTGTGATGAAAAAAATTGACTCACGTATCTCCATTTGCACTGAGAACAGAGAAAAGAAAAAAACAGGAAAAAAATAGTTGATTTTAAGAAGTCTTGTGATTTTCTTTACTAGAAACCAGTTCCTAAAGGGAATGTGTGGGATAAAGTATGTGTTTTGTCACTTCTATCCAAAACAAGAATAGACTAATGTGAACTAAAGTCAATTACCAAACTGATTGTTTGTTGTTTGCAGTTTGCAGTGAAGTTCTTACCTGCTCAGCTCTTTCTGAAGGTCCTGCATGTGCTTGTGACACTGTACGTAATAAGCAGCCTGTGCCTCCACAAATTCATGCAGACAACGCAAGTGGTTCACCTGCAATAAAAATGTATTTGAAATAGTCTCTTTCCTCATATCCTTAATTGAAAGACACATTAAAAGTTTGGGGTACGATTTAATGGGGTATGATGATTTAACGACTCGTAAATATAAGTACACATTGATGGCCTAAGACATGAAACGAGCCATTTGTTTGAGAAAACGAACAGTATTTATATCATTTTTACCTCTTGTCTTGCGCAGACAGAAGCGCCCTTACCCTCAGATTACTTGGAAGAGGTAAAACAATATAAATACTGTTCGTTTTCTCCCACAAACTGCTGTTGGGTGTCTTAGGGCATCAATGTGTACTAAATCATGTTTAATTTGGACTTCTCTGTGCATGCTCTTTTAGGTGGACCCCCTATCCCTCCATTATATGACAAAATTGAAACTACTGCGGAAACAAAGACACCTACATATTGGATGCCCTTGGCTTGAGGTAAGCTAAAACGTATCAAAAATTAATTTCAAAAGTGAAATGTCCCTTTAAAATGAACAGTAGTGTGAGAAGCACAGATACTCACATGTGTGCTGCTGATGCCCTCCAGCAGGAGGCGTGTCACCTCTGCCTGCCTGTCAAACTCAGTCTGAGCCACACGCAGCTCATGCTCTGCCTGGTGGAGCCACAAGCACACACAGACAAACATAAAAAGGAAAAAAATCGCAGGACACATTATCCACCGTCTACAACTTTATCTAGCCATCTTGGGTTGTTTTTTAATTGTTTCTTTTAGCCAATAAACTAGTTCTTCATGTCCAGACAAGTTGTTCATTTTTTTTCAGTTTCTTTCTTGTTTTATTGAAAAAAAAGTACAACACAAAATTATCACTTTTGATTTTACATCATTTCATCTTCTTATGAATCTTTAAAAATATTATTATTATTATTTGCCAATTTTGAAAGGACAGGAAATCATAGGGAGACAGAGGGGGAAACAGAATGAGCACACAACACAGGGAACACTTCTTAACTACAGCCCACATCTCTCATGACACGCATGCCTCAACATCTGCTTGTCACGCGCTCTAACCGCTCGCCACTCCCTCACTTAACATCATTCATGAGTTGTTGGTGATTGTAATGCAATTAGGAATAACATGACACATGCACCTAGCAGAAAATTGAATTGTTTATAGCAAATGTGCTTTCTTTATATGATGGTCAGGCGAAAAATTTAATTTCTATGTCCATGTAATGTCAATTGTAAATATTCTAAAATCCCATTTACAAGAAAGATGAAATGATAAAAAGCAACATTTCTTGCCAACCAAGCACATTTTTAGAGGGGGGATGTCTCTTTTGGCAAAAGGTAGCATAACAAATACAAAATGCATCCACTCATAATCAAAAATCATAATTTTTTTTTACTCTTCTTAACATTTTTACAGAGCACATTATTATTTCTACTGCTTTATATATATATATATATAAAGCAGTAGAAATAATAATGTGATGTATATATATATATATATATATATATATTCAGCAAAGTCTTAAATCAAATTTTCTTCTTAAAGACTGACAGATGTATAGATTTGTGTACAGATGGAAATATATGCAGAAGACTATCATTATAAACGTATACAAACATTTATTACATAAATTAATATGCAGTGATTTATTGCTTCCCGAGAACTACAGTGAACAAAGACATGTCTAAAAACAGACAATCTTCAGATGCCCAATACTCACTTTATCAACTTCCTCACTCCAGAGCTGGAAAATGCAGCATAACAACAAGAGAAGAGCAGTGATGACATACAACATAACTTTACAAATATAGACCCACTGGGAAAAAATCTTGACTAAAATGCATATGTTAAATTGATGTAACATCAAAAAAGAGACCATCAAATGTAATCAGACATTTTTTTTAAATAAAAGTAAATGAATAAAAGCAAGGTATTTTTCCCCCACATTCCACTGCAAATGTTCATCGTAGGGGATTTCATGTTTTGACTTCTGCAATAACATGACATCAGTATGAAAACAGATGCAAACTATAATACAGGGCCAGTCAAAAGTTTGGACATGCTTGAAGCTAAATTTGCTTCTTAAATACTTACTGAAACCAAACCCAAAATATATGCGGGGCAGGGCGACACTTAACAGATTAATGACTTCTCACATTTAAGAATATTTGTAAAGAGTGAGTAGCTGTGTCCAAACCTTTGAGCTGTAATGTATATAATGTATATATAAAAGGACACACACAAACTACACAACCCACTATTATGTATTGCTATTCAACTGAATACACATGTATTGCATCTCATGTTGCCAAAACATTAATCAGTCACACTGGGAAAGGCACACAGACACACTTCACTAAACACTAAAACACAAGACGGGAGACGTAAATAAGACAATGTTTCTAAGGTAAACGCACAACACTGACTGAGAAAAAAGCAGGACTAGTTTTTATACAATGAGTTAACATATTTGACAAGTCTTGAAAAGAGATGCTACCATCACTAATCTGCTGACGAGACACAATAACTACTGCGTGTCTCAAAGTACACTACTCTAAGAGGGATTTAACTTAAGGCTCCACTTCAGATTCAAGTTCATACAACCTTTTCTCTGTCACTCAGATATGAATCACCAACTTCACTATCCCACTGCGTGGAATGAAAAAGTAAGAGATGATGGGACGATGGAAAGCTCAAAGCTGTTAGGTGTAATCAGGGAGACTTATTTATTCATTTATTTATTCCTTTAGCTAATGCTTTTCATCCAAAACAACAGTGCAGTGTTATACAACCCACATTAAAGAACAGACTGTTGGAGGACATCCTGATAATCTAAATTTAAAAGGTTTGGTGCAAATATATACAAATAAGGGTCATGTAGAAAGAGAGAGAAAGAAAGAGAGAGAGAGTGTGGGGGGGAGACTTCTAATGCTAAGGGTCTACAGCCTTCTTACCGCAGATGCACTGGCGGACAGAACATAATTGCGTGGCCTAGTCTCCTGAAAGTCAGGCGCAGCCTACAGGTGGAGGGGGGAAAACAGAGTTTTACAGAGAATCATGCGTCCACATGAACTAACCCAGCAAACAACACTATTTTCCCAAAAAAAAAAACAAAAAAACACACACACGACAAACCAGCCTATAACCTCTCCCACACACAAAAACATGGAAATTAGGAGGGCAGCGACATTTTTTTTTATCACTTAACCCTGATGAAATAAAATATAAAGCGTGACAATTTATTTGTATTTCGTTTTTGTTACTCAATCGGTTTTCAGAGCTTTTTACTCATAATTTTGTTTCAGTGCTTCAGTGTTTAAGTATCCAACACATTACTTCCCATAAATAGTCATTATTGTAATTTGTCTTTTGCATAAGTAATGTATTGTAAACAATAATGGTGACGAAGACAACAAAAGCCGTTTTTCCTTTGTAACCTTTGCACTGCTGTGTATCATGAGGAGCACAATGCTCTGGTCTCCATGCGCCTTGACAAGCTCTTGAAAAGATTATATTGTACTATATTTTTGTCAAAATAGACAAGATTGTTTCTGACTGTGGCATGAATCATCATCTATTAGTTTGCTGAAAACAATACTTACTTGTTAAAAGATACATACTTTTCTTAAATGTATCCTTCAACAAAGTCATTTATAGCATATGGTCACCAATACAAATCAAAAACACAAAGGAAGATATTTTGAAGAACGTCAGTAACCAAACAGTTACTGGACCAATAGACTTCCATTGTAGACTTCCAAAAAAAAAAAAAATACAATGGAATCAATGGGTCCAGTTAACTGTTTAGTGAGTAAATGACAGAATTTTCATGAACTATCCCTTTAACCATACAAATTATTTCTTAACGGTTTTATTAAGTTGAAATAGTTGCCAAGTTCCCCTTTAAAACTGTTACTGATGTTTGCAGCCCAATATTTGAGCGGAAGGGTACATTTTACAGTTCCCTTTCAGTCGCTCACGTTCGACGTGACGTCTCCCGTTCCCTCCGAATCAGGGAACGAGGGTTACATCATTAACCGAGACGTTATTTTCATTAGTTACGGCTTGTTAGATCTAGCATTTTGTCCGCTCTGAATAAGGTACACAGATTGTACCTGAGTGACGTATGTGTATGTGCGCTTCTACGAAAACAGCTAATAATATAGAATGGTGATAAAACTGACATAGAACTACCTGTGCATTAAAAGGTTGACCCCAAGACTCAACTATTAAGTTGAGTCTTGTTGGTGCTTCTTCTCTTCAGTTTACCCCACGCCTTTTCTATAGGGCTCAGGTCACAGGACTGGGACGGACTGACTATATCCTTTTGATGGACTAACTTTTGAAAGGTTACAAGTGTATATACAGTAGTCAACATTTGAAGTGGTTCAAAAGAGTTAATCAAAGCTGTCCTAACTAAGTAACTGCTTGCATGAGCCAACCAAGGATGAAAGGAAGTTGAGAAAACACACACAAACTCAGATACTCACATCTCCCTCACACTGTGCAAATGACAACAGAGAGACGTGTTAGTGAATAAATACATGGAAAGGAAAAGATACGACACAGAGCACACAATCAAATGTATGTGGCCATTGGAAAGTAAAAAAAAAAAAAAACCCTGACTGATTCATAATTGTATTCCCTTATACACAGAAAAGGAACAAACAACCAGGGTCTTTTATAGAGGTGGAGATTTTATTGAGGTAATCATAGTCTAAGGTCCTGACCTTAGATAACCCCAATAGAATTTGAACAGGATATGTATCAAGAGGAAAATCACATCCTAAATGTGTCTTAGCAAACAGCATCAATGTAGAAAAGGAAACAGTGAAAACATGACTCAAAGTAGGTGACTCATCCCTCAGAGTGAAAGTCAAAAAAAGAAAAGAAACTCATCCCTTTCAGTGAAAGTCAAAAAAAGAAAAGAAAAAGCAAACGTATAACTGAAAGGAGAACATATGAAAGGGTCATTCGATAATGATGCTTCCATATAATGCTATAATCAAGGAATATCTTGACCCTGTAACTTGACCCTGTAAATTACCATTTTAATGAGGTAAACAGAATAAACCAGAAGCACCACTTTCACCACAGGTTGACTCTAACTACAGAACTCAGGGGCCACTTTTTTGGGGCCTAATGAATAAAATTACCTATAGCAACAGTAATAACAAAGTCTAATTTTTTAAAATTAGTTAACTGCATTAACTAACAATCGTTAACTAATGATTATTTTTTTAATGTGTTTTTAATCTTATTATATTTTTATTTTTTGCATTTACTAATATTGTACATTTTAGAAATCTAAATCTACCTGTATCTGACAGTAGTTGGTGCACAACTAACAAGTGAACTAACAACTGTGAACAACTGTGAACTAACAAGATCGACTGCATTTTATTAACCTTTACAAAAAGTATGCTGTAAAAAAATAATGGCTTATTGTTAGTTCATGTTGTGCAATGCATTAACTAAACTAATGTTAACAAATGAGACATTATTGTAAAGTGCAATTAATAATTGTTTGGCTTTAAAAATGGCTGTAACCAATATTTGTTACCCAAACCTCATATTTTATCACCTCGTGCATCACGTTTAACAGTTCGGTTTTTTAAAGATTATTTCATTTTCCAGTCAAGGTGAATTTAAACATGTAAATCTTATTTACTGTATGCATACATTAATTCAAAATTGCTTCCACTATGTAAACAGATTAATAGGAATCAGTCCATGTGGTGGTTTAAAGGCACACTATGTAATTTTTTGCCACTAGAGGTTGTTTATTCAAAACAAAGGCTTAGCTTAATGACGCCTTGATTTCACAGACTTTCAAATCATATTCATGGATGACCAGTAATGTATTAAAGATTTATTAAACGTTACGAAAGCCGTTGAGGTGAACGAGACCGCTGGAGAGATTGCTAATGGGAGACAAGCACAACACATAGCTTGACAGCAGTGAAGCTTTAATGTCGCAGACCGCTTTCCCTTCTTTCGGTCATGCGTATGTGGGGAAACGCAATGCTGTTTCATCATATTAGTTACATTTGTGTATGTTGAAAGTTGTTATAATGCTACTCTGTGCATTCACTCAGCGGTTACTATATGAGACACTTGTTGCACACTGCATTGAGCTAGATCGATATTAGACATGGTAAATATGGTACTCGCGATAAAGAAAGAAAAACAGATTTAAACAAAAAGACGAACTGTGTTGATCTTTATAACAACGATTCGTTTTCTGTCCATGAATGTATCCAAATAGTTGCTCACCTGTCTAATAAAACATAATATAGTAAAGCGACTTGTTTCCATGGTTTCTACAAAACAAAACTGTAACGCGGTATATGTCATTGATAACACGGACATAGTTTGTGTCCTGCTTAAAACTGCTTATTTCTCTGGAATTAAACATTCTTAGAAACATTTGGGATTATGAAAGTACACAAATCAACAAAATATATAAAATTGTTCTAGTGTTTTTTAGATATTTTGATACAAAAATTTTACATGGTGTGCCTTTAACTGTCTGGGGTTTTGTTTGTTCTTCATCCAACTTTCAGTGTTTGGTCACATTGTTCGATCACATTTAGACGTTGCACTTACAGTCGTCACTGATAACCTCATGATGGGCTATATTTGGGCTGTGGGCTAGAATGAATATTCTTGATTATTCATGGCATACTTCCTGAATTGTCCCTTGAGAGATCGTAATCCTATATTGACAGCTCATACGTGCTTCATGATAAGTGGGTGGTAGGGGCCATAAAAATAAATATGAGGTAAGTGATGATGATTGAATAAGTGTAAATAAACCTTACAGCAGCCTTGGCCTCTGCTGACTTTGCTTTCTTGAGTCGAGCTTTGCAAACATCTAGGTCAAGGCGCCGGTTCTCAAGCAGTCTTCTCTCTTTCTGAAAACAAAACATGCAGATTTTTGAGAAAAAGAATGTGAGCTTAACCGTATCGAATGTGTATTTGCATTGTACTTAGTAGCATCATAAAAGTTTTTTTTTTTTTTTTAAAACAGTCCATGCAGACAATATTAATAAAATAAAAGGGAACCTAAGTACACAGGGAGTACAATTTCATGATTATTACTTAACACATTTAGTCTGTCAACTTTCAATGTCAAAATTTTAGCATACTAAAAACCTTTGAGGGTGATCAATTTTTGTGATATCAACTTTAAATTTGGAACACAACTTGGTTAGACATATGGCTTTACAGTAGCTTTACAGTAAACTATGCTTCTCCATCCATTTCCGCTTCTTTCCATACGGTGGTGTGACTCTCCTTCTGTCCGGCGTTAACGGCTGCAGTGTACTTAGTGTGTCAGCACACGCGACGGCTGCAACTACAGTGTGGTCTCCCTAGTGGACCAGCATGACAACCGTCTGGATTGAGTCGAGTAGGGGACATCTCTAGGGGACTCCCAGAGTCACCCCCCTCCATCCCCCACTCAACTCAGCCCAGCTTACTAATCTTTACATCCCTCCTGATGATGAGGTTGCTCCTTCCTCGTAGTTCACATGTGACCTAACCACTATCTCACAATCTCTCCCCGACCAAACCATACGCGCCAACCCGTTTGACTAGGACTGTCACGCAATATACACAGGAACGTAATAACTGTAATTATTATGCAAACTATACAAACAAACCAACAGACTCTAGAGTTTTTCAAGAATTCTACGAAACCGTAGCGTGACGGGCTGTACACAGCCAGCTAGATTCTTTCCGTCTCAACCACAGCCAGTTGCTGCTCCTTTCTGCTGCTTCAGATAAGTTCTTAAGACACAACTCTTGGCCACAGAATCTGACATCTCTGAGGAATCGAGTTTTAGTGTGCCACAAATCCTCGACAACCCACTTCCACTGGATAAACCTGGACTCTCCATCCTCGCTGTTCTGCTTCAGTGGCCAGATGAGCATGCCACAGTTTCTTCCTCTCATATGCCTCATCTACAGCAAGTGTGTTATTCAGTATTACATTTAAAGTTGTGTACTAAAATGTACTGTAAAATTCTAACTTTTGTATATTAAAGGATATTCTATCATTCAAAAGCAGTAGGCCTACCTATGAACTATTTTCTACAGAGACTTGTCCAAAGAAAAATCGGAATATAACTAACAGATTTTATCAGCCAGTATACGTTAGCCAACACACTAGACGGAAGTGAGCCATCTGATGCCAAGATTTAAGATTATGAATGTCACTTACAGAAATCGTTTTCCAGTCACCCTCTAGAAAGTTCCTCAGAGGTGTGAGGAAATTGATGGCTGACGTATGTAAGAAATCCCGCTCTGCTCCACCTAACCTCTTCTGGAACTCTCCAACAGTGATCAAAGTACTGCCTGGTAAATGATCACAAAACATTACATTACATACAATTCCACTTACATTTTCAATGTTTTCTAGTCAAATAATATTCAATTGTTTAACTTGTTTAACTAACCATGAACATTTCATGGAAATTGCTTCGAGTTATTTGGTTTGGTTTGATTTTTAACTCATTTTGCTGGGAGTTGAACATGGTGTGATAAGATAATCAGATGTAGACAAAACAATCTTTGACTCTTCTTGTTATCTTACCTTGTTATGCTTGTAAATTAAACAATTTTTTTTTCACATGTTTCTATATTCACATTTATTTTGGTAGTGGTCCTGATTATTTTTATTTTTTTAATAAAATTGACATGTCTTGCAGTGACATGATTATATAAATTTAAATATTTAACAGGCATCACTATTTTAAATTATTAGGAGTGTAACAATATTTCATGTCACAATATATCACAAAAAAACAAAACAAAATGAAAATGACTATGCGAGAAAAAAAATTCAAGCTTACATCGTTTTAGTTTCAGTACTACATTAAACTAATCTACAACAGTATATATAAATGTAAAATGCAATATTTGTGGGTCCCCTGATAATGCCAAATGTCTTATATAACCAGTAAAACGTGGCCTACATTATTTTAATTATGTCTAGTCAGTGATAGAATGCAAGCATATTAGTCTAAAATAATTCTGTGTTTTCAGACCCAGAATCACAAATATTTTTTATTGTGGTGTCACCATTGTCCTGTGAATAGGATTGCCAGAAGCAAGTCCAAACCTATTCATTTCCAACCGCAATAAAATAAAAAAAATTAGTATTTTAATCAACAGTACATTTCTTGCTAACCTTTAACCATGTCTTACTGAACTCACAATGCAAGATTACGATATGGTATCGTGATATGCATCAAATTGTGACATGAGGGTATCACCCCTTTACATTTTTACACAAATTTTATGATTTTGTAAAAATAATTGAGAGAAAAAAATACATCTGTAACTAGTTATATATAAAATGGTTACAGAATCATACACAGAGACAACCACTAAGAAAATCTAACCTAAAAGCATCTGTGGAAATCTGTTTGCCAACAACCTCTGCAAGTGTGCCATCTAGTGACACAAAGCTTGCAGCAAAACATTAACTTGATTTGGAGACTTGCATTGCTAGATTACTTCAAAATGCAGCATAGTATATAACAATCACTGGTCAAGAATCAAACAGATCATAGTTTCATTTTTTGTCATGTCAGAAGCGAAACAGTGGAAAACAGGAAGAAAAAAATAGATGAGAACTTGGGCAGCTGTGATCCTGACTCACATCGTGCCGTAGGCAAGGTCAGGCATGAGGCACAGCATCCCAGAGCAATTGAGTGTATATATATATATATATATATATATATATATAAACATATTTTTTTCAATTTTTTTAATTAATATGTACTAGCTTCATAGCTACATTTTTAACGTCACACTTTATAATAGGCGTCTTTAACTACAATGTACTGTATCTGCTCTATAATATGCATTTGTTTGTATGCATATGCAAACAAGCATTTGCTTTACAGGCTAAACCTGATCAAATGGCACCATCTTCTTGAATTCTGAAGCATTGCCAACAGAATTAAAGCCTATTAGCAAAGACTGCATCATTTTACAGTTAAATGGCCCTGTGATTCAAAATTGATAAGTTTCAATGGCACAGTTTTGTTCTTAAGATCCTGAGTGTAACTATGTTGTGTTCCTAGTGTAAAATAGGTTTATTAAAGGAAATGGGAATGAAATAGTAAAATTCCAATAAAACTACAAATTTGTGCCAAAATGTATGCAGTTGGCATTAATGCAGGCAAAATGATAATTAAAAAAAATGGTTAAATATATTATATTATATTCATTTTCCTCTGGTTGGTTGTACAAACCATATGGAGTTCCTGGTCCAAATTCCTTTGCAGCATCCTGCATATACTGTCCCAGCAGCTCTGCATTGGTGGTTCTGGATGGGATCTTTCGGTCTAATTTCTCATAGAAGAACTCTTCAATACGGGCACCTAAACAGAGATTCATATCAGTAAGATGGACATCGTGCTTTATTCAGTCAGTTTATTATTCAGATTTGATAACCAGATCTGGTTAAGATATTCAGATGACTGAATAACAAGCTTGAGCTTGAGTCTGGCTAAAATCACAAGATTCATCCTCTTTTTTCAAACAAACTAGCATGACAAAGGCATAGTGAGAAGAGTGAAATCCACACATTGTGTCTAAAAAACTAAACATCATTAATTGGGGGGATGGTCTGTGCTTTAGATGACCAGTTTCATTCCCATTAATTGGGAATTAAACTGGTCATCTAAAGCACAGGCCATGTGGAGTAGAGACAAGACTTACCAGTTTGGTCAACTGGAGCATGGAGAAAGTTAGAAAGAACAGGTTAGTGTTCTTACTAGTACACAATCACTAGGTCATCTGAACCTCTCTTTAAAAAAAACTTAAATCCTGCAAGGTACTGCAGTCAAAATTGAGTTCTAAATCATCTGAAACCCTTGGCCTTATCATATTTTTTGTTGTTTACTCTTTGTTTGCTACCGACATAAAAACTAAATTTAGAGATATACACAATGGTTCAAAAGTTTGGGGTGGGTAAGGTGTTTAATGTTTTAAATGAGCTCATTTATGTTCATCAAAGAAATCGTTCCAATATGCTGATTTGGAGCACGAGAAACAATTCTTATTATTATCAATGTTAAAAACAGTTGTGCGGTCTAATATTTTTAAGGAACCTGTGACATGTTTTAAGAATATGAAGTTCAAAAGAACAGCATTTACTTGAAACAGAATTTGTTGGTAAGAATGTAGAAGTCTTTGCTGTCACCTTTAATACATTTAATGTGACATTGCTGAATAAAAGTATTAATTCAATAAAAAAACTGAACAAACTGAAGAAACTGCCTTCTAGTACACTTGTGACAGGAAATGTCCCGCTGCAGTAACCTGGAGCACACTGATGAAAAACTGCTCAGATTTAACCGATAGTTTGATGTCCATCTCAGCACCCTTGTGAAACATTGTATTCACATAATGTGATACCACCTGACATGGTGACACCTGAGAACCATTGCTGTTTTAAGATGGTCGTCATGCATTATATAATTTGACTAGCTGGCTGTAGAGGAATTAAGCAGACATTTGATTTCTCAAATTAAAAGTTTTTTTCTTTTTTTGCAGAAACATGGTGTAATCAACCAAATGGATACATTAAAGTTAATTGATTCAGAAGCCAACAAACAGTTGTTCCTGTTCATCATCTTAATGGGAAATGTCAACAACATGAGACATTTTCCAACAGATTTAAGGCCACACATTTCAAACCATATTCAATAACAAAATATCTTCTTTAAGAAAATGCAATACAGAGGCTTAGGCATATGACCCAAAATATTGAACATTAAATGCCCATGTAGATTCTTACTTGGGTTGGGTTGAAGCAGCACCTCGGTCTGTCTGAAGATCTTTTCGGTCCAGTTTTTGGTGCAGTCTGCTCGAGCGATCAGGTTCTCCAGATGCGCATCTAACTCAGTCTTTTCTGCCTGGCCAAGCTTCTCCTCTGTGTACTGAAGAACACACAAAACAATTCAGACTTTCATTCAACCAACCAGACGTTCATATCAGAGCATTCTTGTACTCTTCAAAGAGCGAATATTGTCAGCAAGAAAAGGAGAAGAACTCTTATTCAGTTATTCACATGATTTGATGGCATTATGACTTTCTTTCTATCAAAAAATAACAGGTCAAAAAAAGGCCAAAATAATCATACATTGCTAAAAAACTGTTCTCTGAGAGCAGGCCTAACGTATAGGCAGTAATCTACAGCTCATGTGGACTGGCTCTGACTCCAGTAACTCAATGAGAAATCTGTGGCTTTGAGTGATAATGATCTGCTCCCAAATAAATCCCTGACAGGTACAGCAGCAGTGACTGGTTAAGCAGGGATGCTTTAAGGTGATTGGCTGATAGGGATGGGGACACCCCCTCCATCTGGTCCCTGGACGGCAAACAGTGATAACAAGAATAATGACTAAAATGGAAGAGGGTCAGAAAAGTATTGTCTAGCATAGGTTTGTTTGGGCCTTTGCAAATTATATTCGCTTAATATATGGAAGCTAAAACATATATAAAATCATTGTTGAAAATCAGTAGCAGACAGTTGACCAAATGCTCTCTGGCTCTCCTGGAATACCAGTGGACCTCCAGTAAAGATTTCCTCTGACAAGGTGAAAAAAATAATAATGCTGGTGTTTGATATATTTCACTCACACACAGGGAAGACCCCTGCTGACTGAGCATTAAATTCAGGCCTAAGGTGAAAGACATAAATCACATTTACACGCTGCAACTCAGCATGAAGGATTCCGTCTACATCTACAGCTTTGAATGTTTGTCATTTTCATGATAACTAATTTTATCTATATACATGTCTTAGGATTAGGGATGTCCCGATCAGGTTTTTTTGCCCTCGAGTCCGAGTCCGAGTCATTTGATTTTGAGTATCTGCCGATACCGAGTCCCGATCCGATACTTCTAAAATATATACCAACTAGAATAAAGAAGAGCGAAAAAACAGATCCAGATTCCAGGATTTCCTTAAATTTAATTTAATTCACCTTATTTTAACATCTGACAACTCTGTCAAGAAACAGATCACTTCTGTGAGGTAGCTTGAACAATCAGGTAATAAATATAAATTCTTCACTTTTGGACTTTAGTGCAACAGTAAATATAAAAAAAGTCTAATATAAAAACAAATAGGCCTAGCACTCATTGCGATCATTTGTGCTATCTTGGCTGTGATGTCCTGCGGCTAGTTTGCTATGGCAATGTTGTTGTCATTAACTTTATAATGTTAAGCATAAATATACTGATAAAGACACTGTCAGCAGTATTGACAGCAAAATAGACCACAGAATATTTTGTTCTGTATGACAGGTGCAATATTTGAAAATTGATAATTATTTATTTATTTATTTTCAAATTATATTTCTATCTGAAACTATGTCAAAACCTAGACATTCAACCGTCAAAACTGAATGTATTAATATCATGTATTCGTGTACAAAATAACATACTGTAGCGACTGTCAGTGGCTGTCAATCAGCGATGTGGAACCCCGGGCACGCTGCTGGTTGGCCTGGGGAGAGGGGGGCGGGTTGAGGAAGTTCGTCTGTTATTTTGGTTGCGCTGTTCTGAAGCTATGTTTCTGAATGCTTGCACGTTGTGCCTGGCTAACAAGTTAACTGAACTTGCGTGTCGCGTGAAAAATAGGCGTCGGTTCTATTTATAGCATGCGCGCGTTTTCCTCACTGCTCGAGCGCGCCTGAGACGCGCGTCATTCAGGCAGCCTGCAAGCTCTTACCTGTTTACATGGGAGCCGAAATAAAAACGGACACGCCACGCAGTCAGTGTGTACCCGGGGCACTCTGTGCCACCGCATAAATAGATGTGTTAAAAATACTGAGAATATATTTATACATGTATCCGAGTCCTGATCGGGAGGTAACATCCGATTCCGATCGAGTCTGAAACCACGTGATCGGGCCCGATTTCCGATCACTTGATCGGATCGGGACATCCCTACTTAGGATCATCACATATTGGTTATCAGTTAATTATCAATTAAATAAAATTCTTGCATTTTGTATTAAGCCCGTGTGAACTGGAGGCTGCAACCAACTTGTGGCATATTTTCAGAGTGAAACGGAATACTGAATGAGAAAAATAGGAGGCATGGCTGGGAATTAATTTCCCACTGGGAATTAAATGGATTTAGAAAAAAAATTGGCATTCAATTCAGCTCACTGTCAGGGAAGGCTATTCCAGAGGGGAAGTACATACAGATTTTTATTAGAGATTATGAAGACATTTGTTTTTGGTGTGTGAGAGAGTGAGAACTTGCGATGATGAATTGTTAAAAAGCAAATTTCATGCTGGCTTTAATTTTCTTTTCTTTTTGTGTGTGATAGTAGACCTATACAAGGTGTCTCCTTCAGAAATAATGAATCCATTTTACTGAAAATATCTGTCACTACATACAGACAGTTTCAGCCTGCAAAATAAATAACAAATATTGTAATGAACAAAAAATAAAACAAAACTTTTTTTTAAGCCAAACCACCCACATCATGGAAACAGATTCAGTCACACATACACACCAGCTGGCCAGACATCATTCAGTGCTCTGCATACAAGAAGGTCTATTAAAATGATCTCTCTGATGTTGTTCCGAAACCTTTAAGATGTTCCTTTCAGCAATTAAATACTGCTTAAAAATAATAATAATTGAAAAAAGTACCATAAAATGAGTGATAAACAGCTTTGTGTGGTGTAAAGACACAATGAAAATGATAGCATTTTTCTCATTTTTGGAGCCGTCCAATTGAACAGTTCTCTCTTTCATTTTATGGGGGAACATAGCATGAAGAGTAGCAAACCACATTTTGTGTTCAGCAGATTAACCAAAGTCATAGGGGTATAGAACAACATGAGGGTGAGTAAATGATGAATGTTTACAATTTTTTGGGTGAACTCTCCCTTTAAACTTTGTTTATTGTCTTTGTTTATTGTCTTATAACGGAGTATAGCCTATATATATATATATATATATATATATATATATATATATATATATATATATATATGAGTGATTTATTTATTTTATTTTTTAGACAAACTATAACATGAGAACGATTAAACATGCATCTTAAAAATGAAAACAATTAACTGGTCTCTAGTGAACAGTGAATACTCTGTAAGCGAGAATTCAGCCTGTGACTGTCACATGAACAGCCATTAATAATGGATACGGGCTTGGCTTGCGTCTATCGGCTTACAATGGAGAGGAAAATACAGATCATCATAAAATGACACAAGGATTGTTCGCTTGAACAATGACAGATAAATTAGAATTTACATAAAGTGCCGTGTCTGAATTCCTCCATAAAGGCCAACAGAGCGAAGCTGTTCGTCCCGTTCATTCACTCGAGCCCGCTGCTGTGTTCATCCATCCTACTGAATTATACGCACGTCACTTACAGCTGAACGCAACTCCCGTAAAGTAAACAGAAAGCACTGGGTCATTTCATACCTGGACAGCACGAGTGAAGAAGACGCCTGCATCCGACGCTAGTTTCTTGACATTGAAATCCATAGTGTCAGCGTTTTCACTGTGTGCGTTTCAGCAACATCAGCTTGTTGGTTGTCCCTGCAACAGGATCGACTGTGCAGGATGAAGCTGAATCGACTGTGCAACCTGGAGGTTAATGATCTTACCATCGGTTACACCAGCCATCCTCTACACGGCCTGGTTTAACCCCTTTATTATTTTAGTTATTTTGAACACAGTATATTGAGTATTTTAACTAAATTAAATTCTTGAAAAAGTATTTTTATGAAAAAATAAAATCGGTTATCGGACCTATGTTAAAAAAAGAAAAACAAAAGAACATAGGCCTTTCAATGACCTTTTGGGATGTTAGTGATTCGTGATTTACTCGCATTTAAGCATGATGCATGCTGTAACATTTATTTTAGTTGAAGCCATACAATGTGCAGTTCAAAAGTATATATCTCACTTACAGTATACTGTAAGACAGAATACCTAATAAAATTTATCAAAACTGCTAGCTCCAGGAATATAAATCCAACATTTCATAATTTGCTGACAAATTGCACAACACATGATCTTACCTGTTCAAGATGGGCTTCAATCGCATGAAATTTGATATCTAACTAACCCTTTTAAGAATATATGATACCGATTTTATACATTATTTTACTATGTACTGCATAAATAATTTTGAGGAAAGAAAAACATTCGAATACCCACTTATGTAGCTTCACATAGCAGATGCGGAAAATGAAAGACATTTTAAAATAAGGGACCCTGTTGCTGTTGATAAGTTAAATATGTATAATTAAGTTGCCCTAGAAAAGCCAACTAACTGATATTGTATTTAAACTTATTCTTCTTCTTTTGAGACAAATTTTAGACAGTAAATCCTCCTAGAGTAGACCATTAAAGCTACGATTAAAGCTATAACTTTAAAGCTACCATTAAAGCTATAACTAATCTACCTTTCTTTCTAACTAATCTATTTATTTCTAACTAATCTTGTTTTCTTTCGCAAAATTTCTTTCTTTCTTTTTCTTTCTTTCTTTCTTTCTTTCTTTCTTTCTTTCTTTCTTTCTTTCTTTCTTTCTAATCTTTTTTCTTACTAATCTTTCTTTCTAATCTTTCTTTCTTCTAACTTCTTTCTTTTTTATGTCTTTCTATCTCTAATCTTTCTTTCTCTATCCATCTATGGTCACGTTAAAACATGCTAAATCATGCTAGCAATGTGTTAACCATAGAAACATGATAAATCGAGTTAAACCATGCTAACCGGTCTTCTTTTATTTGGTATGGTCCTGAACCCACTGGCACAGCCTGTGACAGTAAGCTGGAGGACTGACTGTAGAGAATGTTTGCTGTGGGTATCTCAGTCTTTTCCACCAATGCTCAAGCCTCTTTTTGAAACCATAAACAGTGAAGATGTCAATAATTCCGATGAAGTAACGATGCTCTGATCCATCAATGACATGAAGCGGGTTCTTGAAGTTGGGAAGCAGTCTCCGGTTCTGGGCCTGGAACTCTTGTAGATTTGCTGACTCGGTTCCCATCCAACTAGTTTGCTCAATTTTGTCTCCCTCAAGGCTTGTACTGTCCGTTCCTCCATTGCCACTGTGCATTTCTGTTGTGTGACACTGTGTTGTTGCACAATTTAACTCTGCGGAGAGTGCGGTGTCTTCCTCTGCAGCATGTGAAGGACTGGATGCTGCATTCACTGACCTAACAACCATTCAGAGAGGAACAGAGATTATTAGAACAAAGAACATTACCCCACTCAATGATTACCATTTGATCAAAATATGTGGCTGTCGCTTATTTCTGAATTGAAGCTCTTGGTTTTTCTGCAGCATATTTTTTCACCTGAATTTTTCATGCTTTTAAAGAAACACAAACATAGACAAAACTTTTCACGTTGCTCTTATCCATGTAAGTGAATGGGGACCAAAAACATCACGCTCCTAAAAAGCCATAAAAGTAGCCCATACTGAAATCATGTGATGACTATTAAAATTTAAGTTGTTTATTGAAAAGCTTGACAGTCCGTGATCACTGTTCACTTTCTTTGTATGGAAAAGCAGCTGGAACATTCTGCTTTAAATATGTCCTTTGGTTTCTATGGAAGAAACAAAGTCATAAAGGTTTCAAAAGAAATCAAAATGAGTACCGTATATGATTTTTTTTTTATAATATATTGTATATGAGATGATATTTAATGAATGATGGAATGGTAGTAATGGCTATAATAGTTTAGTAATTTAGTTTGTGTTATGTCTTTGAGACATTATTTAAAAAAATTACATTAAATCTAAATATTATTTTGTCTACATGCCTGCCGGCTATTGGGCATTTGAATGTTACAGTATGAATTACTGACTGTAAAAATCATGTAGTAAGTAGTTATGCCTTCTTTATTAGTTATATTTTCCGAAGTACGTGCATTGTTAGTAGAGGTTTTGGCAGAGGTATTTGTACACCATTGAGGACACAATTATGAATAAAAATATTGATTTTAAATAATAAAATACATAAAAAGGTACACATTGTCAGTTTAAGGTTTCCATTCACTATACAGTACATTAACCCTCACTTTTCAAAACATGGTCACGCCTTGGCTGTTTATGGGAATTGTAATATTAATTAACTTGCCTGAAATTTAGATTTAGGTCATTTAGATCTTATTTACTAGGATCATTTGAAATATGTACAGAATATACACAAGCAGACCTTCCTTCAAAACATCTTTGTAAATATTTGTGGTTGTTTATGGATGACTACATGCATGGTATACTAAACTTTACTATGCTCACTTTTTGGTACGCATGATGAGTGTTCCAAAAGAGAGATTCTCGCTGAGTTCATCCTGGTGCAGGGGCTGATGGGCCAGCAGGAGGCTGTAGTCTAACACATTGAGTGTCCGAAGAAAGGCTGTGTCGATCTCCACCTGACGCAGGAGCCAAGGACGCTGTTTATCTGTCATATGAACAAGGAGCTATAAGACTGAATGTAATGGTGCAGATGAAGTCTACATCACGTTTCCTTTGCAAACACGGAACTGACCTTACCTAACTGAATGAACTGTCCTTCAAAATTAAGATCTTTTAAAACAACAATGATCTGGCTGCCTTCAGGGGATGGGTCTGTCCACCGGCTCATCTCACAGCCCTTTATATCATACCTTAAACATTGAGAGAGAAGGATGAATGTAAAGCTATTAGGAGGAGTAATGGAGATATTGGTGGGAGTGATGGATTAGATCATTATTCTTACTATAAGTACAAGCCAAAAGTAACACCTAAAGGGCAATGCAATTTAATGACCAATAAATGCAAGGCTGTGGATTACAATAAGTCAAAAGTAAAGTTCCATATGTGATGGGCGAGATGAGGAACATTAAATATTTACAGGACTGATAATGGACAGAGCAACAACACCATTTCCATTTATAACACACAGCAAGTCTTACCTTGCATCGATTCTGTCATCAGGGTAAAATACACTTTGCATCACAATAAAGTACTTCTGCACACAGGAAACCAATAGAGTTTAATAACATGTACCGTCGGGTCCATAAGATAATAAATAATATTGACAGTAAATTAAAGATATTTAATACATGAAATAATTACCATCCTCTGATGTGCAATTTTGATTCTGTGAACACCTGTTCAAGAATAAAGCATGAAAATTTCTTAAACGGACGCGATATAAAGATCAGAATTTAGGGTTTTAAGTCGTCTCATCGTCTCAATTTATTTAGTTTTATAACTATAACTATATAAAATATTTGCCCAGTAACATTTGCTTAAGTTAATTTACCAGCTGCCAGCTTCTCACCCAAAAATTTGACGAGCAGAGAGTGTGGGTACTTCTCCAGATGTTCCATGTAGATTCTCAAGTTACTCAAAAGAAATCGCACTTCTCTTTTACTCTGTGTTTTTAAGAAGAACCGCTTGTCATTACTGGAAACAGGAGAGACAATTGTGTGTTAAATGACATTTGGTTTGAAGTTTACTTACAGATCCAGAGAGGTTTTTTTTTTTAACTGACCTGTCTCTTTATATTCACCTCTGTACTGTATTACTTGATCAACAATACTTTACAAAGTAATTTTAAAACAATTTAAATAGCCGTTTCCAATTCTAATACTTTTTAAAATGTAATTTAATCCTGTAACAGCAAAGCTGAATTTTTAGCATCATTACTTCAGTCTTCAGTGTCACATGATCCTTCAGAAATCATTGTAGTATGCTGATTTACTGCTTGTTGAAACAGCTGCTTAACACAGTATGTCTGTGGAAACCATGATACATTATTCTGAGGGTTCTTTAATGAATAGAAAGCTCAAAATAACAGCATGTTAGATGCGATTAATCTCATCACAGCACTATATAGTACAGTACACAGACCAATAAGTCTATCGATGTGATTTTTTCCATTAATTCCTCTACAAGTCTGTGTCCTCTTTATGCTGTCTCTGTTGCTTATGGCCCTGCAAGCGAAACATTTATGCTGACTTACGTTAGAAAGAAGTCTGCCTTGCTCTTAGAATTGCTGATAAATTGCAGGTAGCAGCCTTCAGAGGAGAGGGACTCCTGGTATTCCTTCTCTGTCATCCCCAGGGAGCGCCGCAGACTGGAAAACACCGGCCCAGCATACGTATCCATCCTGAAGTCCTTCACACAGTCACAAACACAACTGATGAGATTCAGTAGAAATTATACGTGCTGTATCTTCTTATGTATAATTAAAGCAAAAGCCAACGCTAAACAGCTGCTTAGTTATTATGTCACATTTTGAGCAGTAAAGCAAAAAAAAAAAAAAGCTAAAATTACAGTAAGTAGTGTCCGCTTTTCCCATTCATCTACATGGGATGAATGGGATGAATCTACATCTACATTCAGTCTATGATTTTAAGAAAGTACCTTATGGATTTGAGTAAACTCAAAATTGTAGTCATCTTCACACAGCTCATCCTAAAAAACAAAATATATGATCAGTAATGACAAGTATTCATATTTTAGTAGTACCAGTGTTTTTCTGTTTGTTGTTTAACTGTGTGAGAGAGATGCTTTAAGCCCTGGACAACAGGCAGCACATTCATGAGTCATACTGCTGCATAGGCAGACTGGATTCAATGGAGTCTGGGGTCTGCAACATCATCTGTGTCTGTGTGTTTGTTAGCGATCGAGCACATGACTATGAGTGCCACCACACAACAAAACAGGGCGACACTTTACAATAAGGTCTTATTTGTTAACCTTAGTTGACTAACATGAACAAATAATTCATACAAAATGTTCATGTGCATTAACAAATGTTACTTTTGAGTTTAAAATACATATATTAGTAAATGTTCAGATTAACATTAACTACGATAAATAAATGTGTTTTGACCATGACTATATTCACAATGTAGCAAGTGATTGAGTGTCTTATTCCTTTTATAAAATGGTTTACAAGATAAAAATGCTTGCAAGCAATTTCAGAGGTGAATCTTGTTCATCTAAAATACATTAAAGCTCAGATATCATATTATTATTTACTTATGCCATTTAACCATCTACATCCTACATGGTCTCTTATTCTTGGTTATCAAGAAGCTGCTGATTTTAGCTTTAACATTTCAGCTTCACTTGGTTTTTGATTTTGATTTCATGATTCCAAACCTGTTTGATTACAATCATCTCTGTCCATATACATTTATTCATAGCAGTTTGAGTGCTGGATATGCTAACACTAGTTAATTATTAATTTATTAGATTAATAAAGACACATAAAAACAATAAAGAAAATCTAAAATAACTCTAAATTAAGGGGTTTCTTCCCCCTAATAAAAGGCCAGATTTTCTTGGTGAAGCTTTAGCTTTGTGAATAGGCAGAAATATATATTTTTAAAGCAAATTCTGTTTTATATATCTTATATGGACCCCAGGGCAACACTCTTGCTCTGACTGCATTTTTCCCCTCTGTAATCTTAAAAATGGAAAAAGTGATATTCAATAGGGACTGGATGGGATGTAGGTTCATAAACACGGGAATACTCACACGTAAAGGGTTGTTCTGCACAGCGGCAAACAGCCCTTCCTTCATCATACAGGTGAGACTGTAGAACTCATGCTGCTGGTCAATCTCAAACAGACCCAGCAGTTTCAATTGCTGCCTCAGTCCACCCCACCGTTTCCTCTTCACTGTTCGACCGTGTCGGCTCACACTTGGCCCTGACATCTCCATCTGCAACATACAATAGCCATTTAGTTCTTGCAAAGCTTAGAAACCACATGCAGACAGATCTAAGGTTTGTTTACTGACTGATCACTGATTCGTTTTATCATTCATTTGTATATACTAAACTTTAAAAAATACTTGAATATATGTATGTTTTATATAAATAATAATAATAAAGTGAGAAGTTGTTACGCACTCTATACTCATGATTTAATGGTAAGGATTTGTCATCATCTTGAAACTGGTAGAAGTCTGTCTCCCTGACAACAGATAAACAAGTCAAAATCTCTTTCTATTCAAGTGTCTTGGAGTTCTTAATGTGCAGTCACTCAGACAGGAAAATATCAAATGCTTTGAAATCCGTCTTTAGTATTGAATGCAGCACCATCATTATCATCATCATCTAGCATCCCATTACTACTCTTTAAAGACATCAGTATTTTGTTTGCACGCAAGGAAATCACAGTTGCTAACCACTGTAGACAATTTTGCCTCAGTTCAGTCAATTGTCAACTGAATGCCAGAGAAATTTTCAATCAGAGGTTTATTTGTCTCCAGAAATGGTAATCAGATATGTTCTGTAAGAAGAAATTCAATTTTCCAATCTCGTTACAGGTTTTTCCTCCCTCGGTCTGTGGCTTAAAAAGACCTCTGTCATCACATCCTCGTATGAAGGACAGAATTAAGTGAAAACCAAGTCCGAAATAAAGTTTTAGATTAATAAAATTGTGAATCCGACATGGTTTGTAGCCTATTTGGAGTACATTTTAATAAACAGAACATTTTAAAACGGGAAGACGTTTGTTGAACTTGAGTTATACTTTCACTTCGATAAAAAGGAATATGATAGGCCTATATATAAAAATATTATGTACCCACCTCCGTGCGATTCATAATGTGGTCACTAATACATGTCGTCGTCCGTGAAGATCAGAGCATTGGTTCTGTCCTGCGTGACATGACACGGCCAGTGTGTGTGTGTGTGTGTGTGTGTGTGTGTGTATGATGAGCCGCTGCTCGCGCTCAATCAGTCTCTCATCACTGCAGCGGCCCATCCCACAATCACAACACAGCAGCAAACACACTGTTACTGAATACATACACCACAACTACTAACTGACAGAGTATATACAACACTGAATAGTAAATATGAATATATAAAGTGCAACATTGATTGGTCCATATGTTTTAAATATGCATTTATATTATATATAATATAGCCCAGTGGCCCACTATACAAAATACAAAGTAATGTCACCAATCGATCTCATACAATAGTTTATGATATATGACACGAATTGTATGAGTTTGATAGATTGTATGAATTTGATAGATAGATATATCGATAGATATAAAATAGCTAGATAAAGTAATACATATAAAATGGGTGAGAAAAACAAACACATGACATTGTACTAAATGTTGCATATTTTATTATTTTTATGTGGGATTGTGTATGGTTTTACAGAAAGTTCTCTCTCCCATTCTTTTTTAGATTTTTGTCCTAAATTATTTTGCTGCTATAAGCAAGCACTCTACTTTATAAATATGTTTATTTACAACATAAGAGAACAGTTGAAATTCCATTTAGATGCCATCCATATAAAGTACACAGATATCTACCCCATTGTCTTAGATACCGAAATTATGATCTCATGTACTATATGCCTTTAACTTCCTGATTATGGATATTATTCTCCAAAGCTGAACATCTCACTACCAGTGTGGTCTAAATGTGGATGTACAAAGCTCAATTAAACTACTGTTTAACTAAATGTTCAATAATGCTTTTGGCTACTAAAATGAACTCTATTTTTATTTTACCAAACACATGAACATGACTGGAATCCAGGAGAGCAGTTTCACGTGGCTGTGTACAGAAAGTGTTTCATGAGTGAAATCAACACAGTTCGTTCTTCTGACCAGATCAAACACAGCAGCATGAAGGGTCCTAATCCATTTTCTTAGGCTTTCGATTCTTCCATGTTACGACTCCTATGAAAGTGCCTGAAAAAAATGAGGGTAAATTTGATCACTAGATTAAACAGAGAAACATTTTCTGTTTAAAACTTTTTCTTGCAATCTAATGAAGATTTAATGGTTAAGTCTCATTCACTCTTATGTCTAGTATGTACTGAGGCATAAGTAATTAACATGGTTGTGACATATTCCTTGCTTTACTTACCAACAAATAGTAAGAGGATTAATGCTGCGACTCCAGGAAGTATGACTGAATATTCTCGTGGAAGAAAATAGCTGTGGATTACATGGTCACTGTCTACGAAAGGCTGGAACAAGGGCAGAATAGTTTGCATCAATGTTTGATCATTTCAATATTTGTTCAGTAGCATATGAAAAAAAAGAATGTCTTAAGAAAAAAAAACTTACCAAGACTATGACCCAAATAGTGTAATATGAGAACAGTAACAGACTAAAGCCAACAAGACCAAAGCCAACAGCTTGATCTGCTCCAGTTGCCTGAAAAGAAATAGTGTTTAGGGTTTAAAGTCTCACTTTTCTAATATGTCAATATATAAAAGAAATATAACATTTTGAGGATTTAACATTTAGGATTTGTAATGTTCTCCATAATCCAAACTGAGAAACAAATGATAACTCAAATTTATCTTGCAAAAATAACATGGTTGTGGTGTCTTGTGGTGCAGGGATGAGGTCATCTTGTGGCAGGGATGAGGTCAAAACACTAAAGATTAATAATAATTAAAATAAGGTCTGACACTGTGATATAACTTGACGATACTTTTAGGGTTTTTGTTATATATACTTGAACGGTTTTCTCCAATGATTAATCAACAACGTAAACTGCACACACTCACACGCCAAAAAAGTACTTATTTACTTATTTAACTTAATACAAATATATATATTCTGAAATAAACATAACAACTTCGAACGTTACAGACCGTATTTCCCCCCCTAAATAGATAACAAACAAAAAACATTGTAAAAAAAAAAAAAAACAAAACATAGGTGTCCAGATCTCGAGGTAATGTTTTGACGTCATCCCTGCACTCAATGGTTTAGTAGGGTAAGTTAGGCTATCTACTAAATGGCCGAATCTCTGTGGCATTCAACAGCGGTCATAAAGAAATGAACAAATGTATAATATTGAAGTTGAACAAACCAATGTAAACGGACAAATAACTGTTTTGTATGGGTGAATTATGTACTATGAAAATAGTAACGTTAGCTTATTTATCGCAGTTACTGGAAAGTTTGACAGTTAATCACTAGAAACAATGTGGCGCCCTGTAAAGTGTAATATTGATATATTTAAAGTGAAAACGACAAAGACACAACACTTTTACATCCATTCAGTTAATCTTACCATTATGTACGTGCCACTTCCGTATGGAACCAAAATTCATGAAATCTACTTCCGACTAACAACGGAAGTCGGGCTAGGAAATGTAGTTTTTTTTTCGTGCAAGGAAATGTAGTCTCACTGTGGTAATTTTATTGTTCACCACACGAGGGCGCTCAAAGACAAATATTTAGGCGAACGTCTCTCAAACGGTCTCTTTATTTCTGTTTTAGTTTTAATTTTTGTTGTAAGTAACCCGTTACCCGAACTACAGGAGAGGATACATAAAACAGCATAATCCCCGTGCAAGTTGTTTCGCAAAAAAGGTTGTTAAATAACGGAATTGGTCCTTGCATCAGTGGGTTGGTATATGTCTACGTGTCACATAAACTAAGTTAAACTTTCAGAGGAACTAAGTTTAATAAACTTAAATCAGGTTTCACATGGCTTAGATTAAGCCAAGATTAGGCCCTAGTTTAATTAGGATATTTAAGTATCTTTTAAAAATGTGCTTATATATTTATGCTTTAAAAAACATTACTGGTGTGCCTATTGAAACAACACAATGGCACTGACATATTTTAAGATAATGTAGTGAAAGTTTCAGTTAAAAACAGCTCATGCATTTTAGTCTGGAACAAGGCTTATGTATTGTTTATGAAACTGGGGGCAAGTAAATGAATTCTAATTCAAAAACTAAACAAGAATGGGACAGTTTGGAAACATTTAGTTTCAGCTTCATTTCTAGCGAATAAAATAGTTATAGCGAATAATTAGTTTTAAACTGAACATTTATTTTTCATGTGGACGTGGTGTATTTTTCATGAAAAATACACAATTCACAAGTAAATAATTCATAATTAGCTGGATGTTGTTAAATAAATCACACAAACAAAGACTGTGTATTATAATATCCAACAATATCTTTATTTTCCCAACATAATACATATAGACAACCTCATCAGACATTTACATTAAAGAAAGAAACATTCACATTTAAGTGTAGAAATATAGTTCCGGTCCATCGCTAGAAAGTATCCTCTCCATGCATGAAACCAAACATAAGACCAAGAAAACTTTGGAGAAACACCACATTGCTTAGGTGTGATCTTAAAATATAAATATTTGTCACAATCAGAAAAATAAATTTATTTCCATAGTACTTTAGTGGTAAATTCATTTATATGTTATATACTTTTAAAGAAATCTCCAGAATACAATTTGTTTTCTAATGAATTTTGCTGTTATTAAAATGGATGTTATCCCGAAAAGCTTTCAGTAAGTGCATAGCTTAAATCCTTTACGATAGTAAAGGAGAAATGCAGATCAACATTCTAGAGAAGGTGTGAGTGACATTAGTTAGTCCTCAGTATTTAAGTGCTGTCGAAGTGAACATATACATATTTATCTAAAGTTTTCAGTATCCTGGAGCCTGTGCCACTCAGTGTAGTTCATACCCATTTTGCTGGGTTCCATTTGGTCTTTTTAATTATTTTCTTTAAACTGATTAAATACAATATATTGATTTACGTGAATGAACACGTGTCAAGTGAACAACATCAAAGGGATCCAGATTACTGAAATGTAAAACTTATAATAAATTACATCATCTGTCTTGCTTACAACACAAACTTTTGCATATAGACCCCTAGTCATCTCCCTGCAACAGCATCTTAAATAGATCACACACACACTTCTACATTAGAAAGATCACAGATTAGTCAAAAACTACAAACATCAACATTATAAAAGTCTATAAAGAGAGAGAAGAAAGAAAAGAGAACAATAGTCACAATGGTCATTATTTCATGCCATCACAAATGTTAGACAAGAGAAATATTTTTAATCAAGGTTGAGGGAAAAAAATCCCACAAAAAAAAAAAAAAAATCAAATGAACCAGCCAGCTGGTTCGAAAAACAGATACGACAGAATAGAGTTATTGTTTTAACAGCTAACAAAGTGGACAACAGGTACAAAGAGTAAACAACAAAAACATTTAGATACGTTTTTCAGTGTATTTATAGAATCCCTTTACACTAGCAAATTAGAAACATCCAGAACACCAGGCTTTATCAGGCTGCATAACTACCGTATATTTTCCACTTTTAAAGTTAGTGTTACTTTACGTTTCCAGGAGTACTAATCCTGTAGAGAAGCAGCTGGAACATGCCAGACTCATTTGTTACGTTAAAACGGCATGAATAATAACATAGTTTATTAATATAAATTTTAAACTTTTAAATGCTAACATTGATTCTGTTTAAGCACGTCATTTTTTAAGCCACTGGACAGGTGAAATATTAAAGGGCCAAGAATTCCCTGAACAAACTCAAAAATGGGCTTTCACAAAACGACAGGCCCACATTGCACTTTTCTCTCAACTGACAAAAAAAAAAAACAAGTGTTAAAAAAAAACTCACAATGTCAGTTTATAATTTGTGGTCAATGCTCTCAGATCAACTGAGAAAGATTCATGTCCATGATTAAGATCATGAATTAGATGACAAACAAGCAGTACATGACAGAGAAACAACTGAGCTTTCCGTTGTGTTTCAGTCATGCCTATTGTACACTGTTTCCTAGCGCACACCAGGTGCCGGTCAGAAACACAGTTGCCAAGGACAGACGTGTGACTATGAGTCACTGTCTCTGATCTAATTCTAAAAACAATGCAATTGTTCAGCTGTGTCTTCACAACAAGGACTCAAATCATTTGCTCTTGCTTCTGAATAGAGCCCGACCGATAAAGGATTTTGAAGGCCGAAACAAATATTTTGAATTATTTTTAAAATCCGATATATCGGTCGATATATATATATATATATATATATATATATATTTTTTTTTTTTTCAGAAACGCGCAACAAAACATTAACAGATTTCCCTAACATTAGTTATCTGTAATTATTTTACAAATATTTGTACATTATATTTGCAATTAAAAGTTTTAACTAAAATAATATGATAATGCATTTTAAAAACAAACTTGATTCTTTTATTGTCACAACAGACTGATGATAGTGGCATTAGCTAGCTTTGTGGTTAGCTAGTCTATGATGAGCCACAATTTAGCAATGGATAACGTCACACTGCAAATTGTAAAACATACATTTTCAATACAACAGGCCAAGGAGAGATGATGCGTCTCATTGCTATAACTGTCACATGCTATTAAAGAAATACTTTAGTCACATTGTTAAAAGTTAAAAGGACAGTCAATCAGTTACACTGTAACAACGTAACGTAACTAATTCTAGCGAATTCCGTTTCACTCCGACTCATTTAACAGCAGCAAAACTGGACATGATAGTCACAAATTTTGTCATGCTTATTTGAGCTAGGAGAACTGATGGGGATGTTCTTTTAATTGTTATTCAAGCAATGTATGTCTCTTAGAGTGCCCTCTGGTGGACAAACTATACAACTCCAACACTCATGACATGGTTCAAGCGCGTTTCGTCCGTTTTTATTTTATTTTTTGAAATGTTCATTTATCGGCCATTACAACTGCAGATACCGATAGTTTGGAAAATACCTAATATCGGCCGAGAATATCGGCCTGCCGATATATATCGGTCTGGCTCTACTTCTGAATACACAATCTCGCTAGGATACAAGTCATTCGAACATTTTGATACTGACAAAAACCCTAGTGAAAGAATGCCACCAATACTTTGGCTGTACTGTTTGCGTTTGTGTTGTGTGCACAGAGTCACAAAAATTTTTGAAGCTGAAACCAGCAGCAAAGGGAAAAATTCGAATAGTGAAAGAGAAATACTGACAGACTGAGTTACAAAGCAGGAAATTTACTGAAAGAGAAAGGGAAAGAGAGGGGGGCAGTACAGTATATTTGTGTATGTCATGTACACCAGTCCAGCTGGAACATCGGTAAGCAAACCCTTGCCCACCTCGGACAAACAAGCACAAGTGTTGAGATACTGAAAATGGTTAGAGAGAATGGATGAATACGGGGAGAATGGTTTTCTCTGCCTAAGACATACTTGTATGGCCAGCCATACATGATTTCAGGTAATGTTTACCACACGCCAATTGACTGGTTACTGAATTATTAAATTGAATGTGACGGCTGATAACGGGCTAGAAATGCATCACAAAGAAATAAAAGAGACTAAATGACCCCTATTTAAAACATTAAATAAATTTGAATCTAATATTGAACTGAATTTCCGTCTTTGGACTGCCCTCATATTTCACAGTGTTAGACTGAAGTTCCCATCGTGCCTCACTTCTTAAGGCATTTCAAGTAGTTTGTATTCTCATAATCCGCTGTAAATATTTACGATTATTAATTCTTTAAAAAAAAAAAAAACGTACCCACCACCATTTTCATCAGCATTTGTAATGCATGATTAAGGTGTTATGGTTGTAATAAGTCAGACCCACAAGATGAGCAATTTGTAAAGTTAGTTACTACTCTGTTACTCAGTTACTCTACTCTGACATACAGTCTTGCGCTCTCCATCATTTAAAAATAAAAAAATACAAGTGGCTTTGTGAAAGAGTGACGGCTGCGGCCTCAGTGTTCTAATGGCTCTCAATCACCACCGGTTCAAAAACACCCGCAGACACCCTGCCAAAAAACAAAAGAACCATATCACACATGATACTGAAGCACAACTGAGTGCAAATGTGTTCCTGAAACCAATTATTTTAAATTGTAATAAGTTAACAACATTACTGTTTTTACTGCTTTTTTTCAACAAACTAATGCAGCCTTAGTTAGCATAAGGGACTAGATTTAAAAAATCTTACCAAGCCCAAACTTTTGAATGGTAGAATAAGCAATAAATGAATAATTCAATTCTTACTAGACTTTTCTACATTTATAACACTAAGTTATTAAGGCATATAAAAGAGTACCAATTTACCTGTTGACAAGCTGGATGCCACTTAATGCTGTGGTACCATCCCTACTGATAAAAAGTGTTAAGTTGCTGTCTGTGAGAGAAAGAGAGACAGAATTATGAGCTTCAGAGATGGGAAGGCTTCAGAAGTGAGTAGTTTTGTAGTATCAGTATTGTATCAGTGTTAAACCTAAATAAATGGGCTAAAGAGGAGTTCACCTTCATTGTTGCTGACATCCGCAAAGTTCTGACTCTGCACAATCTTCTCCACAATATCATCTGCATCGATTCGTGTGTCGTCCACCCATGTGGGATGGCTCTCCACAGAGTCCTTCTTTCTCCTGTGTAGATAGACAGATACTTCTTTTATTTCAAGTATACTCAGTCACGTTATACTTTGTGTTTAAGCTATATCCCATTTTTGCTTGTGCAGTTAAACATAAGACAATGAAATAACTTTGAGTGACTCCGCCCACCTTGAGAGTCTGTTTGGGGGCAGAGCAGGCCGAGGGGGACGTGGGGGCCTCTCTGGTTTGACCACCTCTTTCTCCGGCTCTACGGGGCTCTCGATAGTTGTAGACGTGCCTCCTGACGTGTTGCTGCTGCTTGTGGAGGTGTTCCGCCTGTGCTGGGACAGATCTGTCAGGCTAGAGGAGTGGGAGTGCTCTGTGCTGTAGCCTGAGTGAAGGAAAAACACATCCCACAAATCAGTGCATCGGTGACTTAGAACTTCTCTTGACCATAGCAGTATTGTACAAATGAAAAGCAAAACTCTCCACTGTAAAAAAAAAAAAAAAAAAAAAAAAAAATTAAATCTATTTAAGGTTAGATTGAATACAATAAAAAACAATTTCTTTTTCACTGTTTTCATCAATAGTTTTGATCTAAAGTGACAATAAAGACAAAAAGATTTGTATTTCAATTGATCAATTAATCTTTAGAAAAAAACGAATATCACTGTTTCCACAAATAAAAGAAGCAACTGTTTTCAATATTGATAATAATAAACACGTTTATGAATGTTTACAAACATGAACGTCATGTTTAGAATGATTTCTGAAGGATCATGTGACACTGAAGACTGGAGTAATGATGCTGAAAATTTAGCTTTGCCATCACAGAACTAAAATGACTATTGTTTTATAACTAAACAGTTATTGTAAATAAATTGTAATACATTTTCACAATATTACTGTTTTTACAGCCTTGGGGAGCAATAAAAGGCTTCTTTCAAAAACATTTAAAAATCTAGCAGACCCCAAACTTTTAAACGGTAGTGTATGCATTTAAAACTAAAAAAGGAAACTCACGTTCCTTAAAGGCATACTCCACCCAAAAATGAAAATTCTCTCATCACTTTCCCTCAAGTTGGTGCAAACCTGTATGAGTTTTTTTCTTCTGCTGAACACAAAGGAAGATATTTTGAAGAACGATTACAACTATTGACTTCCATAGTATTTTTTTTTTCTACTGTGGAAGTCAATGGTGCCAAACATTCGTTTGGTTTCAATCGTTCTTCAAAATATCTTCCTTTGTGTTTGGCAGAAGAAAGAAACTCATACACGTTTGCACCAACTTGAAGGTGAGTAAATGATGACAGAATTTTCATTTTTGGGTGGAGTATCCCTTAAAGTGAAAATTGTTCTCTGTTTGGTTTATAGAACACAAAAAATGCTCTTGTGTCCTGTATTATAAAATGCTCAAAATTGTATTCAATTATAATTCTAAATGATTAAATGTACATGATAGTAGTCTAGATTTTATACTGTAATCAGCTATAATCTGTACCTGATGTTCTTTTGATCGTGCCCTGAGTCCCACCTGAGATTTTGCTATGTTGGCTGGCAAAGCTGGAGTTGCGAGAGTGTCCCGTGTGGAACACTTCATCTGGACTGGACAGGTTCTCCTCCAATCCCTGCTGAAGGCCTCCTGTGAACAAACAGCTTCAGGTTGACTCCATTCATTATAGAACACCAAAATGTACCTATTTCAAGATAGTCTTTACAAGATCATAATAAAATATTTAAACTGTACATTTTAAATGCAGTTACAAGTGGAAAGCTTTTATCAGCTTGTTAACGTTCTCCACAATTTCAGAAGAGATGCGTTGTCCTTACCCGAGTGGTTCACAGAGGGTCTGGTTTTGACTGATCGGCGAGTGCCGCCGCCGAGGGGTGCAGAAGGGTGGTCAGCGGTGCCCTCTCCCTTGCGGTCCAGCTGCAGAGAGGGGTCCTGCCCAGCCATGGCAATGGTCTTTGCTGTGCTCACAGGCCTGAGGAGAAGGAGAAAGACAACTTTAGATGTCACCACTGAGCAACAGGCGCATGTGTTCTCTCTATGGCCTAAAATACAGGAGGGGTGCTGTACTGACCATGGATAAAAAAAAAAATGCACTTTTGACTTCAGAACTTTTAAAACTTCCAATTTCAGAACTTCAAAACTTTCAAGAACTGAATGTTCTTCAGGAATCACACTTTCCAAAGAATGTATATGATATTTTTAGTAATTTGTGATTTAATGGATAAGGATTAAAGATACGAATTTGTGTATATATATTTTTTACTTACAATTTCTACCTAATAAAATATTTTAAAGCTTGAGGTAAGTAGAAACAAGTGCATTCTTAATAAAAAATGACACAGCATTTACATGACTTTTCCAGGTACAGAAATCACACTTTTAAAATCCATCCAGGTCTTCCAAGACACTGGTTCCTCAAAGAAAAAACAGTGGTTGAAGATAGCGAATTAAATTAAGAAGTATCTTGTTTTGTAATTATTTTAGTGTGTTTTAAATCTTGTTTTCCCTTATTTGAAATCATTGTTAGCTGACTTGAGGCTTGAGAATTTTTCTGAGGCCTCTGGGAGAAAATTACTGAACTAGACAGATGCAGAAAGTTGCTCTACACTATACAATACACTCACGTTTTGAAGCAGGGATCTCCAGAGAGAAGAGTCATGCCAATGGTAACCTAGGAAGAGATATGACAATATAAAAGAGTTAAATGTAAAATCATAACAAAAAATGTTGATAGTAAAACAGACTGCTTGTGGGAACATACACATAAATCTAGATTAACACAAGTCAAAATTACAAAAATATCTATGATTAAGTGTTATCTGTTGCTTTTTCCTTCACATTTTTCCTCCTGACATTTCTAAGAGACAGTGAGTCAGTCAGTCTGTCATTTCAGGGACTTATGAGAGGGTTTGAACAGTCAAGTTGCCCACACAGTGTAGCAGTTCTAGATGACACTGTCTGTGGTGAGAACAGCGCTTCTGCCTCCTTTTAAAATAAACACAGAAGAGGCTAAGAAGAATGCAGAGAAAAAGGATCCTGGTGTTTCAAGATGAAAAAGGTAGTGCTTTTGGTCTGACTGACTGTGTGTTGCTGGCCCATAAAAAGGGACATTTCTAGTCTCACTCCTGAAATGAAATAAGAGACAACCAGCACCCACGCCTATACTCACAAGCATGTACACAAACAAGAACACACTCACCTTTAGTATAGAGTTGTCCTGCCGAGTGTTCTTGGTGTCGTAGCCCTCCAGTATACAGCAGCGAACCGTGGAGCCTGAACCAGCAAACTCCGCCAAGTTGAGGTCAGCAAAGCCCAGCTGAAGAGACAAAATAAAGATTTTATCACCAGTACATCAGCCATACAAAAAAGCAAGCTCTAAACACTCCCAAACAGGCCTTCAAGTGAGTTCTGAACTTCCCTACCATTAGCTTTATGATCATGACACTAGGAATGAGTCAGGATATAAATCTAGGGCTTCACTGTTTTTCCCATTTATCCTTTTTTTCATCTTCTGGAATTGTTAATTAAGGGTATATTTTAATTCAGAGTAAAAAAAAAGTCTGTTAAGCTGTGGAAGCATGAAGGCTAGTTTAGGCAAGAATGAAAAGAAGGGGTTAACTCTTAAGAGTGCTCTTATATAACTACTACAGGCATGTGAAGTTGGCAGAGTCAGTCATGCATCAAATCCCTCTTTGATTCGGACTCGATAAAGGTTTCTCCAACACTACTGGCAAGCAAGGTTGTTACTTTCTTCATACACTCCTCGGCAATCTCTCTCTCTCACTCTTCGTTCTCAAAAAAAATGTTCTCCGAAAAGTTCTATTAACCTTGGTTAATGATATAACGGTAGCTGATATAATTCTTTCCATTTCCTTTATTGGATGAATAATGCCCAACACAACACAGTCAGCACTGGTGCACGTGAGCAGCTGGCCTTTAAAAATCATTGATGTGTGATATTACAGCAAGGGACAAAGGGACTAATGCAAGGACACACAGAATAGGTCTTAATCTGTGTTTCCGAAATTGAACAAAAGTCTTACGGGGTTGGAATAACATGAGGGGGAGTAATTACTAACAGAATTTTCATTTTTGGGTGAACTAACCCTTTAACTTGTATGTTAAATGCTGACTCTGATTAAAAAAAAAAAGTGAGGGTCAGACTATTGTCCTTGCTATTATGTAACAGTTATTAATAAGCTAAATGACTGCAAACTGCAAAAGGCAGGAGAGACTGAGACATTAGGGTATTTTCCCATCTTCTCACAGATCTGTGCATACATGTGTGCCATTCCTTATCTATATTTGCTTTTCCACTGCTACCTTTAGCACAATACATTTCCTCTGACTGGCACACTTCTCCTTTTAAGAAATGACTGCTGTCCTTAAAAGGTTTGTGTAATTAACTGACAATTATTAAGTTATTGATCAAACTCTCAAATTCCTGTTAACTCATTTCAAATATACTCTCATTACATGTTAGCTCATTTCAACTCATGTCAATGTACTGTAGCATTTAAATATCTGTCATAGCAAAGGTTCCCTTTTTTCATCTTAAAGGCACAATATGTATTATTTTTCTGCTTTAAAAATAGCAAAAAATACCATATCTATGTTATATTTCTATTAGATGTGTACTTACATTATCCCGACAGTTTCCACCAACTTTCAAATCCGGAGAAATTTATAGTTTAATTCGAAGACACGGGCCGTTTCGTCGCCCGTCTATGGCGTCATATAACTTTTGACTCCTCTATTCTCTCTAACTTCCTGCAGAACCCAATGGAACCGCCAAACACAAAGGGGAACACCACCAATAAAAGCAAAGAAAATGATGAAGAAAAAAGTAGTAGCTAGTATCATTTTGCAACTGCACCAAACTTGACCGAGATTTTTGTGTGTAATATTTATATTAACTGTCTGTATTATATAGTTATGGACCGCGATTACGCTTTGCCTACACATTCTGCTGCTGGAGCCAGCTCAGTAAAGCGCAAACATTGGTGTAATGCTTCAAATGTTTACATTTACGTTATTAATTGCACATGGTCCCTTTTAAATAACAATAAAATAAAAAAAATCAAATCAATAGGGGTCTGATAATTCATATATCTCTCTGTTCGAAAAGACGTGATTGTCAAAATACTTAGAATGAGTGAGGAATGTGGGGAATGACATAGTACGCGTGCTCCAATGAACACTATTGCTGGTCCGCGTGCGCACTCCCTCTCTCTCTCTCTCCCTCAGAGGGCTGGTTGTCATTGAAAGCGACAACTCCCTTGAGCCCACGCTTTTTCCAGACGTCATCAAAGTACGTCTTTTGTTATTATTTTGATTGAGTGACCCCCGGTGGCCAAAAATTACATACTGTACGTTTAAAGGTCATATTCAACCCCCTCCTTCCTGTGTTTCTCCCTCATTCCAGGTTACAGTCCATAGATTTGACCTCCCTCATTCCAAACTTTTGCAGCATCAGCACACTGTTTTGACAAACTGCTCCTGTTCAGGATGTAAGGGATCAGTAAATGAAGAGAAGTGGACACGGATGCACACTCCCAAACAAAACATCCTCCTGTAACTCATTACAAACATAAATGTGCCAAACATGTCTCTCTCTGCAGTAATTTGGCCATGATGACCTCAACCAGCATTTACAATGTCACATGCCCAAACAACCAGCGGCATTGCTATGAGCGTAACAGTTCTTTAAAGTGCTCCATGTTTTATATATATATTTATAGATCACACTAAGGGCTTTTGTTTAGGGAACGTCGCACATCCTTTGTTTGTTGACACAAGAGAAATGGCCTGCCTGTGTCAGACTTTTCTGTAATTACTAAACATGTGTGTTCAGCCTTTTATTTATAGTCTATTATCACTAATTGCTTGAATTTATTGTACAATTAATGTAGGGTGGTACAAGCAATGCCTGATAACTGTGTGATTTAGAGATTCTCAAGGTGTGGAGACACATGTCTATGACAGGTCCAGACCAGATCACAGAATCCCTAAAACTATCCTCCCACTGCATTACACAATTTATATTTGCTTATGCAGTATTTCCTGGTGTGAGTGTCTCTGAGTACAGTATGCATACTTGTGTGTATATGCATGTGTCTCACAAGAGCTTTGTGTTTATAAACACAAAACCCTGAGAAAAAAGAACAGCGTGAGAAAGAAATCTATGATGATCCCTTGGAGACAGTATGTGTGGAAGAAAAAAAAAATCACAAGGAGAGAAATAAAAAAAGAGAGTGGGATGAGGATAAAGCTCTTACCTTTGAAAAAGTCTTTCCACCTTTAAGTTCCTGGAAGTAAAAAAAAAGAGAGAGAAAGCAGGTAAGAGATTATTTGTTATGTAATATGTTTGCCATTGGTGGTGATGCTATGAAGTAAAGGGAGTGAAGGGTAATAAGAGCCATGGGACAGTAGATACACTGTACTGAGTAAACCAAACATCAGAAGTCACTGAATAGCTCCACAATCAGATTGTCAATCAGGATTATGAGTGTTTCTTCACCCATGGGTACATTTTATCCAATCATTCATCTTTAAATGTCGCTTCAAATGCCTTTTATGCAATATTTTACCCCAGACAGTTCTAACTTAAAATATGAAAGTGTATTACAAAAAAAATATATTTTAAAACTATGATAATTTAACCAAATACAGAAATAAATAAACCAATTCAATATAACAATTTGCCCCAAATAAAGTATTTTCCAGCTTAGTGTAATTGGTTACAAGACAAAATTGTCAGTGAAGGGCATACATGTGATGAGATAGATGCACATTTTTTATTGTGCATCTTATTTTTTTATTATGCAAAAAGTGTGAAAAAGATATGTAACTGTGTTAAGATACATAGGGCCAGATTTACTAAACAGGGCAAATTAGCGTGAGAACGCAATTCCGATGGGAGAGGAAAGTTTTGCACATGATCTAGAGACGACGCACACATTGAAGAATACAGACACAGCCGGATAATTTCCATGAAGATCAACACAATCTACCAAGAGCAGCGCAAATTAGTGTAGGGTCGCAAACAAGCAGAGCCAATGATAATCAAGCGCGGGTAATGATAATCAAGCGCGGGCATATGCTTTTTTTACATTAAATAATGGCGCAAATACCAGTTAATTGGCTTTATGCACAGCTGCACTACGTCCTGAACTTCAGCCAGCTCCTTTGTTTCCTGTCTGCCACTATAAGACAAACTGATTAATTCAGGTGTGCCTGACCTCAGTAGTCACAACAACAATAATCAGACACACCTGGATTAATCAGTTTTGCTAATAATGGGAGACAGTAAACAAAAAGCTGGCTGAAGTTCAGGAAGTAGTGCAGCTGTGCATAAAGCCAATTAACTATAGCACAAACCTTATTAATTCACCTTGCTTGATTCATTTAAATACTCTCCTCTCATTTTGCATCTGAAAGGGAAACTCCTGCGCCGCAAAAATAACTGTGTCCACGCCTTCTCAGCACACATTTTTCACTGTATGTCTTTAGTAAATCCTAACAGAAGTTTCACTTTTATTTTTAATGGCAAAAGAGGGTATGCGAAGGCACAAGCTATTAGTAAATCTGGCCCACGAAATGCTGGCTATGAAATAAACCTTGAAACGAAAAAGAAAAAAAGAATCCATCACAGTCCACAGGGCCAAAAGTGTCTACAACCACACCTAAAAATGCTTTTAAAATAATCATCACTTCAGATTAAGATAAGAACTCTGTGTGTGTGAGTGAGACTAACCTTACGCACAGACACTCTGCAAATACAGGGATCCAGGACCCCCGTGGCAGGAATGGCACTCATCTTACACACAAAGGAGAACTTCTTTCGCCAGCGAACACAGTTCTCCTGAACCTCCTGCCTGTAGAGAGATCGACAGAGGAGTTATTATCAGCATCACTATAAATCTTAGTCAGTCTTTATAAGCCAGCCAGTGGAATATTACTGAGGAGGCCAAAGATAAAACAAATAACATGATGAACTCTATTATGATTAACAAATGGACAACATAATCAGTTTGGATGAGTTTTCAGAAAGTTCACAGGGTAAGAGATCATTGTGAAAGTCTGGTCATAGATGAAAGGATTTCTGCAATCAATTCACCATTACACCATTAATCACCATCTGTGTGAAATAACAGGACTTTGCACAGGAAACAAGAACGTTAAAGCTGAGCTTGAAGTCATAATGAAGCCACACTGTAGCAGTAGAGGTTGTAAAAGAGACGGTACAGTATGAAATCCCAAAGAAAACTTTACCATTGTCATCCTTTCATCTCTGCCGACCTCTTTGATGAAAGTGGGTCAGTATGTTCTCTTTTCACTTTCTGTTATGTTCCTTCTCACCATCCTCCATTCCTGCAGCTCTTTTGCATTGCACCACTCTCTTACATCCCCACCACTTTCAGGCTGTATAGCAAAACGTTTTTTTTATTTTCTTATATTTTTTAACAGAAAACATTCTTTTAAATTTGTAGTGAAAAGTTAAAGTTATATATTAGTGTTAAGTTTGTTGCTACTCTTTATTTAATTACTTTACAATTATTACACTATCAAGTTTTCCAAAACACAATGAAGCAAAATAAATCCAGCCTGTTAATATAGTAATTCAATGAAAATTATTCTTATCATAATTCATAGTAATATTGTGTAATTACATTGTCAAAATGCATAAATTCACACATAATATTTTACTGAGCATTTGCATTGCATTCTTATTGCAGCGGATCCATAATTTTATTTTATTTTTTTAATCCATCAGTTTCAGTTTGGGAACCACCCTTCGAAATATTTTAAGATATGATTTTTTTTTTTCAGATTTGTACCCACTTAACATCAGCTGAGGCTTTACACTTGATGTTATGGAGCCTTTTTTATTTATGAGTTAGATTTGTCTCAAAAAATACTTTTGCAAAATATAATTTATCCACTTCTTCACAGCCAGAACAAATAAATCTATCTATTCATCCATCTATATTTTATACTCTGCAAAAATTAGAAGATAGATCTCCTGTAGATTGACCTGGGAAATCTGTTCGCAGTGGGGGGCACTTTTCATGATTTTCAATTTTCTGCTATTCCAACTAAATTCTGTAGGAACAATATTTGGCCCCCAATATGGAGACTGTAATCACAAAACTAAGCACTGTCATGTCTGTCTCATTAGATAAATCTCTCTGACTAAGTTATCCTTCATATTGTACAGTGTCTGGAGTCAGATTTGATGGCCTCCTTCCTTTATTTACCCTGGGCTTGTTGCCAAGGCATCTGTTCCTGATATCCGCCAGCGTGCCAGGGAAAATGAGAGCGGATAACTGCGCATCCATTACCCGAGTGTGACCCTGAACGGGCCAGCCCTCCACCAGTACCACACACACACACACACACACACACACAGAGGTTTGACTAATGTCTGATAACAATGACAGACTTGCTTCCCAGACTAAACAGTTAGTAATGAACGTGAAAATCTGTCCCACTTCAAAGCAGACTGTGAACCAGGGTTTCCGTTGTCCGGCAATTACCAAACATTGGGCAGGAAGTAAATGTACAGTAATGTCCGACAAAATTAAATCTCCTGTCAAATTGTTCGAATAAAATTGCGTAAAAATCGCTCCCCAACACAATATGAATTTGAGAATAAGCCTAAAATGTATAAAGCAAAAATACACCGACCTCTGGCTATGTTATAAAAGACCAGGCTCTATCGTTTTAAAGTTATTAAACAACATCGCATTCTGCATTTCAAATAAAGGGAGTGCATGCCTAAAACAGCTGTAATATAGACCTAAACAATGAACGATTGAGTGAGACGTTTCAAATATGGCCAGGCCCAGGTAGGCTAGCCTTAAAAGATTTTTCAGAGGCCAGACGCGACAGTCAATGGTGAATCAGAAATCAGGTTTTTTTTTCTCTCATCAAAACTGAATCACCTATGTTCATCAGTGGTTACAGCCAATATCAAGCAGGGACACATTTGTGTACATTTTATTTCGTGATTTCAACAGAATGAATAGAATGAATAGAGAGTCTCTGCAAAGGCGATAGATTAAAACGCACATCCAAGTGAAGATTGCGCAACCTACGCAGCGCGTTAAAACAACATATTTTAGCACTAGATCTCTTATTTAATAGACAACTAAATGAATGATCTGCTAGTTAACTGGAGCTGTTTTATTTATTTGTATTCAATACATCCGTGCCTCAATGTTTCAAAAAGTGAATGTGTGTGAAACCATAGTAAAAAAAAAATGGTGTCGATTGACGCCAATCGGACATAAATGTTTTTTTTTCTGTCTATTTGAAAATTAGGCTAATAATAACGTTGCATTCTATACGGCCTGATTATGTCATTTTTTAAGTTACATTATCAAGTTGAGGAAAACTGGAGGCAGGCTAATTAAGAGGCGATATTTGACCAGCATATCATCAAAATGTCCGTAAAACGAAACCTCTGGCGGTCACTTTGACCGGCACCATTTTCTTCAAGCAGAAACTCTACTGTGAACCCAAACTAATCTGACTTTTGAGCTCATATTACACAATGAAGCTGTGATTTCCAAACTCACTCCACATGACAAACACACGTCTAGAGCTACAGCCGGTATAGCTCTGAGTTCTTTCAGAGTCTGCGTAACATCCCATGGCTTTGTTCAGTTGAGTGAGAAAGTGCTTCATTCCTGTTCTCTGAGCAACATCAGACATTCACAAGTTCCTCTGAAACACTCAAGCACCTGTCAGCTCACAGCTGGAGGATGACGCAAAACTATAGCGGTATTCAGACATGACATCAAGTTGTAGGACAAGGCCATAGGCTTCCTCAGGAATTGCAATTGGGTTTTTAGAAAACCAGTTGAAAATGTATGAGTGACAACGTTAGTGGTTACTATAACATGGTAAGACTTTGAAGTTTTGCTCTACAACATAAATTACACAAGATGGTCAGACTTGAAACTGCTATGTGCTTTGAAGACTATGAAACAAAAGTTACTACTACACAAAAGGACTATTCTGGCTGTCCCAAGTATTAAGCACATAAATTAATTTATATAAATTATATTATATTATAAAAATAAACAAACACAGCTTCAAATCAAATTCAACCTAGCTACAAATTAAAAGGCATTCTCAAATTAAGTTCTGAAAGGCGCATAACCCTGCTGAACATCAACCAGAAGACGGATGAAAGACAATGCATCTCTGCATGGGGTCATCTACATAGGGCAAAAGACATAACAACTAGCCACTATGTTGAATGATTAAATGACAGTACTCACTCCCTCTCACATACACAAACCAACAAACACAGAAATGGACTGTTAAAGTGGTGTCCTAGATATTCTCAGTTGATATTTAGTCAGCGTGACTCAGAACGCCCCTGATTCACTGAACAAATGCAGATTGGAGCTTAGGTTAACCCTGGTTCTACATGGATCCATACAACCGCACACAGAGAGAGAGAAAGAAAGACAGAGAGAGAGAGAGAGAGAAAGACAGAGAGAGAGTGAGAGAGAACTAACAGTCATGCACTCCACTACAAAGTCGTTGTTACTAAACACACTTCAGAATGGAAAGATAATCTGTTGTGAGTAACCTGGCAAGCAATAAATTGGTTGCCTGCTAAGTCACTTGAGTCACAATGAAAACATTAAAATTTACAGTAACAACTAATTACATCTGTGACGTGTACAAAGCTGATAAAACTTCCATCTTTTCACAATTAGGTGACAAAGTAGGTACTTTTCCATTATGAAGCAATTTCTTTATGTCACTTCTTTTGACAAATTTGAAAAAAAATAAAAGAAATAAGCCAGCCAACTCAGCTAGCTGTGGATAACTTAACTTACTCTACAGATCCACTGTTTCTGTATTAAAACATAATGGGATGGTGTGAACGTGTGGTTAAACATCACCACTGGTAGGTTTGAACTATAGGGATGATCTGCCAGTTATTAATGCTGTGCCCTCGAGGAAAGCAGTGAACCCTTGGATGCTCAAGCGGGACAGTCCAAACACACACACACACACAGAGAGATAAAAAGGCTGCAATATATGGCATTTGTGAGACTGGTATAATGATTAGCAACTGACAATTTCTTGTTTTATAAGCGCCATAATATCATAACATCTAATTATGTGACCCTCCTTAGTCATAATTGTAATCAAATGATAGCAAGCTCATTATTGCGTAAACCCTCATAGACCTCATTAGAGTTTAATAAACAAGAATGGGTCCTCTCTGGACTCACATCTCAATTCCAAAACAATGATTAGATTGCTCGTTATCATCGGTATCTGGTGTTAAGTTTCTGGTTTCACAGCTTATATTTCAGAGGATCATGCTCTTTTATGTCACACCCTTGCGCTTGCTCTATGTCTTCCTCTTTCTATAGGCTTTCAAGAGACATTAAGTATTTTAAATGCAAACTACTAGTAATGTAAGTTTCCAATTGTGCGAATGAGGAGATGTTCGCATTTTTAAGTAACTAGACTAACAATTTCCCAATGGTGTATGATAAATAGAGACAAAACACACATAGATTTACACTGAAGGAGGGACCCAAGCTATGACAACTAATATCGTACAAGACTTGGTGTGTGGGATTTTTTGAATTGGACCAAACATATGGCAATGCTCTAGAAACCACACAAAACATCTTAGCAACTGCATAACATCACATTAACAGTCACTGAGAATAACTAAGAATTAGCATAAGTGCTAATGCACAGACAAGAAACACTTACGCATTCTTTAGAAATTAAAAGAGGGAAAAAAAGTTAACCTCAAATTCATATTATACAAAAGGATTGCTGCTTCAGGAAGACATTTTTTGCAATTTTCAACCACTTTTTTGTGAAACGAACGGTTCAAATTGCAGCTAACTGGCTGGGAAAATAACTTGCATAGTTTCATGTATTAAAAAGGCACGGCTATGTAATTTTCCAGTGGGCTAACTGACCTTGACAGAGTAATCAGAAAGAAAGAGTAGGCAAAGACAACGTGAAGGCACTGTTGATCAGTGATCTTGATCCCTTTAGCTTTAGGAAGCTACTTTTAATCATTACACATAATAAAACTCATAAACCACTTAATATAACTGCAAACATGCCCAGACAAAATATTCTCTGGCCCACTTGTGGACATGTGGAATGAAGTTTAGAGTGGAAATTAAGCACTGCTTTGTATGAATACATGTGAAAGTAAACAATAAAAACAGCTAATATGTGTGTATCAGTGCATTTGATGTGCAAGCAATGCACACTGCCATTTAAGAGCTTCAGGTCAGTAGATTTGTTTTGTTTTTTAATTAATACTTTAATTTTTCAATTGAATGTGTCCTTGCTAAATAAAAGTAAAAATGTTTAAATCGTTTAGAATGATTTCTATTTCAAATCAATGTTTTTTAACTTTCTATTAATCAAAGAATCCTTCTGAGAAGTGTTTTTGACAATTGCTAAATCAGCACATTAAAATAATTTCGAAAGGATAATGTGAAACTAAAGACTCAATAATGATGCTGAAAATAAACACATTTTAAATTAAAATGTATTAAACTTGAAATAGTTACTGTATATAATATTTACTGTGTGTATTTTAAATTCAAATAAATGAAGCTTTGGAGAGTATTATGAGACCTCTTTCAAAAACATACAAAACCCAAACGTTAAATGGTGGAGAGAGTAAATTGCTGCACAAATATTTAAAAAACAACAACATTTGACTTTAATGTAGCTGAAAAGTAATGAAACCGTAAGCCAATTCTTCAAGAGAGTCATTTTAATGAAATCCCCTCTCTCTCTTCAGCTTGATCTAAATTTCCTCTCTCTTCTTCTCTAAACTCACACACACTCAGTAAATGTACAGTTAGTCTCCACTGTTACATAAGGCCCTTCCCACAGGAGTGCCGTCGTGTCACTCCAGGAAGAGTCATTCTTACATAACCTGGACTCTGGAACCCTGTTCTTTTGTCACTCACCTGCCACTCATGAGGGATAGTTGGTTACACGACTAAAGCTAACTCATGCGAGTGCCAATGAGAGGCATTCAACTTAAAGCAAACAGAAACAGAGCAAACACGCAAACCTCTCTCTCCCTCTCATTTCAAACTTGTAAAAACTTCAGAAAACACTACAAAGCATGCAGGCAGGTGCAAACAGGCTTAGGCTCAGACATGACGAAACACGACGGAGCGAGTCAAAGAGACCTGCAGAGCACTTAAATGTAAACATAATGTAAATGATAGCTCACAGCTACAGTCTGATACCACATCGTTTGCATTTTTTAACGCAGAATAGCTGTTTTTGAACACATTAAAGCTCCACCCTTAGAAACGGCGAACCTAAACCCCGAAAATTACACAAGGCTCCCAAAAGGAGGATTTGTCAATTGGTCATTCAGGCAAGATGATTTAAAAATATGTACTTTTGTGCATCCTTATCAGTAAACACAGGGATTTTGGGCTCTTATAATGGAGACGGTTAAAAGATCATTCTACAGTTTCTTCATTTTGTGTGTGCTTGAAGTCCAATTATAATGTTAGTTAAAGTTTTTGGCAGCAAAAGCCCTCTCTCTGACCCCAAGAATTATAAACAGGCTGTTTTTGCTCCTGCAAATTTAACTCATAAATGTTAATATGTAAGTGATCTCTGTTGAGACTGGATAACCTCTTTGCATGTAAAAGGCTCTCCTCACATTGCTGACATTTGTTATGTCAACACGGGCAATTTACATAGCCTGAGCTGGGAGTAAAATTATGTTCCATAATGCCTTTGTGTTCACTTGCAAAGCTTTTACATTTCCCAAAGAAACTCTGCATTCGCTTGCACAATTTTTGTGTTGTTTCAAAGCGAATGCCAAGTATCTTGGAGGAACAGAAAACTTTTGCAAACGAACGTCCCTTTTGGGGCTCTGTAGCAATCAAATTCTACTGTGCTCAACTTAAGCTTTTCCCCCTAAGTGGACTTGGCACGTATTTCTAAAAAGTTTAATAGCATAAATTGAACACTTTTATATCAAAAGAGCAAGAAGAATCCTGCTTTCCTTGATATGTCCCCTTTAACTACGGTACATGGAAAAGTGCATTCACACACAAGCACATCTGTGTAAAATCTGTAACAGAGATCAGAGAGGCAGCAGATGCATTCCTCATCTGGATTGGGGAGAACAGGAATGACGAAGGAGGGAATCAAGCTGGTGAGAGGAATGAAAATATGAGTCATACACAACATACAACCACATGCACATATACACTCACATGCATCCACAAAAAACAGGCACACATCACATATACAATGGGAAAAAATAACAAAGCATATACAAATGTAACAAACTAAAGGAAAATAAACAACATGACCTACTTCACTGATATATTAAGTTGCACTGAGGTCATGTTGGCTGCTGAAAAGAACAATGGATTTGACGTGGATGTGCAGTGATCACTTGCAAGTGAGCTCACCACAAGGGTCTATATTGAGCACAAAAGACAGATGTATTGAGAAGATATGCTCACACGCTTTCCATATATGGATGCACAGAGGTCTGGGTAATGAAACTGAAACATGTCTAAGGCCCTTTTTACACCTGCTATTAAGATGTCTTTTGGTTTATTGGATCACAAGTAGACAAAGGAGACATACCCCTTTACATGGTGTTTTAATCTGTCTTTTTTGTCCAATTTAAACCACTTCTGTATGGATTTATACAAGGGGAAGTATGCGTTCATTTGCAAGTTCTATGAGGGGAAGAATGCAGATTTTCAATCTGAATGCATTTTCGACTATCTTTGGAAGTGGTCAAAAAGTGGACAGGCTCAAAACATTTCAGACACCGAGTAGCAAGTTTTTTTTCTATTAGAAATAGAAAGTGTTAGTATTAATGGGTCAAGTGTTGACAAAAAAATATCTTTCTTGAAAATGGCTAAAGACTCAAGCAGCTCAGGTTGAGTTATCATTCCACCAGCAGGGAACAGTCATGGTAAAGGTCTGTAAATGTGATTTTGTACCTCTTTTGGATGGTAACGCAAGCTTTTGGAGGGCACATTGAAAAGCTATTGTTTTAAGTCGCCATGAAATCAAAATTCCCAATTCTTACTTTTTTTGCATGGAGTACCTTGTTATCTCTAATCAAAATTACTTCCTGTCCCTCTCAAAATGACATCTCTTCTCTGTTGACGCGTTTACTGGCGCGAGGGTGGGACAGCTCTAGCTCTACATTTTTTCTTGTTCCAGTCAGAAGCTGTTTCACTCTGATAACCAATCACACTAAGGAAAAAAAATTGGAACTTACATTTTATACTGACTTTAATGTATGGGGGGAGCTGGAATTTGGACCAATGGGATTTCACAAGGAACACATATCACTTTGCTTTCTTCCTTTTTATCGAGTCACACCTAGGACCTTACTTGGGATGTAATGAGGTGAAAAACATTTTACAGGCCCTTGAAGTGTTAGTTTTTGTGTAAAGTTTTCTGCCCGTTGGTTGATGAGACCACACTACTTGCTTTAAAGGCTGCAGCTAAGATTAATTGCCACTGAAAATTGAGTGCAACATTCCAAAATCTGTTTTGTAACCGTACAAGGGAAACACGTGCTGGATCTCAAAACGTGACCGGCTCATGTTTAAATGTATTAAACTCACAAAGATTATCAGACCTAATGAATTATTCACAGTTCTCTCCATCATGTTGTGATGCGAGGCACTGGAGTGGCTGATATCTATATTTCATCACTCTGCAGAGCTCATTAGCTTAGTGGAGCATCTAGTGCCCCGCAATCAAACACACGGCCTGTGGGGAAAATAAGGCCCGTAGAGGAGTCAAATCTTTTTAATTTGCAATGAAATCACCACAGGGGGAAAAAAGGCAAAACTGGAAAGTCATTTTTACAGAGATCAGGCAATTTCTTGAGAAAAAAAAAACATGATTTCTTAGTTGGAAAAAATAATACATTTTTAATAAACACTACAGTTCAAATGTGTGGGAGTCAGTAAGAATTTTGGTCCAGACCAAATTTTATTTATCAATTTATTTTATTTTTTTTGGTGTGGTTTGCTTTCACACTGCCTTTTGTAAGTGAACCAAATATGTTCAAATGTTTTGGGATCTGTGTGATTTTTTAAATGTTTTTGAAAGACTCTTATGCTCACCAAGGCTGATTTTTTAGCAAAAATACAGTGACAACAGTAATATAAAATTTAAAAAAAAAATCAGGTTTTACTATCCTTCTTGGGCCACTTGGGACCCCAACTGTAGGGTTTACCTGGACCAAACAAACAAGATTGAATCAATCTACTGATTTAGTCACACAAAGGGATTTGATTTTTACTGAATTATTGAGGGGTGGTGATGATGGCGCAGTGGATAAGACACGTGCCTTTGAGTATGAGAGACCCGGGATTCCACTGCGAGACACCAAGAGTGAGTGGAAAAAAAAAAAAAACTCCATAGAAATTGGAAGTCACATACTCACGGCTTGTCCATGGTGTAATATTTTAGGTAGAAAATAAAAGTACTGTGGGAACATTTCAAGAAAATAAAGAATGACCACAAGGTGATGTGCAACCTCAAACATGACTTATTTAAAACATGCAAGTAGTAACCTAACGTTAGCCACTTTACATGGCCGTATCTCTAACGTTAACCTAAATAATTGTGCGGTAATATTAGAGTGTGGAAACGCAGTTTCTGCACAACATGTTTAACTTAACTTCCACATCAATGCCATCAGTGTCCATCTTCTCCACAGAGCTCACAGAAACACAGAGCTCACTTCTCCCTGACAATGTGGACAAAGAGTTTTTCCACTAACTAATCGACTAATGGCTTAAATGAACGACTGACAGTCGACAAGGAAAATCTTTATTCTGGGGCAGTCCTGACTACAGACAGACACACAATCACAGAATTGACCACAAAGACCCAACACACTTAACATTGGATCATAACCTGGCTCTTTCCTCTCTGATAAGCTATGCAAATACCAGCTGGGGGCCTCTTGACATTATCATTGTTAGCTGTTGCATAAGAGCCACAGGAATGGCTGGAGTGGAGACCAGTCTTACATGCACTTCACACATGTAACCACCCGTGTAGCGTTATTCACTGGAACAGAGGCTCTAATCACTGGGTTTTAAAATCAGAGCCTCTTCAATGCTGTAAGTGGACCCTGTGGACTACATTTACCAACAAAACCTCACTTTAATCGATTACTGATTGAAAGCGTTCAGAAGGTCACAGTTATTGGAATGGGTGGTGTGGATGAGGTTTGGTGACATAGATAGGGACACCAATTGGAAAAAGCATGTTTAAACATTTATCAATAGGTAATCAATTAAACGTTTAGCTGTGAGCTGAAGTCTGGAGGTCAAAATAGAGAATTGCTCTCATTCCAGGATCTCTGTGATTTTAGTCATCTCTCATATCACTGGAATGGATCAGGACCCATGGGACGTTCAGAGAAGACCCATAAACACAGATCAACACAGATGAGAAAACCCAGTTCACACTTTTTAAAGATGATATACAGCCAATAACTGTTGTACGAGCAGCCAAACAATATGAAATGCCTCTGCTGTGGGAGCTCTGGTCACATGGAAAACAAACAAATATAAGATCAACTAAAAACAAAGTCATCAAGATGGATAGAAACAGAATGCTTAAAAGAAAAATACCTCAGACTAAACTGAAATCTTTGAAAATCAACTCTACATGCAGACCAGCATGTACAGTGTCTTCTGATGTTAGTCACATTTCATTGCCATCACCCTATATAGGCCAATTTCCCATTCCCTTTCTTCTTTATTTCTCTTTCCTTCACGTGTCCATCTGACTGGATCTGACTCAGGCTCTCTTAGCTAACTGAAAGATGGAGAGATCCAAAAAAACACACAAGAAAATGAAGGGGTGGTAAGAACACCACTTTGGGATTGACAGATACAAACCATTTGTACTTAAAGTCACTGGTTGATTATTCCCAGCAACCCTTAATAGTTCTGGGAAATTGTGGAGCTTTTTGTAAGTCAGAAGCCATTGTTGTTGTTACTAATCAAGCAAAGAATTCTTCTGCCGGTTGTTAAAGTAAGCCTGTTTAGAGTGTAAACTCAAGTCAAATGGTGTAACATGACCTCAGAGAGATGATTAATAAATTAAAATAAATTTTATAAAGATTTGTATATGCTATATCAAGTATATATAACATATAATGTACAGTATAGAATTAAATATAGACAAAAGTGGTTTTTAATTCTATAGGAAATGAGGAGTGCCAGCTGTGTTTTCCTCATTCAGCTGCTCATCTTTTCGGTCAGGCATTCTCTATAAAACAGGCAAGACTAAACTTACTGAAGTTACAAACAAAAATACTCTAAAAATAATTTTCTCCATGTAGCCAATGGGCTAAACGCTTCAGTAATTACTGTAATTAACAAATCTGTGTGTGTGTGTGTGTGTGTGTGTGTCATGAGGAATGTTAAACATTGTTTTTGAATTATGTTTAAGGGTGTTTGACATTGAATGAAAGACTCTGAATTCGCATGAAAGGCTAGCAGGGAAGATTTGTCACATTACATATCTAATATTTCAGACTGATCTCATGAAAGGGGTGTATGTATGACACGCCAATTCGTATTTGCATTTTATCAACACGCATAATCACTATTCAGCGTGTTTATGAATGCCGTTGACTTTCAACGGCATTCATACGGCAAACATTACATTACTGTATTTATAAATATATGACCTACCCCAACTCCGTCCCTAAACCTACCCGTCACTGGGGTTAATACGATTTATGAGTCTTCCCTTACCATCCTAGGAAAAAAAATATCGCTCCCGAGATATACAGTAGATCTACATTTTGATTCGTTTCGCTCAGACATTTAACAGCGTATACATACACGCATACACGCGCACAGCTCAAAAATGTGTATAGATAACACGTGGCGTGTATGTTTACGCAAAAGTCATGATGTCATGTTGAATATTTGACTAAGGTGTTGATGATGATTAAATAAATTTCCATTTCTTACTGTCATTAGTCATTATACTCTAGGATTACTCTACTAATGCACTACTTGATAAAAATTGCAATAAAATCTAAATTGACAGATTGTTATGAATTATTTATTTATGAACATAATTCATGTGCTACATTTACTTTCCCTCTCCCTATAGCAAATGGCATTGAGTGTGAGTGTGAGTGTGTGTGTGTGTGTGTGTGTGTGTGGGGGGGGGGGGGGGGGGTAAATTCACAGTAACCAATTTTATGCCTCAAAAAGAATTTGACCTTTGATCTCACAAGCTCTCCGAGCTTGTCTATGAATGAGAGTCCAAATTCTGAGAGGCACAGCAGATTTTACTGCTCTGAGATTGCAATCAACCTGCAGATGGTGTGTATGACTGCACATGCATCTGAAGTGGACAGGAATGGATTGAAGAGCGAGCAGAAGATAAAGCACAATGATTAGCCTTACCTCTTAACATGCAGAGGCAAAACCACAAGAAAACTGTCGGAGGGAAAAGACAGACAAGTCTAAACGGATTACAATTTACAGGAAAAACAAAATGTATGGCCAGCAGGGTGCAAAGTCACTAAGTTATTCGTTTTCTTGAATGTGTACTTTAAGCCAGAAATAATAAAATACTGGCGCAACATTACAGCCAGCTTAATGTCAGGCATTATTCAACTAAGGTGTTTTCTTCTTTCTGTGGTATGTTCTCTCTGAACAAAGGCTTTAATTTAGGTTTGGTGTATGTAATGAAGTATCCAGATGGTAGTGCTGTGCTTTGATGGCTTTCAAGCTATCAAAGCACATGTTCATTTAATATAACTCAAACCTATTAGACAGTATTGGTCCCACTGTACTGTAACAAAATGGCCATAAAGTACACTGATATAAGAGTCAGATGCTGAAATAGACAAAGAATGTACTAGAATCACCAGAATGGTAACAATATCATGTTTCGTGCTGTTCAGGACTGTATTTATCGTACAAGTTTTGCCCTAAGCTTACACACACACACGGTTGTTGTGGCTATATTTTCATAATAGTAGGCAACACAATATCAAGGCTTGTAATTTAATACAGTAACTGTAACAGGTGTGGACAGAGATAATGTCTGTTTCTTGTCCTGATAATACAGCTTAGTCTACGCTGTTTTGAGAAATGTTTTAAACAGGCTGACTGAAGATTTGAGGTGTGTTTATTAAAGCTGTCAAGAAATACTGTTGTCTGCACTGGAGTGTTTGCATATAGTGCTGTGAGGGACAGAGGAACGTGTGAAGGGGAGAGAGGTCAATCAAGTGGACATTCCTAGCTATATGTTGTCTGTGAAACCCTGCAACACATCCTGCAACTGAACTTTGACCCCTGGAAACCTGTGACTACGCAAAACCAGGGAGCATAAGACAGCTGTAAAAAAGCTGCGAGAATGTAACTTAAATACATATACTTGAACAGATCTGATAATGCGATGATATACATACAATATGAGAAATAAGGCTTGTGGCAAAACAAGCAAACTAGATCTAAAACTATTAATTGAGACAGAGGCAAAAGGGCCAGTCATGTTTTGTGAAAAGCTTGTTCTCATTCCCTCTGTCCCTCCACCCTTCTGTTCCGCCAGGACTTCATTTAACCTACTTCTGTGTAAAACTCCCCTCCAGTCCAGATGGTGCTCACTTTTTATCAGTCTTCCCCTTTCTTCCATATTTTCCCAGAGACTCATGAATCCATGAGTAAATGAGAGATAGTTCTTGACTTATGTTTCAATGCACCACTGAGAGAAACTCCCTCCAGCCTAATGCCATTAGACTGTGAGAGCATTTATATACAGTATTTTATACATTTGCATTACTGCACTTTATTACGGCACTATGACAGTATAGTGAAAATGTATTTTATTTCATTCTGTTCATTGTATTTATTTTATTGTGTGTGTATAGCCGTTCAAATTTTTTTATTCAAAGTAATATTCATTTATTCAAAAATTGATTAAAAAATGAGATGAAAGACATATCGAATGTTCCAAAAGATTTCGATTTCGAATATATGATTTTTTCGGAAGTTTCTTTTCAACAAAAAATCTTGTAAATGTTTCTTGAGTACGAAATCAATGTATTAGAATGATTTTTGAAGGATCATGTGACACTGGAGACTAGAGTAACAATTTAGCTTTGCCATCTCAAGAATAAATTACGTACATGTCAATTCATCAAAATAGATAACAGTTCTTTTAAAAATTTATTTAAACTCATTTTAAAATTTGACCTGGGTGAAAAAAAAAATGTAACTGACCCCAAATCATTGAACAGTAACACATAAATTCTACATTAATGCATTTGCTTGGCATTTTTATCCATTGCGACTTGCATTGCATATACATTTGAGCACGTTCATGCATTCGCTATAAACCAAACTCATGGTGCTGTTGCTAATTTCATGCTCTACTGTTTGAGCTACATGAACGTTAAGTGTTAGTCTGGTAATGCCAGACTCTGCTACATCACTTTGCTTCAGGAGCGAAATAAAATTAGCGGAAGTAGGAAGTCTGACGTAGTCAGGCTAGTTAAGTGTTGCTACTGCAATAAAAATATCCCTGTGATACTAATACAATCTTTTTCTTATATTATCTTACAAACATGAAAAGAGAAGTCTGGATGTTTCTGTTAGAGATTGTAAGGATTATTGATCTCTGTATGTCTGATCTCTGAGACAAATCTCTGCCATTGTGCTTTGCTTTTACAGTACACAATTTATCGCTGGTATTCTTTAGTTTTTAAAATAAGCAGATTTTTGTTATCAGTGTATTGTTATGCGTGTAAACACCCAATGCAAGTTGAATGGATTTTTTTTTCTAGCTTTATCATCTGCTAAGCAAAAATCGAAAGTCCAATTGCTTTGAAAAGTAATAGCACATTTTTCCTCAACAAAAAAACAACACAATTTCAGATATCATTCTATAGAAGATAAGATAAGAGCTAAGTTTAGACATTTAGCCAATGTTCAGACAAATAGGAGCAATCACCATTAATCATTGACTAATCATTGTAAAATAATAGCTGATGTCTAAAGGAAGGCAAACAATGCAAAGTCCAGTTAAAGGGTACATATCATGCTTTTAAATCATTAATTTTTACTTATAAATCATACATTTGTGGTCTATATAAAGCATAACTGCAATGCTTGGGTCTGAATTCCTCATTATTATAGCTCAACAGGCCCCTTTTCTACCCCTTTTCTGATGTGCTTCTGTGAGCAACCGTTTCGAAGCGTCCCCTTTAAATAAAAAGGAGTTGCGTCTTTCCCCGCCCGCTCTCCAGGTCGCTGAGTTCACGGTCGGTTCAACTCCCCGCGTTCAGCCATTATTGTAGTTTGATAAGAGATATACGATTACTATAGTTTCAAAGAACATTTTTATTCACACGTTAACAAAATGTCAACAAAAGACTTGTCCATCAAGCGTTACGTATTCGAGCCAGAGCGAGCGATTTGAAAAAGACGACGACAAACCTGCAGAACAACGTCTTCATATGGATGCAGTGGTATGTAAGTTAACTATGTTGTGTTATTAGTGAAAGTCGACTATTTCTCTTGTTAAAACAAGCACTCTGACAAGATAAATGACTGCGGTCTGATCTTACCACTAAAAATCTGTATGATAATACTATGATAACTTGCGTTTAGAAAGCGTCAGAAAACACAGCAGCTAATGATAGAAGGAATTTACCCCTCATTCAGACGAAGTCGATCGGCAAACCATTCTTTATACTGGCGGAGGTTGTTGGATTGGGGATCCTTGAAGTGCTTCAGGTCACTACATCCAACAACCGAACATTTTGACTAGCCCTCCCGTAACTTCTGCATCATTGAGCTTGGACTACAAAATCGGAGCGAGAAATAATAACGGCGGATTGCTCGAAGTGTTGGACCGGTAGTCAATGTCCTTATTTGTCAGTTCCGCTGCAAATACTGTGACGTAATTGTTCAAAAAACGTAATAGACAACAGGAAAATCCGAACAGGTTGAAAAATATGACCAAAACAGAATATAAAGATATAAACGAAGCACCTGAAGAGAATAATTTCATCTTTTCTGTACTTATAAACACTCCAAATATACAACAAAATGCATTTAAGGGCTAAAAAAGTGGATTTTGCATGATATGTCTCCTTTAAGTCACCCCAACTGTTTACCTACATCTGTTTGGTTCGCAGCAATCTATTTCATGAAGTGTTTACAGGAGGCAGTTTAAAAGCCTCAGTCTGTCCCCGCTGAGAGCAGGTGCACCACTGAGTCTCAGCTGCTAATCTCATTGAGGAGTTGTAGCCCAATAACACCGTGACCCGTACGGGATGAGACCCTTGTTCATCTGTCCGCTTGTGCATCGCAAGCAAGCTGGCAGCACATGCCAGGAACTTAACTAGCAACCTTATGGTGTGTATAGTCACCAGAAGAACTGAACTTCTGAACTATGAGAAACCCCAATACAGATCTTACAGACCACTTTATGTATGCGAAAAGAGAAAATTAGACAAGCAGGTGAGAAAAATCACCATTCATGATTGTAAGGCAACAAACTATTGAGCATGACCCTAGACTGCAGACAGAATGTGTTGTTTTTGTGGTGAATTGTGGGAGAGAGAGATAAGCACCTCATTAACATTATGCTGTGCTATATGTGTATGAATTGAGTGCATCTGGAGTCTCCGATAAGACGTATAATATATGGTAGAAATATAATATTGACATTAATGAGTGTATGAGAGCTGGAAAAGCAGTCAGAGAAAAACGTATCAGTCAGCTATAAACACTAATACCTTTAACAAATTGCAGCCTAACTCAATCTTCTGTCTATTGGGCTTTTGATTTAACCAGAAAGGATGGTCTAAGAAAAGGTGTGGAAATCATTCATAACCTTTCTTAGCTCACATCACATGCTCCTTAAAGGTGCACGGGCAATACAACCATTATGGATGTGTGTTTGTGTGTGTGCTGTATACCCAAAGTCCCACATTCTCAAAGGTTTCATTTGATACCCTGTTGCTAAGATACTAAACACAAAACAGACTGAATGCACATGAATGGGTTCTAGGCAATGAAAAAGAGATTGATTTGTTTTTATAATCTCACATTGTCAATTAGCATAATCTGTGTGTCTGTTTCGGGGTGTAACTCTTCCCGTGGAATCTAAAGAATGAGGTTCTGCTCGATTTGTCAAAGCCGCCATGATGCAAATAACACACACTGAGCAGAGAGAAACCCGATCCTCTTATTTCTTCAGCTTTCTCTTTGTTCATTTAAGAACGTCAATCAGCACCAAAAGATTAAATATAAAACAAAAACATCTTTAGAAAGTAGTGGTCAACGAAACTGATTGTACAGTGGCCAAAGCCAATACCTACATATCTAGACAAGGTTAATGTACATATAATTAGAATATGTACACTATCATTCAAATGTTTGAAGTCGGTAAGATTTTTTCAGGGTTTTTGATAAAAGTCTCCTGCGCTCACCAAAGCTGTATTTATTTGATTAAAATACAGTAAAAACTGTAATATCGTGAAATATTACAATTTAAAAAACAATTTTTTCCAATGTTTTAAATGCACAATTTTACAGCGTAGTTATTCCTGTGATGGCAAAGTTGAAGAGCTCAAGAAATGTTTATTCAACCCTATTTATTTATAATACAGTTGACAGTTGTGTAGCCTAAATTTTTTGTGGAAACTGTGATTCCTCAATGAATATAAAGTTTTAAAAAAAAGCATTTATTTAAAAACGTTTGAACAGTATACATAAAAATGTTTTAAAATTTGCCAGAATGTGTGTAATTTTCTTAATGGATAATGAATAATGCATATTCTCAAGTAAATTGAGTACATATTTTGCTCAACAGGTAATTTCAGAAATGTAAAATATTTTAGACAATATTTACTCAAAATTATTTGAAAATTTGCATTATCCATTAAGGAAACTAAACAACTTCAGTTAATTGACCATCTCTTCTGCTTTCCTACTAATTACAGCAACATCAGAAGGTAGGCTGTTGAAAAAGATCCAGTAAAACGTACCGAAATCCGTACTGTCTCATGACGTAATCGCTCAGAGTTTAAACGGCAGAAAGACAAAAAAAAAACAACCTTGTAAACAATATTCACGCAACATTTACCTCCTTACACTTATTAGTCAGCTAATAAGTTAAAATGAACTACAGAGAGGATCATTTTGCTAGATATACACACTATATTCATTGTATTTTAACTTAACCTGTTCTTCAATATTTAATGCATGTTTGAATAAACCCATCATGTTTTTATGACAGCCGATCAGGATTTTTGCAGCCGATACCAACTACCGACATCACGATTGGCCGATCCCGATCATTCAAGCTTTATAAAAAAGATATTTTTTAAGCTCTCCGTTGGCTGTCACCGAATTGCAAACCGAATCAAAATCAAATCAAATTGTGAAATGTGTGCTGATACCTAGCTATTGGCCAATGCCAATAATCCCAAAATGCCATGACTGAATGACATAGTGTGGGTGCACAGAATTAAAATGAATGGGCCTTAATTCTTCTGCAGAAATAAACCTGTGAGAATCAAAGGGACATCGTCTGTGGAAGGCAGAGGAACAGAACAGAAAGGAAGAGAGATGAACACCCCAATCACACACACACACACATGCACCAGTTGCCTTAGAAACCACTGCCGCTGTATAATCTCCACCACAATAATGATACACCTTAAGAAAATCTGCAACAAGAAGGATTTATAACTCAACCTAGAATCTTTCAGCAAGATCTTTTAAGGTTTGAATGCTAATCACAAACAGGAAGCACAAAAAAAAAGATGACCAGCCAACAGCAGTGATTACGGTTTGCATAGTTCACATATCATGACTGTGAATGTCTGAATGGGACCTATAACTGCATGTGCCCGCATCTATGCAGGCCAACCATTAAAAAGCAAACCCTATCAGTACCCTCTATTCCTTCAAGCTTCACTGCCCTCTGTCCACTCAGCAAGCCAAAACACCTCTGGAAACTAATGACTTCTGTGTCTACATCATCATCATCCACCCCAGGAATTTTTTATCATCACGTCAATCTGATTTCTCCTGGTTAAAATGCAAACCTGAACCGTGGAAAAGCTGGAGAACAAGTCTGAGATCGTATTAAAGAGGCAAGATCTTCCACATTGATAGATGTGAGCCGAACTCAATCCACACTGATAAAGAGGACAGAAGGATGAAGAAACGTGAGAGAGTGAGAGAAAAGAATGAGCGAGGGGAGGAGGGCAGAGGGAAACAGGACCGTGGCTTAGTCAGACAAACAGCTCTCTGTTTGGACTATCACTGAAGTCTCTGTCCTGTTTTTCGCTTTCTCTCTCTCACCCTCTTTTTCTCCTTCGTGCATTACTCCTCTATCCATCTTGCATTCCACTTCCAGTTCCCATCCAATTTTTTCCCCACTATCTCTCTAGAAATTACCACACACTCTGTTTCTATCTAGCCAATCTAATCTCTTTATCAATACATCTGAGGAATGATGGTGTTGGGACATTCATGACATAACCCTCTTCTCCCTCCTCATATTAGATACACAAGGCATTGTGCCGAATGAATGCGGAGGGCATCTCAGTGCACCACAACCAGAGCACTCACTGTGCCTGGCACCGCTAGCAAGTCAATGCGCCCACACAATATACCACCCCCAGTCATATGCCACTAAAAACAACTTCACAACACAAGAGAACTTCAAATAGACGGACACATTTTTGGCCACTAGAGTTACTGTTTCTTCGCAAGCGGGGCTGAAGGTGGTTCTAGGGGAAACCGCTATACATTTTGTGTGGATTATTTGATGAACGGAACGTACACAAGAACAGCATTTATTTAAAATAAAGATATTTTGTAACAATGTAAAATTAAAGTCTTTACTGTAAATATATATATATATAATTGCATTTTTAAATATTATTCTAATAATTAAGAAAATATATAATTTATCTATTACAATTTATTTTAATTATGTAACAATGTAAAATTAAAGTCTTTACCGTCACTTTTGATCAATTTAATGCACACTTGCTGAATAAAAATTATATATTTATCTATCTGTGTGTGGGTACACACACAGACATATATATATATATATATATATATACACACACATATACATAAAATTGCATTTTTAAATTATAATTATTATTCTAATAATTAAGAAAATACATAATTTATCTATAAAAAATATTATATAGCCTATATATTCATCTCATATCAAGTCTACCACCAAACAGCTATTTTATTCTCAATACAAAAAACAAAAAAAACATAAAAAATATATAAAATTTACTCTCGAAACATGTGATCAATAGTAGATTTCAAAACTAGAACTACATTTAAAAAAAATATTAAACCAATTATCTCGAAATTATCTCGGCATTCACATGCTGGAATAATAACCCCACTGGTCATCACATAAGACTGCTGATTCACTCAAATTTACTAATGGACCTTCATTATACTTGTCCAACTGTGAGTTTAACCTAAGAGCTTAAGCCTCAATTTATAAACAACCGTACCACTGACATGTGTGTTGTATCATCTTAAACCACAGTCAAAGTGCAGGAATGTGTTTAGAATTAGTCACGAGCAAGCGAAATCATGAAAGTTGATGTGATTCAGGCTGTCTTTGTGCAATGATCAAAAGAGAAAATCCTTTACCTGGGTAAACAATGTAAAGAATGGCATAGTGGTTTGACCCTGACCTTTAAAAAATGTCTTGGCTTTTGATGAGAGACATTTTTCACGAAACCCCCAAAGCAACCTGTGTGGTCTACTAAGTGCATTTAAATGGACTCAAAAACTGTTCAGAGCTGCTGGGCGGGCCGAGTAAAAACGCAAGGTCTGAATAAGTGTTCCTTGTGAAACCTACACCAAAGACAACAGCAGAATAATAATAATATTGTGCAAAAATAATGTCCTTCCAACCATCCCATAGATCACTTGTCAACAGACCATCGTCCATCAAAAATCATACCATGTTAAGCACTGCTTAAACAGAGTGTAAAGTAACAGTGGGGTCTGATAAAGAGTTACCAAAGTCTTTACTGCCCTAGCAACTGTTTTATTTGGCAGAAACCATGGGAACTTTTGTGTTGGGCCCAATACAGTCAAGAGTGGATCCCAAATCTTACCTGGATGAAGCAATGGAAAAGTCTCCACCATCCAACAGTCTGATTTTGCAGAAGAGCATCCCGTTCACAAACGGCACAGCCGTGAGCTCCTCCAGGGTGAAGTGTATCTGAAACTTGAACTTCTTCTTTTTTATCAAAAACGCCATATTCTGAGACTGAACTTTAGATGTTTGAAGACAGAGGTAGACGAATACAGGGAAATGAGTTTCTTTTAATCGGGTGCTTGGAAGTTCTTCTCAATGTATGTGCTTTGGTTCAGCATCTCTGAGAGGACTGATGCTGTCCAGAGGAACCTGGGGTGTAAAACAGTGGAAAATCATTAGACTTTAGAAAGACATTCGACCACGTAAACATTAGAAACTACATTATAACTTACCTTACAAACAATACAGGGACAGCACAGAGGGAAGGCTACAGTCTTTGCTGAAATGCAAAGACATGTCCAGGAGAGTTAGTTACCTTGAAGAAATCCGTTTTATCCAGGTGAAAAGATCCACAAGCAACATTCACATAATCAAGCAATATGTACTATGCTCCTTGAGAGCCACTGGCAATATTCTCTCTTTAATCGAAAGCAGACGCCTGTTGTTTCATGTCGTAAGTGAAAATTTGAATAGAGACAGTTGAATACTTACGTCGATAAGCAGTTTTCATATGGAAGCCAGGGCAGAAATCACTGGACGGAATGATTTAGAAAACGACCCATCATATAATTACTAACCAGATGTAAATCGTATCGAAATCAACTGTTTAGTGTTGAGTCGAAAGGCTGCTGACTGGCTGACAGCTCAGGACTGAAACAGTCTCTGGCTTTTTACTGAACTCCAATAAGCGCCGCCTCCATGGACGCGTGGATTTCCCTAAATACAGCCAGCAGTTCAGGTCACAGAGAGCGTTTGAAACTCCCGTTACATCCCAGACCGCAACAGTGCTTCGACTTTACTGTAAAGCCAAAAACACACGTTATGTTGAGTTCAGGCTCGTTGTTTAGCTTTGCTATTATGTAGGTTATGATGATGCTAGCTTTGTAGATACATCAATAATACAATAATTAACCAATAAAACCCTTAAAAGCCAATAAAACTGGCTTCTTGGGGGGACGAAAACAAACGTTCGTGTTGTCAGTGAGAATCTCAATCCTAGTTATTAATAATGGGGATTTCGCGCGCTTGTGTGATTTGCTTAGGTTTTGTTCTAAAATGACTTTAGCGCCATCTCGTGGCCGCATACTTCAACTACATGCTATTGTCAGTTTGACGTATTGCTCGTAGCCTCAATATCAAATCAATAGCCTACATAAAAGATAGAGATGATACAATGTAAATCATTAGATGCTAGGCTGTGTGGATCTTGGATTTATTCATATTTCTTTCAAATTATTTAATGCAAAATGCAACATTGTATGCATCAGGTTGTTCTAAAGTTCATCAAACCCATTGTTTTGAAGATGCTTGTATCACAATTTGCTTTTGGTAAAGTCTGCCAGATTTGATAAAATCCTTCAACTGTGGCTGAACTGGCCTTCATTATTTGTTCGGAAAAATGTTTTAAATGTTTTCATAAGTTATACAGCATTAAAAAAATGTGAAGTCAAATGAATGCAATTTCAAATGAAATGACTTAAACATCCAAGTTCATTGTAGGCTACTTACAAATTTAAGGCAGAAACTGTTTTACAGTGCAGTATTAATAATCCGCAGACACAAAGCTATTAGGCTATTATTAACTTATTGGTGTGTTTCCCCAGTATAAAAAGCTAATGTCACTTTAGGAAATTGTCTTTAAAGGAAATTCAAATCCTAATTTAAACAGCAGAAAAGGGCATTATATGATTTTCCCAGCAGGGGTCTCTCTTAAATAATTTTTGGGAATTTGATCACTAGCCAGTGATGTATTGTGAGTGATGACGGGTAAATGTAGGTATTTGCCCACACTGGAATGTTTAAAAATAGGTTTCCAGAGTCAAATTTAACAGCATATTACACAGTACACACACAAGCATAAAATTACAAATTGCTAGATTAAAAAAATCACAATTCACAATGATTACAAGTAATTATAATAATAATGATAATGTCTATTGTTATTTTATTGTTATTATCTAATTACAGTTGGAAATACACAAATAGTGGTGCGTGACTAGTAAACAAAAGTGACTGCATGCATCCATCTCTCACATAATCAGCCCCTCCCCCTTCATTACTCATTTCCGGTCGAATACGAGACGAGACTCCTCCCGCCTACTGCCTTTACCGGCATTCTCGTTGCATCAGCTGTCATCCAGACCGCCAATTCAAACCGGATAACCTTTTGAAATTCACAAACTAAGGGATTTATATCCGGAAAGAGATTCGGATCAATGTATATGGCAGGGTAAGCCGATTTATCTGTGCTTTTTGACATTCTAAAACCCGGAGTATTGTTGGGACATTCTTCCAGCTCATCACTATGACCCGGAGATCTGAATGCCGCGAGTAAATCGTGGAAATTGGGCGATCCATTTTGAACCTTACTCCAAAACATATCAAACTCATTGTTGAAGTAAATAGGCTCCCTTGGAATAGATAACTCTTGGACGATTTTGTAAGCTTATCTCAGTGCACATCTGTCACGCATCTAGACTGAAAACGGTTGGGTTACCAGCTACAGGCTCACGCTCCCCGTACAGAGACTACGTGACATTGTCAGTAGTTCAGCCTTGTGAAATGCATCAGCGTGGCTCTTTAGTCTCTCCGTTGCTCAGCGGAGTATTCTGCCAGTGCCGCTCGGAGTATCAGGGCTCGGATCCCGGAGGTGGTGGCCGGACTGTGGGCTCCACACTGGCCGCAACATCACTCTCAGACCACGGATACGATGAGTCCTGCGACTCCCCGCATCATTGCCCGTGCCCGGTGTGCGGGGGACCCGAGCAGGAGCACCGACTCAAGGTGCTCTTCCAGATCCTGGATGTTAACAGAGACGGAGGAATCTGTGTGAACGACCTGACCATCGGACTGAAAAAGTTGGGCGTCCATCGCACTGAACATGAACTTATGGTGAGTGACTTTATCTCCTTTATATTCAACACTATTTAATTATTGAATTAAATGATGGAATTGTATGCTGAGTTCATGATGGGATAAGCTTAGGAAAAAGGTTTCTTTATCCAAAAATGAAAATCATCCCATAATTTAATAGGTGCATATTACTTATTTCTGCCAAACACAATCAGAGTTATATTAAAACATATCCTGGCTCTTCCAAGCTTTATATTGGGAGAGAGTGGTACCATAGATTTTGAAACACCAAAAAGCGGATATATCCATCATTATGGGGGTTAAAGCTGCAGTGTGTATTTTTTTAGCGACAGTTGCACTAAGGGCTCAGCCCACTGCTCAAACAAGCTACGGTTGCTCAAACGGGACAAACATATCGTCTGAGACAGCAGAAAATAGCCAGAGTAAGCCAAGAGTGTGTAACATTGTCACTTTCTGTACCACAGTCCATTATAAACCACATCATGGATAAAGTTTACAAAGCCATAGTCAGTTGAGGAACGAAACTGAGCTACTCGTTATTGTGTGGTTGACGGACCGTTTATCAGTTTAGAACAATGCAGTGCGAGCCAATCTTAATCAAGCTGCACTGTTACTATACAGCGAGATCCAGCAAAGAAAAAAAATTGAAATCGCCATTAAAGTAATAACATCGCTGCGAGAAACATTCACATTTTTTTGTCATTAACAGATCAAACAGAGCAACGGGGAAACCAGGAACAAACATTAAGCCGGGAATGAACTGTTGTTATCCACAGATCAGCAACATTCATCATGGATTTACTGTAGTAACACTAACTGTAATAATGGAAGTTTGGCAGGAATAGTAGACTATACTTTTAAGTAACATTACGTCGGTTTTATTTTGACATTTGCTGCCCTCAAATGTTAATCTGAACTAAAATAAACCTTTGTTTATTACTACAATATGACATTTCATTTTGTCCAAGGAGCTCATTGCTCAAAGTAAAAAAAAAATCATACTTTATGATGTTAGTTTTAATAAAAATATCATTTAAAAAATTAAATCAAAGAAATTTATCTGGCATTTCTTTCTTTTTGCTGTATCGAAAACATACCGAACCGTACCACCCAAACCGTGACAGAAGTGTGTCGTATCGAACTGAACCGAGAATTTCGTGAACCATTACACTCCTAGTAGAAACATGACGTCCGTCACAATATGTCGACCTTCATAGAAGGGGGTGTCCCGCGGTTATATATATATATATATATATATATATATATATATATATATATATATCTCATTCAAAGGTAATAAAAACATTACGGTTCTTTGAGTCTTTATACACCACTGAACACTTATGGATCTTATATTGCATTTCCTTCAATAGATCCTCAAAAATATTACACATTGCATGCACCTTTAATAAAGACCTTCTGAAGCAAAGTGATGTATTTTTGTTTGCAACTTTATAGAACAAAATAAAACACCACAAATTAGTCTAAAATTTAACTTTTTACAGAGAAATCTTTAAGGATTTCAATATAAGAGAAGCTTGAGTCTGTTGCCCAGACCCAGACCCATTTGTTTGAACCGCAAAAGTTGCGTAAGCTTACTCTACTCCTACATCTTTTGTCATACTTCAGGTCAGAGGTCAATCTTCTGCCAGAACTTGACTTGCATAATGCGTACGGCTGTTACTGGAAGCCAGTGATTTTAAAACTAGCACCATTCCCATTATAAAGCTCGGAAGAGCTAGGATATGGCTATACACCTATGATGGCTTAAAGAGGGAACTAACCCTTTAATATAACATTTTGTTTCTAAATAATTATTTATTAAACCCTAGAACAGAAGTTTTGTACTCCCAGAACATTAGGTCCTTGCATTCACTGCTCTCGTGTGAGGCTGCTCAATAAACCAGCAGATTTGAGTGATATTTGCTTAATACAGTGCCACAAAAGACAGCTGTGCCTTTCCTTTCTCTCCACTGTGTGAAGAGGATTGCTATTAGTATTTTTCCTAGAGAGGATTACACTTGTTTTCAATGTTTGATGTGGACATATGGCAAATAAAGACCTTTATTATTTGGTAAACACCAGCAATGCTTAATATATCATGATATGAATTGCAGTTTGTGTAGTTTTGGGGCAGTCGTGTGGGTTTCTGTCCACCCAAAATATATATTTAAGGAGCCATATTTAGCTTAATTTTAGTCAATAAAAGATGTCTTTATCCTTATTGGAACAATAGCTGTCAGTCAGACACTGTGAAATTTTCTTGCCCATATACAGACATGGAGTTTTCTACTTCAGTGTAAGAGATCAGTGTAATTTTGGAGGTTGGAGGTTGATTAAGTGACTAAATTTATCATTTACATAGAGCATAATAGGAATTGAGGGGAAGTTTCAGAGGTGGTTTACTCATTGGCTTATAATGAAGACAATCATGTTCTGCATTCCACATTACTGATACTGATCTATGGGTGTGTTTTATAAAGCTTGATGGTTTGAGTGAGACTTGGTTTCCTTACGGTCAGACTTTTTTTTTTGGGATGGCGGCAGTCTTGGACAAAAGCCTGGCTGCATTTTTTTGCGCATCAAGAATTCTTTTGTTTGACAACTAACAAAAGCACTTTGAACAAAACCGAAAGTTCCTCTATAGTGGACTAGCTTAGATTTGTTGGCACTGCTCAAATAGACCAGTAACTGTGTCATTAAATGTTTTACTATGAAGGTCAAGAGAGTTTACTGCATAATTCATAACCTCTCCCCATAGATGAATCAGATCTGCTGCTTCAATTATGGAGGGCAAAAATAACTTCTTAGCACTTTAATGATCATGGGTGGATCACTTAATTAATTTGCGTGCTGAATTTGCAGATGTAGTTAGAAAATAAATGCAAATAATACAGCATTAGCGGATGTAAGAACAGGACCTGACTCAAAGTTTTTCTGTTCAAAGACACTCAAAGATAGAGGTTAAAGAAACATAAGAAGCTATAGCCTAGGTCTAATTATACAAGTTTTAAATTAATCTTAAATAGGTTAATGGAGCTGCTCTATTGTGACGCTGTTTATATAATGTAGACAGTTTTTCACATTTATCCATGCCCCTTTATTTTCATTCAGCTTATCGCACAGTAACTGTTTAAAAGTTAAACCTGCCACATGTAGAGCTATCCAGTTCCACCCGGAGAAGAAGAGTCTGATAGAAACCCTGCTAATATTGATCTTCAGTAGAATCCTCTGTTCTGTTCTGTTTAGATATGTGCATACTTGTGCCTTTTCTTGCTTTTTTCTTTATTTTCAACATTTTTTTTTTTGTTTTAGCTTTTTAATTAAGTGAAGTAAAAGCTGCTAGCCAGACCTCTCATCACAAAAGTCTGGGTGAATAATTTAGTATCTCTCTCTGTCGTCACATATTAATAGTTTAGGAGTGCAAGGGCCCCCTGTAGGAAAGGGGGAACCACTACAGTGATTGGGAAAATTATTTATTTACCAGTAACATCACTGACGTGCACCTGAACCTCATATGAAGTCCAGTTTTTGGTGCATTTCCTCTATTGGTCTATTGAGGATATGCTTTTCTCACTTGCTGATTTTATTGTATTTAAAAAGTTAGTTCACCCAAAAATTTAAATTCTGTTATTAATGACTCACTCACTTCTTAATTACTCACTTCGTTCATCTCCTGAACACAAATAATAAATATTTTTAATTAGGCTAAATCTGAGAGCTTTCTGTCCCTCCATTGACAGCTACGCAATTACTACTTTGATGCTTCAAAAAGCTCATGAAGAGCTCATAAAACGAATCCATTTAAATGTAGCTATTTAGTCCAAATTTTGCAAAGAGACACTGTCGTATTATTTGATGAACAGATTTAATTTAGGCTTTTAGTCACATATAAACATTCATCAGCTCACACATCAGTTGCGGTGAATGTAAACTCAAGCAAGTTCGCTTGACTTATGTGGCACTTTCGAGTTTCCACAAGAAGCGAAACGAATGACTTGAGGGTAAGTGATATATATATATATATATATATATATATATATATATATATAATGATATATATTAGTTATTCTAATCATATACATGCATACCATTTGTATCCCACTCCCAGTGTAATTTGCAAAAAAAAAGGTAGGTTCCTGAGATATTGATCTTAGACCTCCCTGTGAAATAAATTGTAGTGCAGCTGCAGTTTTAGTCTGTTCAATAGAAAGAGATTGTCCCTCAAATGAGCTGTATTGAAATCCGGTCATTTACAAGTAAAATGAATGAGGGAAAATGAAAATGTCCTGCTGTGCATGCCCAGAGACATTAAAAACAGGATTTGGTTTCATCAAGCTGATAAATGAATGAATGAGGTAGATTTGTATAGGTGAGTATTAAAGTGTTAGAAGTGCTTGGAATCACCATAGAGGCGTTACAGGGGAGATCCTAATGATGATAGAAAAAAGAGAAGCAGAATTTCCTCTTTGCTGGTTGTGTGAGAGATAACTCCATCAAATGGCTGTATTTCATCCTCTGATTGGCTGCCTGTGAGTTGTCAGACGGGGCAGCCAGTGTGGAGCGCTCTGATTGGCTGAGGCATAGCTGCAGTGAGGTTGCAGCTTTTTTCACTGCATCACTTTTTGCCGCTACAGATGCTGCCAACCTGCAGAAACACCAAGGAATACACGCACTTGAAACAAGGATTCTTTTATAGTTAAATTGATTGTGAGGACTTCAGATTCTTTTAGTTAAGTTGTCTTTTTTCATGGTTTTGGCTACTTTGCTGTGTCAAGGTTGTGGAGTGAAGTCACTTGAAGACTGAATGATTTTTTTTTTACTTGCAAGTTTTTGCAGTCTGCTAAGAACATTTAAAAAAAAAAATTGGAAAGTTTTCTGAACAGTTTGTTTAGGAAAGATGCTCTAGGTTTGAGATGATTTTGGGAGCAGTTACTGAAACTGGTGATCTACTGCTTTTTTCAAAGTTTTGACTTGGTCACTGGGTTACTTTGGAAATTCTGTCGGATATGCAAGTGATTTTTGGAAATAGTGCGGCAGTGTCCTCATCTGGCCTCACATTATATGGCTGCCTAAGCAGTTTCTCTCTATACACTCAGATAAAACTTTTCTAGACTTAAATTGATAGTTCTTACAAATACCAAGAGACAACAAAAACGCACACCACTACTGGATGTTGTGAACTTGTTATTGATCAAATAATACACAAACTCATAATTTCTCAAGACTGAACAGACTTGGAGCATCTTCACGAAGATGCTTAAGGAACTCTGGTCGTCCCTTTCCCAGTGGTTTCTGGGAGTAACCGCATGCGAGCATGGTGCCACAGGGCTATCTGATAGACTTAAGGAACGAAACGTAGATGATGATGCTGCTATAAAAGAAGGCCAGAAGAAACCAGATACACAGGCAGATTCAGTCGATCAAGTAAAGAGCATATCCACAAGGAAAACTACAGTGCTGATTATGGTGGCGCCTCCTAAGGATCTCCAGCAGGTATTACAAAGAGAATTACCACATCAAGTCTTTATAAAGTGCATGCATATATATATATATATATATAGACCATTTTAGCTTATAAAACTTCAACTTTGTTATTTAATTTTTTTAAATGAGCAATCGATTCACTTGATAAGACCCTTATTCATCGTCTGAAATCGTTTAAAGCTCTTTGAATAGTTTGCAGTTTGCACTGAAACTGTCTTTTGGACCTTGAACCATTTGGTTCCCATTGAAGTCCATTAATATGGAGAAAATCCTGGAATGTTTTCATCAAAAACCTTAATTTCTTTTCGACTGAAGAAAGAACGACATGGATATATTGGATGACATGGGGGTGAGTAAATTATCAGCAAAAGTTTTTTTAAAAGTGAACTACTCCTTTAAGACTGATACACCGATAAGCCTTGTGAGAAGGTGATGCTGTATATGACTTGAGCCAATTACATTGCAGGTTGTAGTTCAAGCCTTAAAATGGGCGGGTTTTATACATCCCCTAATCCCATGTGTAAGAAATACCTGCCTTATAGTTCTGGTTACTTCAAGAACATTGAAGAGCTGTGTACATATCTTTCTTACCTTGCCTTTAAGTTTTTAGTTTTCTTGTTTTTTTCTTTAGGTGAACATGTTGTGTTTGTACCTTTACGTGCCTGTCCATTTCTCAGAACGGGTAGAATTTGAGTATTTTGAGTCTGATAGTTTACCGGCACAGCTGAAGTCCCTTTTTAAGTTGAGTTTATTTCTTCCATCACAAGAGTTTGATTCTTATAGGAAATGGCGAAAGGTATGTTATCTGTATTATTATGTCAAAAAAAGATTGTGTTGTGTGTTTCTTTATGTAATAACTTTGGTTTTGCCTAGCCTCAAACTATTTTATTTTAGAATTATTTATATACTATTATAATATTTATTAATATTTTAAATTCATTTTTATTTTTTAAGTGTAGTAATTAATCATTTTTCTATTTGGGTTTTAATTAGTGTTATTTCAGTTTTAGTTATCAGTAATTTTATTGCTTTAATTTCACTTTTATAACTGTTATTTCAATAAATTTTAACTTATGGAAACTTATTTGTTTCAGTTACTTGCCAAGCTAACATTTCTGGGGGAAAAAAAGAAACAAAGTTGCTTTTAAATTACCGAAAATTATTTGTAATGGTTTTAGTTACAAAAACCATAACCTATGGGTTTGGTGTTTTATAGAATTTGAGGAAAATTAGTTTCAATGTCAAAAAAGTCCTTATTAGCCCAAGACCTGTGTGTCTTCTTGTGCATTCATCTAAAGACGTGATTTGTAATGGGATCATGAATCAGTTTAATCCAGATTATTTGACTTCCGTGTTTGAACTGCATTTAGAATCCCGTCATGTGTCCTTTAGAGAGTTTGAGCTCACTTTTATGTTTATGCCTAAATGGCTTGGACATCAAATGTCCTTTTATATGCACAAAATGTCAGTAATCAATATTGCAAACTTAAAGGAGCTTTAATATTTATGTTATATAATTGAATAGTCAGATTGCAAGCATTTCTTTCTGTTTCCCTTCTGGTTCTTCAGATTCAAGATTAGAGAATTGATGGTCGTTGTCACAGACCATCTGAACTTCAGAAGGCTATAACCACCAAATCGTGTTTCCATTCATGAGCCACTTGGCTGCAGTTGAGTCATTGCAGTGCTCGGATTGAGTGTGTGAAGACGATGGCTATCTTTAAGCTACTTTACACTGACAGGGCTATTTGAGACTTGGCTGGAGGCCTGTGATCTTGACCGTCTGAAATGAACCACATTAGACTGTCAGACATGACATATTCTGAATGGCTTCTTGATTACATGTATTTAATCAGCAAATTCTCTTGAATGATTAATTGTTAATGAACTATTGTAATTCTTGTTGTTATCATGTTTGCTTACTATATATAGTTAACAGTATGGCCTCCTGTGGTATAGTTTTAATGAGCACAATTCATTCATGGAAAAAAGGACTATTTATGGACTGTATGTGCTTGTATGGCTATGAGTTCTTGTAGTCTATGTACAGTAGAGGGGGAATTTTAGTTTATTTATGCACTTCTGCACTTTTTTAGCCAAGGAATCATTGTGCACTTGTCTCTAATCTCATAATAGAAAGTAACATAAATGATCTGACTCCGTGTTCTAGTTTTCGGTGGCTCATTCTGAAGTGCTGATGTCACTGGGTGGGGTGATCATTTGTCTGCTTGTGGTTGAAAAAGTGTTGTAGTAGACAGACCAATGAATTTGTCACCATATAACACGCACTGTCTGAGCAACATTAGCCTTTATAACTGGAAACACTTTCTCTTTTGTTTCTGTCCTTTCAGAACACTTCATGTCAATTATTAATTCTTCTTTTCCATCTCCTTCCATTACCTCCAATTATATGCTGCTCAATGGTTCAGACAGCTTGTGTCCTAAAGGTCAAACGTTGTCAAGATGGCCCTCATAAAGCTGATGCTCATGAGATTGTTAAACATGGTGGTCCATTCAGTGCTATCTTCAACAAACATAGGCCATATGTCGGTCCCTAGTGTCTCATTAGCTCAACACCCCGAACAACACTGGCTCACTGTCTTCAAATAAATTGTTCTCTCGTGAGGTTTTCATGTTGATTTCTGCATATGTGTTTCAGAAAATCGTCAAGGCTGGAGACAAAGACTTGGATGGCCAGTTGGACTTTGAGGAGTTTGTGCACTACCTGAGGGACCATGAGAAGAAACTGAGGCTGGTCTTCAAGAGTCTTGACAGAAAGAACGATGGTAAGTTTTTATGCCATGAATTATAGATGTTTTTGAAGGTAAACAAACCAATGTACAGAAAGACTGCATGTATCATGCAGCATCAGTACTTTTACATACAAGATTGTGTAACAGTGTTCTCAGGTGCTTAAAGGGATACTCCACCCAAAAATGAAAATTCTGTCATCATTTACTCACCCTCAAGTTGGTGCAAACCTGTATGAGTTTCTTTCTTCTGCTGAACACAAAGGAAGATATTTTGAAGAACTTTGGCACCATTGACTTCCATAGTAATTTTTTTCTACTATGGAAGTCAATGGTGCCAAATAACCGTTTGGTTCCAATCGTTCTTCAAAATACCTTCCTTTGTGTTCAGCAGAAGAAAGATTTTATAATTGATGAGTTATCAATACAATATATAACAGTACAATATATAGGATATGATTTAACCCCTAAATTCAGCATATTGACAAATCTACGTTTCGCTTCCTGGAGTCCAGTTTTTTATGTGAATTGCAGCTATCAATTTGCTTCTCTTTTCTGTAGCTTTCACAGATATATACTTCTAAATATACTTAAGATTTCATGTCAAATCTATTTTTACAGTCAATCTCAAAGCTCTTTCCAGGTTTAGATGTGTTTTGTATGTTGTTGTTTTTTTGCGGCACTCGCGCTGAAAACCAATCCTGCCACTGTTTTTTTTTTTTTTTTGCCTCTCAGGGGGCGTAACAGCAGTCTCTCTGGCCAACGGTGACATCATGTGAATTACTGGATAAGGATTTTAGACAAAATTGCAATTACTTATTCTACCCAATAAACAAAAATAAAAAAAAATATTTCCAGGTCTAGAAATCACACTTTTAAAATTAGGCTACCTCATACATCCATTGTTTTTCAAAACAGTGGAATAGTTGTTGAGAGGATGTATTTAAATAGTATCTTCATTTTTAGTAGTTTTGGCCCCTTAAGTCATCTTAAGACCCTCTTGCTGAGGTATCCTAGTGGCCTCCTTTTTGAGAGCCTCAATTTTAGATGTTAAAGACCCCTGTGGGTTTTTAATGTTGTTTATATATCTGTGTTTTTAATATGCTTTATGACAAACCATGTGCAAATTCAACACCATTCCTGAGTATCTGCTTAAAAATCCAGTGAATCAAACACAGTCTCTAAAATGTGGTTTAAATTCTCTGTTTTTTCTTGCGTCACAAACTACCTTGTAACCATTCACGTCAACATGCGAGCGGGGTTTAACATATTATTAACTGCTGTGAAGCAGGGCTCTCTCAAGATAAGCCAGCAGGTTATCCTGTTATATATTTCTATTGAGGTAATAAATCAGGTAATTTTAGCAATTTTACATTTAGCAATATAGTGGGTGAATTATGTATATGATGTATGTTACAATGTTATGATGATCTATTCTACAGTATGCTTTTTTCCACTAACGTTCTATGATGTTCAAAGCGTTTCTAAGGAAACTGATATTTTTAGAAGGCAGCTTGAGTAACAGCTTGGTTTGTGTAACATTTAACAACACTATTAGCTGTTTGATAACGTTGCCAATCTAAAGGCTATTCATATTAATTACCTTTATGTGTTCGATGTTGTAAAGAATTATACCATTGTGGAGTATTTACCTCATTAAGTTGACCGAGTGAAGGCGGGAATAATTAGCATGTTTATGGATCCGAGTATACTAAATGACGCAAGGGTGAACCTTTCAAGCTATTTTAAGGCATGAAAGCTTGGTTTTTACAAAAACTGTTTCGAGTTTTTAAATTTACAAGATATTTTTTATTGTACAATGACCTCTAATATGTCAAAAGATCAAAAATGTGATTTCTCAATTCATGACTCCTTTAAAAAGGACAATTGTTTCACCACATATTCTTTTAAATCTGCAGGTCGCATAGACTCACAGGAGATCATGCAGTCACTAAGAGACCTTGGGGTTCATATATCTGAGGAACAGGCTGAAAAGATCCTCAAGAGGTAACTGTTTTTTATCTTCCCATCTCCTTCTTTCTGTTAAGTTTTTTAATACCTAGCTAACTGATCCGCATAGTGTTGAGGTGACTGAGAAACCTGAACCAGCACAGTTTATACAGTTCTCATTTTTCAGCATGTTTCTTGGACATTTTTTGACCAGTCAATTCCAAAAAGTTTTAAATTAAACGAAGCACTTACTATAATAAAAGTTATTTTTTTATTTACTGTCTGTGTGACTGTGTACGTGTCCTTGCTCGTACGCTGTTTCTTTATCACTCTCTCCTTCTTGTGATCCCACACCCACTCTCTCTCTGCTCATCTTATCAGAATAAGGAGGGGTAATATATGTGCCCCTATAATGTAGTAAGTAGTTGTCTTTTCCCTGCATGTTTGTCTTGCTCTGCATTTGCATTTCATCTACTTTCGTCTCTGTGATTACATGTTGCATATTTGATATTCTCTTTCTCTCTCAGAAGCTGTTTTGTCCCATATGGGTGATGCTTTTGAAATATCGAATAAGCCAATGATTTATATAGTTAAGGGTGTTTGAAAGTCAATAATACAACTTTCAGCAAAAGAAAACGTTCTTAAAATTAAGGAATTCGAAATAAAAAGGGATGTTTGTGCATGTAAATAATTTTATTTTCTAGTCGCTTGACTGTATATGCTTAATTTTGATATAAGTAATGCAGATCTAAGTTGTTTCTTATCTAAGTGCAGCCTGGTCTTATTTAAAATATGAATGGTTGATACCGAGAGCCAAAAAAAATTGCATTCGCAAGAAATGGACGTTTTATTTAGTTTTGCTCTCTTTGTTTTTTCTTTTTTTGAATAGTATGGATATGAACGGCTGATACCAAGAGCCAAAAAAGTGCATTGTCAAGAAATTGACATTTTATTTAGTTTTGCTCTATTTATTTTTTCTTTTTCTTTTTTTTGAATAGTATGGATAAAAACGGTACGATGACGATTGACTGGAATGAGTGGAGAGATTACCACCTGCTTCACCCTGCTGAGAACATTCCTGAAATCATCCTCTACTGGAAACACTCCACGGTAAAACACAACTACACCGTCCTGCCATGTAGTTCAAAGTTCCCAGCTTTGCTTTCAACTTGCTCCTTTCACAAGGTTTCAGTACTTTTTATAGTCTCTTTGTTGTGTAAATTGCCCTTACTTGCATCACTGACATACTGTACACCGGACATCTCATTAAAACTGGAGATGATCCAACACCTTAGTAATTCGATCCTACTAAGCCTGCTTAGTTAAATTTGTTTCCTTGCACCTGAAATACACCATGAATGGGACAAAAGGACGTCCCATCAACAGGAAAACAGATCAGGTTTTTTTTACTTTACTGGCTTGACCTTTTTAACTCATGCCAGTAGATGTTTTCCACCTCATGCATTATTCAAGCACCTATACCCTGGTGAACAGATAAGTCACTTGTGTTACAAAAGAGTAATATCAGTTCGATTTGAAAATGAAAAGCCAATTATTTCTGGATTTCTATTATGTTATCATAAATTCAGTATGTAATTTGATAAATAAAATTAATAAAATATAGCCCCCTAAAACTAATAAAATAAAAAATGGATATTACAAAAAATATAAATTTAAAAATGTGATAAGTGATTAAAAAGAGTAAACCAAGGTGCACACAGTGCGATTTATAATGGTCATTTACGATTGGTGCACGTCAGACTGTATGATCATGATCCTCACTATAAGATCTCAGTTGTCAAGTCAAAACCCGTTAAAAAACATACATTTTTGTCATGGCTTGTCTTGAAAAAGGGGGTAGGTTGATGTTTGTTGTGTTTCTTTTTGGCATGTTTATGGTCAAAATTTAAAATCTAATAATATATATATATATATATATATATATATATATATATATATATATAGTACTAATGATAAATCTCCTGTTTGATTGTCCATTCATTAGAGTATGTTCGCACTGTACATGATGTCATTTCCTCTGTACAGATATTTGATGTAGGGGAAAGTATGATAGTCCCTGATGAGTTTACAGCAGAAGAAAAGAAAATGGGCATGTTGTGGCGACACCTGGTAGCAGGAGCTGGAGCAGGTGCTGTGTCCCGTACCTGTACCGCACCGCTGGACCGCCTAAAAGTTCTCATGCAGGTATGAGACATGTATAGAACATTGCACACATCATAAGATTACTGAATAATACGAAGATTTATATGATGTGATATTATCTCTTTTAGTCACCTCTCATGTACATTCAGTACAGTCTATTATGGTCACCAAGGGTTTATATATGATCAAAAATACAGTGAAAGCATTACTATTGTGAAACATTATTACAATCTAAGATAACTGCTTTCTCTTTTGAATACTGTAATTTATTCCTGTAATGTCAAAGCTGACATGTTAGCGCCTTTACTCCAGTCTTCAGTGTCACACGATCCTTCAGAAATCAGTCTAATATGCTGATTTAGTGCTCTAGAAACTCATTATTATACATGCTGAGCTGAAGTGCTGCTTAATTTTTGTGGAGACATTCATTTTCAGATTTCTGATGAATAGAAAGCGCAAAAGAAGAGCAATATTGGAAATAGATAATAATTATCCCATGTGAGTTGGTGATCCCATGTAATGTGAGTGTACTGTAAAGCCACTAAAGTACATGATGTTCTGTTCTTTGAGTGAGTGCCTCGGTGGATGACCATGCACATTAAAAATTGCCTAGTTTCAGTTTGATTTGTTGGATTTTAAAGTTGTTCTTCTTTCAAGGAGCCCCATATAAGATTGTGGCCAAAACTGGTACTGCAATCACTTTCAAATTACTGTAGAGCGGTGTATACTGTAGAGCGGTTGTCTGGTGTAAATGTACCTTAAAGTGAAACAATTCATGAGCAAAGTGCGATGTTTCACAACTGGAATGGTGTTGGCAGGTTCACTCGACTCGCAGCAACTCCATGGGTATCGCCGGAGGATTCGCCCAAATGATCCGTGAGGGTGGAATCCGGTCACTGTGGAGAGGGAACGGTATCAACGTTTTGAAGATTGCACCTGAGTCTGCTATTAAATTCATGGCATATGAGCAGGTAGCTTGTTCAAACATATAATATGTTTAAACAAAAACATGTTTTAGCATAGCTATTTAAAAACGTACAAAACCCTGGATATTTAAAGAACATTAATATAGATAACCACAATTTTTGTAAACAAATGGTTGCATCTCTTTTGTTGATTTGTTTACATTGACAACTCTGTGCACACCAAGAATAATATTAACTATAACTATAAAGATATAGTTCGAAACGTATACTGTAGTTCTCCATCCTTCTTTAAAGACCTCAAGCATTTAAAGCTTCGCTGGTGTGAACGTTAATATAGTAATAGTTATCTTTATAGTTATCCATCTGGGTGTCTTTAGCCAAAAAAACAAAACAAAACTGAATAACACTTTCTATGTTGCTCCTAGCAATTATAGCTGTGATTTCTAAAGCTCTTTTGGCCTGTTCTTCAGATTAAGCGGCTGATTGGCAGTAATCAGGAGACTTTGGGGATCCTGGAGAGGTTTGTTGCTGGGTCTCTAGCAGGAGCAATTGCCCAGAGCAGCATCTACCCCATGGAGGTAAGATAAACAGTAATTTAAGAAAAAAAATGTAAGCACTGCTTTGAGAAAGATAAATACTGTAAGCTTTTTGTTTTGTCATTTAGATGATAACTGAATATGAATCATATTCTTTCACTAGACCTCCCATGCATTCTTTCTATCATGTTTTAAGAAATACCTGCCATCTCAGAGTCAGAAACTAAATGAAGTTCTGGTGATGTCGTTCTAACCAAACAAAGTATTGCTTTTTTGTGTTCTCTTGGAGTTTTAACAAAACACGTTTTTGTGTTTTTAAAGGTTTTAAAGACTCGTCTTGCCCTGGGAAGGACGGGTCAGTACTCTGGTATCGTGGACTGTGCTAAATATATATTTAGGAAGGAGGGTCTCGCAGCCTTCTACAAGGGTTATGTTCCCAATATGCTGGGTATCATTCCTTATGCTGGAATAGACCTGGCTGTTTATGAGGTAAGATTGTACACAGAAAAAAACAAAACATGTATCAGTGTTCTTTTTGTTGTTAACTAAAACTATTAAAAAGGATCCATTCATTGAAATAAAGGCATAGAAATATAATGCTTAAACGAAACAATGTATGGCTTATATATATGACTAATAACTTTGAAAAGGACCAAAAAAGCACTCAAATTAAATATGAAAATATAAAAAATAAAAGCTTATTCAAAATATTAACAAATAATAGAATTGCATATAAATCATATTAAAATAACACTGGACTACATTTGATTATTTTTTTAAATGTGTGTCTAAGTGTTTCATATATTTTATGTTTTATTTAATAAAAATATGTGTTATGTAATTATTTTATTATTATTTAATTTTTTAATCTGTAGACTCTAAAGGACTTTTGGTTGTAAATAAATAATGCTAAAACAACTTTAATTGAATGTTTATATATATTTTATATTTAATTTTTTATATTTATTAAAATGTATGTTACATAATAACATAATTATTTTATGATTAATTTATATTGTAAATGTTATTATATTTTTTTATCTGTAGACACTAAAGAACTCGTGGCTGCAGAGGTTTGCTACGGACAGTGCCAATCCGGGTGTGTTTGTGCTGCTAGCCTGTGGTACAATGTCTAGCACTTGTGGACAATTAGCGAGCTACCCATTAGCCTTAGTGAGGACACGTATGCAGGGTCAAGGTAAGTCTTTAAACTCTCAAATACTTGATTCTTTACCACTATTATCATTCACTAAGTAAACTATTATTATTTCTCCGTCACAGTCTAATGGATTTATTTTCACTTGCGTTTTGTTCTCGTTCTCCATCGGTTAGCGGCTTCTCAGGAAGGCAGCCCTCAGATGACCATGACTGGTCTCTTCAGACACATTGTACGGACAGAGGGTGCAATTGGACTCTATAGAGGCTTGGCACCCAACTTTATGAAGGTCATCCCTGCTGTTAGCATCAGCTATGTGGTTTATGAGAACCTAAAGATCACCCTTGGCGTCCAGTCCCGGTGAGGGGAAACCAAAGAGTGTTAAATGCTTAATGGCTTTTGTTTTTCCTCTCAAACTTTCTTTTGGACCAGTGAAAGAGATCGTCCAAGAGGGCCGGATTGCACTCAAAGGGAAGTGTAGCAACACTTGGCCAAGAAAGAGCTTGCATTATGGGAAGAAGAAACCTTTGCGTCAAAGACCTAATGTTTGAATTTGATCTGTGAATGTAAGAGCAACTGGAATATACAGTATTAGAACAGGACAAAAAATGCAATCCTAGCTGCAAGTAAAATGTGAGCACTTCAAAATGGATCCCAACACTCCCTTATTCCAATCCTGAGGTTATGTGAGGTAACCAGGTTGTGGTAGTTATATTTTAGCAGGGACAAGAATTTGCTTTTTGGAAAGGAAGGGCCAGACACCTGATGGATTCAAAGAGCCAGATTTACTAAAGCATTTAGTATATGCAACTTTTCTCTAAGGAAATAACACTTTATCCATTAATTTATTCATTTAAACTGCACAACTGGAATTGAATGTGCTAAAGGCTTTGGCAGATATGCTAGTAATCCTCACGCAGCCCTTTCAGATCACTGACTCATTCTTCCACTGGATGGCAGTGTTCTGTAATAAAAGGCTGGCAGGGCAAGGCTCCCATTTTTCCAGAAGCACCTGATTGATCCAGATCTAAGGGGTGGGGAGATTGTTAGGGATCAGGGGGCAGAGATGGGTAGGTTTAGTTATATGTAAGGTGGGATTTTCAGTCACAGTTTCTTATAAGATAACCCACATGCTTGCATTTCGCTTACATCATTTATTACTTGTATTATTGTTAACTGACATGCCAGTTTTGACATCTTAAATGTTACAAGTGTAACAAGAGAATTATTCTTATTCATCAATGGTCCAAATAATATTGCTGAGGGCTTCTTATTGTTGGTTTTTTAAATGTTTACAAGATTCATTGAAAGTTACTATAAAAAAGGATTCCATATAGTCAAGAATACTAGACATACACTCCTAATGGTGATTGGCAGCCAATCAAGCGTTAAGAAAAAAGTTTCAACACTGGGTCAGTTTGAGAATAAAATGACCTGGATTTGAGAATTCAGCACCAGCTTATATGTGTTGGGTTGAGTTTCATGACTTGGTAAACACTGTATGGTCTAAAGTTGGAGAAAGCAATTCTACTATTTGATTTGTTTTTACATTAAAACAATCCTGGGTAATTAACTGATAAATGATCTGCTCAACTGCAGTGTAAATATAACTTCTCTTCAGTATTAGTTTGTAAACATTTCAAACAGGACTACAACACACTAGTCAAGGAACATATTTAAGCACTTTATTTTAATAGAAAATGAAACGGACTTGAATTTTTAGGAGGATTTATAATGGAATGATATTCAGTAGTTGTAGTGGTTGTGATTTAAGGAAATATATTATTTTCAGCATTTATGTTTAATGTTTGTATCAGGTGGGGTGGGGTTTTTGTAAAGAAAACACTAAAGAGGTTTAAGTTAGGATTTCTTTTGAAAAATGTAGTTGCTAATGACTACTCTGCAGCCAGTCGGCGAATATCTTGTATATTTGGATATGACATTTGTCAGGTTAGGCACCCCAATGTTTCAAATTTGCATTTTTTTTTTATTTAAAAGGAAAAAAAATAAGTTGCATTTAAAGTTGCACTTAAAGCTATTGCATTTGAAGCCCAAAATCCCTCCAGTTCAATGGGTTTTTGCCCTTTGTTGTTCTATAAAACTTTAGTATATAGTTGCCTTCATTATACATAAAATAAAGCTGCTTTTAGACTCTCGGGGGTAACGTAGGATGATGTTAATGACTGAAATATTTTTGTAGTGATTTGATTCTCAGGGAGGATTTAGTGGTCTCCAATGCTCCTGTGCAGATGTGCCTCCAGAGTCTCATCTCCACTGGACTCTGGAACTGATATCTGCATATAAACTTCTATAACTTGTATGACTGAGTTTGTGCAGGCCTAACAGTTTGCCTTTTTCAAGCTTCAATACATGACTTCGATCGGTGAAAAAAAGCAAATACCCGATGGTAGTTGAACTGAACTCGGCTGTGGCCCAATTCCCTTTGAATCAATTCAATCTTTGTAATGCATGCATGTATGTGTGTCTTGTCTGAATATGCACAAATTGCACTGTGGAGTCTTTACAGGGCTTTAAAAGCTGTATTTGAGCCTGCTCATAATGAATGCAGCTTTCTGTTTTTTGTTTGTTTTGCATTTTGCACCTTTTACTGGAGAAATCTTTGGACTGCTCTGGAACTTGTGGGCTAGACCCATTTGTGTGGTGTTCCTGAGACTAAAGGCTTTAGATTTATGTTTGTTTGTGGCATTCAACACAATCAAGGAATGCCGCTCTGAGACTCCCTGTAATCTATTGCCTTACCGTTCGGCTGTTTTGGTAGCCGTGTTACGGCTTCTGTGAGTTTGAATGCACAGTGTTTTTGCCATGTATTTCAAAATGTACTGTTGCTTGGGTCCCCTCAATATCATAAACATACATGTTAATGAAATATCCATGTATCTGTACTGCAAAACATATCTGAACATATCTGGATGTGATGACACATCTGTGAAGTTTTATTTGATGCTGATATGTGCAAATCAATGCAAGAATGTTTACTGGACCATAAAGGAAAATAAACTGTCCTCTGTAAAATGCATAAACTGAATGTAGAGCGGAAATATTTATGTTTGTACAATAATGGTTAAATAAAGTTGTTCTTGATTCTGTTTATGGTTGGCATTCCACCATGTTGGTTACTTTCCTATTCTAAATGAGACTTTATTCTTTGAAAGTTTCTTTAAAAACTGAATATAATAATACATCTTCTTGACAGTTTTAGTTCATTTTGTTTTTTACAGGGTTAATGTGGTAATATTTGAATGATTAAAAAGAAGAAGCCTCAGCAGACAAGCGCAGGACTAATCACATGACAGTGGTTTGCTCTCTGAGGAAGTCATTCATCCGCAGTTCTCGAATAAATACTGGATGTGTTTCGAAACCTGTTGAGCTGCCTACCTAGACAGCATTTGGGAAGTTCCGAGTCAGCACATGACTGATTCGAGCTGCGAGTAAAGAGCTAGGCAGCCTGCTACGTTTTAAGGCACAGTCAGCCACTATGTGCTTAAAGGGAGTTCCATAACTGGTTTTCTGTTATTTCAACTCCAGTAATAATGTTCACTGGTCACGAGTTGCAGGCAGTGAAAACAGGAACCGGACTCATATACGCGAGTCGACTCGACTGGGCTATTGTTGTCATATCGTTGATGTTAGACTTATAGAGAAATGTTGTCTTTCGAGGAAGCTAAAGCAAGGGTAGAAACTGCAGGGCAGAGTCATGTTTTACAGTTTTGGGCTGAGCTTTGTGCGGAAGAAAGGGATACAATTCTGGAGGAGATATCTCAGCTTCAGCCCGAAGAGTTACTCGAGCATTGCCGAGCAGCTACAGCGGCTGCAAGCCGACACTCGAGTGCTGATGGTCGGCTAGACGAGCGGATGGAGCCCGTTCCTCCAGAGTTCATTGGAAGTGTGCGTAAAAGTGACAAAGAAACACTTCAGATGTGGGGTGATGAAGGTAGCCTACAAGAGCTCGTTTGGACTCTAACGTTCAAAATAATGTACAAACTGTTGCAATAAGTGGCATGGCATTAATGCACACTAAAAGACTTCTTTCTTCAAGGGTTATTGCAGATTTCACGGGGCAGAGTGGCTGTTTTGCTGTTAGCTGGTGGTCAGGGGACTCGACTTGGAGTGTCATATCCCAAGGGCATGTACAATGTTGGTCTTCCAAGTGGGAAAACCCTGTACCAGCTCCAGGCTGAGCGTATCCGGAAGGTGCAAGAGCTGGCCAAAGTGAAGCATGGTTGCAAATGCACAGTACCATGGTATGGATCTTTTAGTTGCAGTTCACATGCACATGTGTGTGTTTTGCAATTATAAACACTGTTGGCCCCGTGGATGTTTGGTCATTTTTGCGGACCAGCAAATGTAATTTCCTCCACATTGTAGAAATTATGTGTTTTACAGGGAAAGCAACAATTGATTAGAATGTAAACGTGTACTTTGAAATGCAATGTAAGTCGCTTTGGATAAAAGCGTCTGCTAAATGCATAAATGTAAATGTAAAAGAATTTAATGGTGGTAATTACTAATAAATATGTTGGGTTTTCATATTTGAAAGTCTGGGTCTAAAAAAAATATAATATTGACATGGTAAAAAAAAAGAAATCATTTTATAAAAAGAAAGATCTGTTATCCCTGGGAGAGTGCTTGTAGTTGAAGAAACTCTAATGCATTTATCCATAAGCAACCTCTAAATAACATGTATTGAATTGTTTTAAATTATGTGTTTTTAAATTATGTGTGTTTAGGTACATAATGACCAGTGAATTCACCCTGGGACCCACAGAGAACTTCTTTAAAGACAATGAATATTTCGGTCTATGTCCATCTAATGTGGTCATGTTTGAGCAAAGGATGATACCAGCAGTTGGCTTTGATGGAAAGATCATCCTGGAGAAGAAAAACAAAATAGCCATGGCACCAGGTCAGAGAAAATTTGTTTGGCTTCAGAAGGAATACTAATTTTGTATGTTATTTATTAATTTATTATTAATAGTAGGAGTAATAGGTAGTTCAGGAATGAATAAAATAAAAATTATTTTATTTTATAATTATTTAAATTTATATTTGTCTTGTCCACTTCAGATGGAAACGGCGGCCTCTATCGTGCCCTAGTGGACAACAAGATTTTAGAGGACATGGAAAGAAGGGGTGTGGAGTATCTTCACGTGTACTGTGTAGACAACATCTTGGTGAAGCTGGCAGACCCAGTCTTTATTGGCTTTTGTGTAAAAAAAGGAGCAGACTGTGGTGCCAAGGTAAAAATATACTGCTTGTAGACCTGAATTAGATTAGATTTTTTTTTCTTTCTTCTTTTTTGAGATGGTCCTCACGGCAGAACATGGAATCCACAGAGAGGAGTCGGATCCAGATCCAACTCCTCCCACCTTACATATACCTAAACCTACCCAGCTCCACCCCCTGATCCCTGAACCCACCCCTAAACCTACCCAACTCCACCCCTCAGATCTGGATCCGACTCCGCCTCCCCTGGATCTTGTGTACTGCTATGAGTTGCTATTGTCTTTTTTTTTCCATTTATTAGTTTCTTTTAATTTTTTGTTTTTGCATCCAGTTAGCTATGTTTACCGTTTTTTTCTGGTCAGGTGGTAGATAAGGCCTATCCTGCAGAGCCTGTTGGAGTGGTATGTCGTGTGGATGGTCTGTATCAGGTGATTGAGTACAGTGAGATCCAACCAGAGACCTCAGAGCTGCGAGGCCCAGGAGGAGAGCTTCTGTTCAGTGCTGGGAACATCTGCAACCACTTTTTTACGCGAGGTTTCTTAAAGGAAGTGGCTGAGTATGTGTAAACTCACCCATGGTCCATCCATAAATGTATTTTTTTGCTATAATATAATAAATTATAATGTTTTGTTATACTGTATTATAATAACAAGAAGTAGCGCAATATCAAGAAGACTAGAACTTTTATCAACTTTTTTCAATGTACAGGTAAAAGATTAGTTATACCTGTACAGGGACACTTAGTATATCCTAATACATCCTAGATGTAACTTTTTGCATAGTCAATTTTGAGGTTAATCCCAAAAAGCACATATCAGAATTAGTGCATTTCATTAAAGAATTAGCAATGTATTATCTCGGATTAATCTGCAAACAAAGCCCTTTGTACGAAAGAAATAATTACAATGCTTTTTCCTTTCAGAAAGTTTGAGTGTCAGCTGAAGCAACATGTGGCAATCAAAAAAGTGCCATTTGTGGATGGAGAGGGAAACCTGGTGAAACCAACCAAACCCAATGGCATCAAAATGGAGAAATTTGTCTTTGACGTCTTCAAGTTCTCAAAGTGTGTTTACTGCTAGTGTTAATTTTGGCAAGTTCGGAAATTGACATCTTCCTTATCATAGTCTCTTCTTGCAGGAAATTTGTCGCCTTTGAGGTGTTGAGAGAAGAGGAATTCTCACCCTTGAAAAATGCTGATGGGGCTCCTCTGGATACACCAACTACAGCACGCCGATCCTTGTTAGCGCAACATTACCGCTGGGCTCTGGCAGCTGGTGCAACCTTCCTGGATGAACAAGATAAACCCATCCCCTCAAAACACAGGTGATAACACAAAATACCCTTCATAAAATAAGAGAATATCAAGTCATTTACTTCAAGTAAATAAGGCACCTTTTACCAAAGATTGTTTTGGATGGCTTCTTTAAATGTACTTAAGTATTATAATCCTAGAAATGTAAAAAAAAAAAATCAACACCATTCTCATTATGAATCCAATACCTTCCAATTGGTTTAATCTGAAAGAAATATGCCAAAGGAATGTACCCGACCATGCGGAAAATGAACTATTTTGAGGCAGTTCCTAAAATGGACAGCATGTGAGGTTTACAATGGCTGACTTGGTCTACTCTTTCTTTTGCAGTATGGCACAGAATGAAGACCCCCCAGCAATTTGCGAAATCTCTCCACTTGTATCATACTTTGGCGAGGTAAACATGGAAGTACGACTTTTACTTTAAACTGGAGCTGCTAATACTGAAAAAACAGTTCATTTGTTGTATCTCAGGTTAACATGTTTAGCACAAAAGTGATTAAATACAAAATGTTAGCGTTTGTACAAAAAAGAGGCAAGATTAGCCCTGAGGCACAGAGTGAAAAAAGGATAACAGGCCAGTGTGAACATATGGAGCATGATGTGAAACAGAGCGAATGATGTCAGAGTAGTGTTCCTGTTCTCATGAGAGCTAAAGAGACAGCTGTTACACTCCATCACTTTCTCTACTTTTTTTCATTAATTTCTTGCCCTCAGTAAATCTCTATATAGGATGGATACATTTTATCTGCTGTGTTTTACAGGGTCTGGAACATTTCCTGGGACAGAAGACCTTGAATTCCCCTTTTCTACTAGATGAGAATGAAGCCAAGAACCTTGTGTAATAGAGTTTCCAAATTCCAACTGAGGATCCCACGTTTAGGGAAATTTTGTAAGGAAATTAAAGGGATGTTTACAAGTAATAATAATAATGAAATGTCTGTCTTTATTTAATTAAAAATACAGTAAAAACTGCAAAAACAGTAATTTTGTGAAATACTTTTTCTCTCTCTTCAGTCACCATTCTACAGGAATCACTCTAATATGCTGATTTCAATTTCAAAAACAGTTGTTCTGGAAATTTTTGAAACCATGATATGTTTTTTTTTCCCCAGAATAGTTTGATTAATAGATATTAAGTACATTACTGGAATTCTTCAAAAGGTTAAAGTAGAATTTACTCATGATAATAAGATTTTAAAATACAGTGTAATATTTTTGTTAGTTTGTAATGCCTTTCGTTTGATACAACTTTACAATATCAATAAAATCACACTAATCCAACTTGCAGCCAAGAGGATGTGTTTTCTTTTCCCTCGGCTTTGCCTTTGCATCCCAGTTTCGAGCCGAGACGTCACATGACCACAGCTGACCAATAGGAAACGTAACATCCACCCGATTCTCGTCTAAGCAGCGGAACGGAACAATCAACAAGCTTATTAGAGCGAAAGAAACGCCGTATCTAAATGAAGTACCGCGCTACTGTTGCATTACAGAGCTATAGCCAGCTGCGTTTAGATGTTCAGCATACAGACTCCATGCTTGGGTGAAATAATCTGGTTCAAATGGTTCTTGTTCTGGAATTTAGCGTAGGACGCGTAGGAGCTCACTTGACAGCTGGAATGTAACTGGGTTTCTTATGAGCTGGCTAACACAGCTAGCTGCCTGTAGAGGATGGATTTCATTACGAGCACACAGCAGATGCATGCTTAGGTGTATATAGAAGTATGCTAGGATGTTCAAAAATGTGTTCGGATCAGGATTCCTGGTGAGGACCGCTCATGTCATCTTGACATGGGTTATAACATTGATACTGTTCCTCCACGACACCGGTAAGTGCTCTTAACAGATGCTGATTGTACTCTGAGTATATCCGCCTCATCTATAGACGTGTTATTTATGTCTACAGCAGCTTTATAATGTACATAATGCTACTGCACACCGGTATCTGCATCTGCATCACTGAGTGTTTAAGGATCCACATTTACATGATCCCTAACCCTAGCACTCTTTGTTACATTATATTTACTGATATGACAAAAAGTCAAAATGATCAATTTATTGTGATATAAAAGTCTAAACGATGAGACTCATGATAACGTAAAAGTCTCAAAATTGCGAGATACTCATGATGTGATTATGCCTAAAGTGTCGGAACTAAGCTACTAATTATGATGTAGATCAAAATTATGAGATACAGAATTGAGATACTAAATTGTAATTATGTGATAAAAGTTGAAATTATGACACACTAAGTCATAATTATAAGATTAAGTCACACGTCAAAAACATAATTAGGCCTAGTACATAAAAATTAGACTTTTCTCTTTTTAAGCTCATAATTTAAAATGTTTATCTCACGAATTACTTATGGCTGGAATACATTATACAACTTTTGCTAATTGCTGAAAGTAAAAGCTAGCCTGAAGGTTTTGGGAAGATTTCTCTGAAAATCACGTAGTGTATGGGCATAGACTTAACTTTTTAGCTTTAGACTATGATTCCATCTAGTCAGAGGATATCAAGTATGTTCCATATTTTAAAGAGTTCACTTTGAAATTAATTTTTGATATGTTTTAGCTTACCTCAAGGGCATCCAAGATGTGTCTTTGTTTCCACAGCATTTTCAATTTTGACATTTTTTGGTCAAACCGCTGTTTGTCAGTAATACACTGGAGGTTAAGCGGGTCCTCCCTTGGTTCACCTCAAAGAGCATGCACAGAGAAGTCAAAATTAAACATGATTTAATGACTCGTGAATGTAAGTTCACATTGATGGCCTAAGAAGCGAAACAAGCGGTTTGTGTGAGAAAACGAACAGTATTTATATAGTTTACCTCTTGTTAACTGCCGTCGAACTGATCTGAATCAGATGTCCAACTGAACCGAACTGAACCGCCTCCAAACGTTACGCCGGAAGTGATCTCTCGCGCGTCACGCATTGTTTACACAGAGATTTCGGGAATTTTACCTTTCACTAAACATATTTAGATAAACGGGAAATCGCAATGGAAGACGATTTCGATATATCTAAATATGTTTAGTGAAAGGTAAAATTCCCAAAAATCTCCGTGTAAACAATGCCTGAAGTAGACGCGCGAGAGATCACTTCCGGCGATCTCTCGCGCGTCTAATTCACGTCTCCTCTCCATCTGGAGAGGAGACGGTTCAGTTGGACATCTGATTACTGTTACAAGCATGTTTTCATTTGTTAGCTATGTTTATTGAAGCAATAAAGCACACGTCTTTTTTGTTTGGAATGACTTGAAAGTCTGCAAGTGTGTGATCTCCAGTCGTTTAGGTTATGCTGCCCATTTTTCTCTGTAACTATTTACAAAGCCGGCAAGAGTATGATGCTGTGTTTCAGCCTTGTATGTCATAATTTAAACGTTGTGTGCCAATTTTGTGTTGACTTTAAGTGGCGTAAATGGGATTCCACAGTTCTGCACAATTGTTTCTCTATTATGCTCTAATTTCCTTCACTCTGTCCTACTCCAATATGTATTCTACTTCACTACTGTGCTTCTTCCACCTTTCCTTTCCATTTCCTTTTCCATGTTCAGTTATGCTCTATTCTACACTTCCACACAGATCTGCGCAAACAGGAGGAGACGGGGGAGCTCACACTGCCGGTTCTCTTTGTGCTGATGGTCCTGGTGTCCGTGTTGCTGTACTTTGCGGTTTCACTTATGGATCCTGGTTTTGTCTTGTCTGATGACTGTGACTTACAGGTCAGTTAATTTAGGGATTCTCACATTTTTTTGGTAATCCAAACTCCTGTGACCTGAAATATTTACTTAGGCTATCCCCTGCAATTTTAAGTTAATATTATAATAATTTAATAACATGTTGGTTAAAGCTACAATATCAATTCAAAGTATCTTTTTTGACTGTATTTCAGTTCACACTTGGTATTGCAGAAGAAACGCAGGATATGATTCCACACACTACCAAGTCCATCCGGCTGCGGCGTTGTGGACACTGCCTGGTACAGGTGCGCTGTCACTTATCATACATGAGATACATAAATAAAGAGCTTTTTATAATATTAATTCAAAGGTTTAAGGACAAGCTGCAACAAAAACAAAATATTATTTACTATAATTTTTTATTCGTTTTAGTGTCAGAGCTATGGACATTTAATTTAATTACCTTTTTTAAATTTTATGAAAATATTATTTAAATTAAGTTTTTGTTTTACTTTTGGTTTAAGATAATAACCATATGTGTTCATGCATAAGAAAAACATCTTTATTCATTTATAACAATGAACCCATTGTAAAAATGAATGCACACTTTGCCTTAGCAACCCATGAGATCCAAACACTGCCAGACGTGTCAGCACTGTGTGCGGCGCTATGATCACCACTGCCCCTGGATAGAGAACTGCGTCGGGGAGAGAAACCACCGCTGGTTTGTGCTTTATCTGGCTGTCCAGCTTGTTGTCTTACTGTGGGGACTGTACATGGCCTGGTGAGTAATACTTGTGGCCAATTCACCCTGCGCCAACAGACAAACAGCAACAGACTCTTCATTGGGTTTTATTGGTTCAGTTTGTTCCCCCTGTTGGTGTTCGTTTGGTTGTAAAATGTCTGAGAAGTGGTGTACTGTAATCTGGTGATTGTCTGCGTTGGTCAGTGTCTGTCAGCGCAGTGTGAATTGGCCTTTATATATCATGCATGGGATGTCCAGAACCGCTGATGGAAAATAGTCCTAAATAATGTATTATTTTCCATACCTTTTCAAATCTAAAAGGTGTTCTCAAACCCTTTCATCAAAGCATCCAGAAAAGAACATCTTCAGTTCAGTGTTTACCATTGAAGGGATACAAGGACCCCTTTTTCAGTCTTAATTTTGTTTTTGGGGTCCACTGGAATAGGTTTTCCTTCTTAAAGTTTCCAAAAAAAAACATTTATCACATATTTTACATTATTGCTACACCTCTTCTCCCTTCTGACCTTTCCCATCCTTCAGTTCCTGTCACTATTAAGCCCCTTTTTCTGAAAAGCTGAATGTGCTCTGATTGGTCAGCTGAACCAGCGTTTTGCGATTAGTCTACCGCTTCAAATGTATGTTAGGAATTGTCACACTTGCTAACGCAACTACTCTCAAGGGTCTTCAGTGAGTTCAGTTCTTACTGATATATAGGGAATAACTCCCTTGAGTGGTGCTTTCGAACTACACAAACCGTTTTCATGCTTAAACAACAACATTACACACTTAAGAATGTTGAAAATGCAAAATAAATCCTAATAGGACCCTTTAAATCTTGTACAGGTCCGGCTTCAGTCACGCTTCCACCTGGCAGCTGTGGTTGAGGACCAACGGAGTGCTCTTGGGAGCAGCAGCGGTGGTGGCGGTCCTATCCCTGACCGTACTTCTCCTCCTGGGCTCTCACCTGTACCTGGTGTCCCTAAATACCACTACATGGGAGTTCATGTCTCGACACAGAATCTCTTACCTCAAGCACTGCGGAGTAGACGAAAACCCTTTTGACCGTGGAACCCTGCGCAATCTCTGGGGCTTCTTCTGCGTTTGGGAACCAGTGGTTTGGGAGCATGTGTATTTCAAGCAAGGCAACGATCCCATTTAATTCCCTGGGAGTCATGACTGCCGTGACAAATAACCCATTAAATGGAAGTTGATGTTTTGGTGGAAATCGCTCCAAACTGCATCTGCTACTACATCTTATCTACTTCTTCCTTGTGAATGACCCATTCCATTTTGAAAGTGATTCTTTCTTTAATGCATGAACTTGATATCAAATAGGTTGGAATGAAGACCATATCTATTGAATAGTTTTGTGAATACTTTGCCCAGATATTACCTTGACAGTTCGTCTGTGCTGATTTGGGAGATTTTATTTGCGAACGCAGAACAACAAGCACAAAATCACAACAGCATTTTCGGAGCTGTATTGTGGTTTCCCATTAATGCAATATGAGATTAATTACAATTTTATATGCTTAATTATTATTTCGGCTCTGCTCAAATCATCTCTTTCATGGTACTAAAAAGCTGTCGGACAAAAGTAACTTAACTAGACAGTCTGTCAGCTGATTTTATAGCAGCAGCCAATGTTGTATTCTTACATCAGCAATGATTTTTGTGCAATTATTGAACTTGTGAAATACAGTCAGTTGTATATACACATTTTTACATGGGGTTTTTTTGGAGGAGGGAGGGGGGATTGACCCCATTTAAGATCAATTTTTAGACAGGGTAATACGTTTATATTCAATTTCCTATAGCACTTTATCAGTGGTGAAATTTCAATATGCTTGTAATGTGATATCATATTAAATGTTATGGTTTATCTTGACAATCTATACGTCAAACATGAGAAATGAACATATTAGAAGACAAATTTAGAATGCAAACATAATCAGTGCAGTACTGTTCAACATTACAGATTTTTTTTTCCTGCAAAACATTATTTTTATATAAACAGGGTATTTCTTATTGCACATCAGCAGCTTAAAGAGAGGAATATGTAAGTGAACGTGACACTCCTTTGACTGTTAAATTCTAGGCCAGTAACATGTTTGGTTGATAAATGCAGTGTAATGAATTGTCTTCAACAAACGTTAGTTAGAAATGTATCTGCATAATATAGAGGCATAAAAAGCAATAATTGTTTTTCAGTTTCTTTAAAATGTTACTTTTGCACTTGAGTGTTTTTAACTACATATTATGCTGAGATTTCATGAATGATTTGTGCCGTTTTGATCAAATTTATGCAATTTTTTTTGTTCCTCTGTGATATTTTGAAACGTCAATATTCAATAAACTGAACAACATGATCACATTGTATTTTATTTCTGAAAATACATTCATCCCCGTTCAATTACATTTACTTACATATTTTATTATCCTTCATGTGGCTCATAGAAATGGCAAATTTCATTTCAATATTTTAGTGTCATTTTGTTCACAGTGTAACCTATCAGTAGTAAACCACATTGACAAAGATGCAATGGTGGCCTGATGTAGAAAAGTAAAATTTAGACAAACATGTTAAATAAGGAACAACGTAACCAGCTTCTATAATACGTGATGCAGAGAGCAAAACAGTAGGACTGTTTAAATATCAGCTTAGTAGTGAGTGAAAGTGCTAACCGTATCATGCTAAGACATCGAGTAGAATATGCCTGGTCTAATGCAACAGTCCTACATTTGTCCAGAGGAAGACTATAAATAGAAAGGCAGGATAGAGCAAGTCGCCGTTTAAAGCCAAAAAGTCACGAGATGTCTGAAAGTGCTGGGTTTGGAAAGTTGAGAACTGGTCCAAAATCAACAAGCAACATTTAATCCTAAATCAAATCCAGATTAGGGACAACCAGAGATCAAAATGTGAGGGTTTAACATGAACATACATCACATAGACTGAGCGTGGAAGAATTTGCATGATCCAACACCGAGCACACAGTCCCATAGTTACAGCCTGGAACTTAAGGAGCTTAAGATGTATCGCTCGGATCAGCGCTACATCAGAAATCTTTCAAAACGGCACAGCGTTCGGACAATTATTATCTGTCCGGAAACAGTGCAAGTATATTTTGGCATCATAGTTCATTGAACACGGAAGACTTCTCTTTATTTTAACAGCTGACTAAAAATAAGCATCTGCACACAATAAACAGTGCAACATCCCAAAAATAACATTAATATACGTTTATAACTGCATGTATAAATATCAGGGATGGTCGGAGCAGGTCTGAGCTTACTCACAGTGGTAGCCGCAAAGTTTTGGTCGGGGGCGATCACATGGTTTCCTCCCACATGGTTTGAAGTCCAGTCTGGACAGTCTTTGGAGTTTAAGCACAAATCTGCAGCCAGCTTCATGGAAAAATCATACAGCAGCTTTTAAAGGGTGACACGGGGCCAGCTTCACTTGATTCGACTGCATAACTCAAGGGAGAGAATAATTGGATAAACAAGACAGAGAGAAAAGAAAGCAGAGATTTGATATGTCACAACCCCGTCGGAGTGTAATCGAGTGGAAGTCAGTGCAAAGCAGAGAAGTCAAAGTCTGCAAAGAACTCCTGCTGCTCGGCGGTGAGGAAGAATGGAGTCTGCGGAGGGGTCAGGACTGGCTTCAGGCGCGTGAACTCCTCGTCAAAGTTACTGACGTCTGCTGGTGCTTTAATTGACGGCAGGAACGGAGGTTTGACTCTTTTGGCCAACAGGGCTTCCCAGTCCATGCCCTGTGGAGAGGAACAAGCCTTTTTAAAAAGAACGTTTCAAAATTTTAAAAAGAAACTATTAGTGACTGTCACCTGAAAAAACCTGTGTTTCTTCACTTCATTGGCATCTTGGTCTCCTGCTCCCAGTCGTTTTTCAGGGTTCTTCTGCAACAGCTGCAATGAAAAGATACAGAGTCAGAGACTGAGTTTCAATTTCAGTTCTTCTATTAAAGGGATGAGCTGTTACCTTTTGGACCAAAGAGACCGACTCAGGGGACAAAAACCTGGGGTAGCGCACTTCATCGTTCACTATGCTGTCAAACACTTCCTCCTCATCATCACCGGGGAATGGAGACTGAAACAGAAAGGATACATGTATACACTCATAGTTTAGGGGCTGCATTTATTTGATCAGAAATCAAAACCGTAATATTGTGAAATATTATCACAATTTAAATAAACATTTTTTTTTTTTCAATGTAATTTATTCCTGTGACGCAAAGAGGAATTTTTAGCATCATTACTCCAGGCTTCAGTGTCACAAGATCCTTCAGAAATCATTCTAATATGCTGATTTGATGCTAAAGAAACATTTCTTATTATTATCAGTGTTGAAAACGGTTGTGCTGCATAAAATTATGGATGGGGGGGTTGAAGCTGTATTGTGAGTCTGAGGACCAGAACTGACCTCTCCCACTAGCATCTCATAGATGAGCACACCCAACCCCCACCAGTCCACTGCGCGGGTGTAAGTGCTGTCCGTCAAAACCTCCGGGGCCAGGAACTCTGGGGTTCCACAAAAGGTTGACGTACGATCACCATGTCCCATACCTAATTGGAGGCAAGACTTTGGTGACTCTGTTCAAATAGTAATTTGAGAGGAACAAACAAAAACATTTTCCACAGGACAAATTATATTACGTTTAAAGATACCTTCTTTGCAAAGTCCAAAATCTGCAATTCTCACAAAGCCATCAGAATCCATTAACAGATTATCCAGCTTTAGGTCCCTACAAAAAGGAAAGAGAGAATCCATAAATGCATTATTATTTCATATATGCATATAATATGGGAATTTAGGAATAGTTAAATAACTGAATTTCAATTTCAGTTCTTCTCTTAAAGGGATGAGCTGCTACCTTTTGGACCACAGAGACTGACTAATAAGAGTCATAATGTAGTTACCTATAGACAATCCGGTTTTGGTGCAGAAACTCCAGGCCCAGTAATACACATGCAGAATAAAACCTGCCAGAAAAACCCTCAGTTTACAGTCACAGACAGATGAACACGTCAATGCTAAAAATAACAATGCTAAAAATATTCAGTGTGTGCGTCTGACTCCGAGAACATCACTCTGTGAACAAGTGTGGCACTTATGTAAATGCTCTGTAATAAAACACACTATGTGGGTGGGTGTGTGTGTTTGGGGGGAACCTGGTAACCAAATGTCCTCACAAAGATATTGATAGCAGAAACTAAACATACTAAATTTGCAAGATAGCAGAAGCTAAACATACTAAATTATTTTTTTATGAAAATTTAAAAATGCTGGGGTGAGAATAGGGGATAGAATATACAGTTTGTGCAGCATAAAAATCATAATGTGAAAACCCAGCGTATGTATGCGTGTTTACCTAGCCTGCCGTTCAGAGAAGATGTTATTGTGGATGTGTGTCATCAGGTCTCCTCCAGGTGAATATTCCATCACAAAGCACACATGGTCAGGTGTCTGGAAACACCCATATAGGTTCACCAAGAAAGGGTGACGGGACACATTGATGGTCTCAAAAATCCTCTTTTCACACATTAAACTATAAAAAGAATAAAATGAATTCACAATATGATACAAGCCGAACACAGTTAATGTGTCCACTAAAACATTTCAATTGCAAGAACTTAAAAAAAAATGATACAAGCATCCCCTTCCTAAAAATATAAGAGGCAGATCAATATTTTCATGTATATAAACCCATTTACTGTATACAGTTTTAAAAAAAGGTGATCCCTTAAAGAAGTCCCCACAATTATTGCCATTGCAATACAGAAATAAATACTAAATGTATTTGCATAGAACTTTGAATAATAAATCTCAAAAGACTACAAATTACCATATCCAATTCATGGTGCTATTTGCATAGGCAGACATTCTCGACACAGGGATACAGAACCTCACCTGTCTACTTCATCCCGGGTCACAACGTCCCCTTTCTTCAGAGCTTTGATGGCATATAGTTTCCCAGTTCTCTTGAACTCAGCCAGCAGGACCTTCAATGAAAGACAATAAGATATTGCACCAACACCACCCCCCAGAATCATCTGATTACAGTACAGAAGGACATCTGCAGTTTTACCTTTCCAAAGTGCCCTCTTCCTAAAACAGAAATGCAGCTGAAGTCCTCCATCTGCATCCCCTCTTTCCTCCTGAGAAACGGGATATATACAGCATACAGTAAAAGAGAAAGACACAATGTGCGAGGGGATACATGTTGAAATTTAAGACTTAAGGTTAGGGATCTTCCAAAATATTCTTTAATCCAAGAAGTGAACAATAATAATAGGATTAATAAATAAAATATTGACTTACTGAGGTGTAGGCTGGGATGCAGGTCTGCCTTTGAGAACTTGTTGATCCTCACAGGAATTCACTCTGGAAGAAGTCTGGGAAACACATCCCAAATCACAATTACAACTTTAACTTGACCAGAGCAAGAAATGAAGCTTCAAATTAAAAGCACGTCTTTGTCCACAAGACGTACCCCAGAAAGTGATTCGTCAGTTGTAGGGTTCTTTGCCAAGAGGAGGCGCGGAGGCTTGGCAGGACGCTCCTCACTGAAATTCAGTTTAACAACTGCAGAGTCTCTGTAATAAACAGCCACAACACAGAAAGAGAATCACTTTCTACACTGATTAATGGACATATTTTCCTCAAACAAATCTGACTCGACCAAAACCCCAGGGACACCTGAGCAAGTCTCACCCAGAGGAAGGGGGCGTGAACACGGATGGGGGGGACATGGGTTCAGAGCCAGGCAGCGGAGGGCTCAGGGCGGTGATGGTGCTGTTGCAGGGGGGCAGCACGCTCATCATTAGACGCCCCCAAGTGGCAAAGTTCATATTCATTTGCGCTGCCCGCAGGAAATTTTTCCCTGAGAAAAGCATTAAATCAGCTATTTAATAAACATGAAACATCAATCTTAATCGCTGAACTTCACAGCACTGCCTCTACATGTCATGTTAATAGCTCCATAATGTCACTCTTTATAGTTTTGAAAAAATGTGTCAAGCAAGCACACCTTTTTCTTTTGGGAAAATCCGTTTCTGTCGTTGTAGTTTAGGATGCCGCTCAATGACAGGGTTAATGAATCTCACCTGAAACCAAACCGCACAATAAACAGCTGACTATATGCATTAAGCTCTAAACTGTACCAGCCTTGGCTCCGTTTATTAGCATAATTTGCCACTAGGGTGAAGGTGTTGCGAGGTTCTCTTACCTCCGTGAACAGCGTGCCCTGTGGCTCTAGATAAAGACACATGCTGTGTCGCTGGTTGTCTAGGAAGTCTTCTAAACGCAGGAACTTTACGGCACACAGGGACCTCCAGTCTCGCCAGTACACTGCAATCTCCAGCTCCCGAGACTACAAGGGGTCAAAGGTCACATGAGACGCAGAAAAAAAAATAACACATACAAACACACCAGCTGTAGCTGTAGTACAGTAAAAAGTAAATTTGGGAACTATTACAATTTAAAAACAACTTTTCTATTTTAATATATTTTAAAATGTAATTTATTCCTGTGATGGCAAAGCTGAATTTTCAACATCATTACTTGTATTTAGTGTCACACGATCCTCCAGAAACCATTCTCATACACTGATTTAGTGGCCAGGAAACATTTCTTTTCATTATATTATCAATGCTGAAAATAGGAAATTGTGTGGAAATCGTGATACATTTTTTGGATTTGTTGATAAATAGAAAGTTTAAAAGAACAGAATTCATCTGAGATGGGAATTGTAAAAGTATAAATGTCTACTGTCACTTTTGATCAATTCAATAAATACTTGCTAAATAAAATAATTAAAATAAAAATTCTTACAGACCCCAGTTGAATGGTATTGGTAGTGCATGTTCACTGACATGGCACAATAAAAGTTATGGCAATTACAATGATTAAAACTGAAACATGCCTTTTAAAGGGATAGTTCACCCCCACAAATTATGTAATTTACTCACTCTCAAGTTGTTCCAAACCTGTATAAATCTATTTCTTCTACTGAACACAAACGAAGATATTTTGAAAAATGTCAGTGACCAAACAGTTGATGGACTCTGGAAGTCAATGAGGCCCATCAACAGTTTGGTTACCCATATTCTTCAAAACATGTCATTTTATGTTCAGCAGAAGAAAGAAATTCATACAGGTTTGGAACAACTTGAGTCTGAGTAAATGATGACATAATTTTCATTCTTGGTTGAACTATCCCTTTAAATATTGTATGATTTTAAAAAAAGGAGTTCAAGCTGTTTTTCCCCTCAACAGAGATTCATCTAAACGTGAATGATGAGAAGTCAGACACCAAGTAATGTTTTTCTAAAACAATCAAAGAGATGTGAAGCACAGCCTTTGAAAGAAAAACTGCAAGAGTAATCCACAAATAATGAAATAAGTTCTCATTTTCCACCGGAAACGCTGAATCAGCTTGGAGAGAGCTGCAGGCTCGCTTGGCCAGTATTCAGGCTGAGTGTTTGTGTCCAAGGGGTGAGCAAAAGATTACAGTAATGTTGCAGGATTAGTTTGGATTACTCTGGAGGCGGCTGATTGCGCTCTGGGAGAAAAGCTGCGTTAATGAAGGTGAGGAAAAGATTTCAGCCAATGCCCTCACAGGCACTTTCCATAAAACAGACATGGTAAGTGTTGCCTGGGATGACTGACAGTTATAAATTGCAAGCTGTAAAAGCACTCAGACCAGGAGTTTGTGATATCCATTAAGGGTGAGCTCCTTATCTGAATTCAAAACGCTTATTTACTTACTAGATACGTCAATGAAATATGCAGTAGAATTTGTTGGCACTGACCCGTTCGAGTTCAATGCTAAAGCTCTGATTCCAAGCCTCCTTACTCAGCGGCCGCCAATGTGTGCGACCAACTATCTTGTTATCCACCTTCAATACAGCACTGATCTCAGCTGAGAGAAAAAACATAAAAAGAAAGAAAACAATTCAAGAAACATCTTACTGGGGGGGAAATACATATTTTAAAAAGTCACATAAAAGATTACATAATTTGAATTCTAATGACTAAGTGAAAAAAATGTATATTAAATTCCATTCACTCTGTTTATTTGAACTATTTTGAAGTCATTAGACAAGGTAGGAACATACAGATTCCTTGTGTCACTCTCAACAGCGAGACGGAGTTTACATTATATTTGAAATCCATTATATTTCACTCTGCTTCCCGAGAGACTCACATGAGAGCTCGTCTGTCTTGGTGGTCTTGCCGTTGGTGCTCCGGGTGGAGAGACCAGTTCTCATCCTTAGTGATTTGGACTCAGAGGGACTTCCAGGGGCAGAGGACATGTTGCTTACCCGACAACGGCCTGGAACTGACTCCAGCAGGTCCTGACAACCCATCAACCTGACTTCCAGTCGCCCTGAAAACATGCATACAGGTTTTACACAATACAGCACCCATATGTATACCAACACATAAAAAAAACTATACAAAAACAAAGATTAGTATGATACATCCCACTTTTATTGCCTCTATACTTGTACTTTGTACAATTATAACAATCAGAAGTGCAAATATGAATAAAGTTTTTATAATATAACCTCAATGGCACATATAATTATGCATAAGTGGGTAATAAGAGGTCTGATAAGAGCCATATCAGACCGAGCAAAGTGACCAGTACAGTTAAACAAGTCTATTATGCACACCAAGGCTCCATTTATTTTTATTAATAATACAGTAACTGCAATATTGTGAAATGTTATAATTTTGAATGACTGTTTTCTACTATAATATATTTTAAAATGCTGAAAATTCAGCTGTCATTACAGGAATACATTACATCCTAAAACACCATTGATAATGTAATGTAGACTGAGACTCTCTTAACTAAAAAGATGTTTGAGCCCTCTTTATTGTCCTGGTACAAATCAATGCTTTTTCTTTGTTCAATGAGCAATTCATGAGTTGAAGCTCTTAATTTTGATATCTCAAAGAGCACGATATTGATGCATTTAACCTTGACATGTACAAAATTTAAAAAAAACCAACATAGTTTTACAAATTCCTATGGGAAAGAACAAACATTTATGAACTTTACTCCAGCAGTACAACAAAGTTCATTTTAAGTCAGTAAACCCATATTGCCATATTAAAATGTCAAAATTTGGCCTGCTTAAGAGGGGGCCTACAAGACATTGTGCCCAGGGGCCTCTGAACTCTTAATCCAGCCCAGCTTTATAGAAGTACTTAATGACAGAAGTTATATTTTTGGGAGAACTAACCCTTTAATATGCTCTTGATGGTACAGAAAGTAGTACAACAGGGCCGTCAGTCTCTAAAAGTAAAGACACTTTTCACTAATTTAAATTTACATATTGTGGCATCACAACTACATTTATCTTGACATCTTAACACCATAAACTTCCTGCTAACTTTCAGCTGTGTCAATACCTGTCAGGCTGGATGGTTTGAAGAGTGAAGAGGACGCTGAAGAAGAAGAGCGCAGGCGATCTCTATGCAACCCAACGACAGGCGAGGACCCCACCGTCAGCTCCTCTTTAATGGCAGCTCGTTTGGGATGGTCATGTGGAAGTTCTCCAAGCCGCTGCTCCAGAGACAAGCGCAAAAGGTCCAGTTTCTGAGAGGACTCCTGCAAACGGGCCTGAGCCTGGACACAGACAGACATGCTCAAAAATACAAAAGAGGCTCAGAGCTAACAGATGTGAGCTATTTATGAATGACAGTAGAGTGAAACAAGGCCACTGACAGTAACTATATAGAGTTTATATATTATATTTCCCGTATCAGGAACTCTAAAATTGGCTTTTTGAAGGTATGACAAGTGATTTATGTAATTGTTATCATCCCAATAATAAATTCAGGCAGATATATTAAAGGTCCCCTGACAATGAAATTTTCCCTTTCTGAGGTTTTTTAACATTAATATTAGTTCCCTAGCCTGTATTTGGTCCCCTCGTGTCTAGAATTTTCAATCAGTGTAAACCGAGCTTTGGCTATTTTTCTCTTCTCTGCAGCTCAGACGCGCTGATCTCGAATCTCCTTGTTATTACGTCATACCGAGGAAAGGTTACCTCCCCTTTCTCCGTTTTGCCCACCCGGAGAATTTGGCTCAACAAAATGGTTTAATTAAAATGATTTAATTATTGTTTGTGCACAAGCTATTCCATTTTTAACCATGGCACGTGCATTTGGATTCTTTATACGCAAGTAATATACGTGTTTGCATTATTTTGGCATGATTTTATTTCTTTGTGAGGCAATACTTTTTTGATAAACAAAGTTGGCCATAGAAGAGTAAAATTAAAACTGTTTCAAACTAGTCTACTGTACTGTATATGTTTGATTAATGTAGGACATTTCTTTTAATCATGAGACATTTGTTTTTGTAATCAAGCTCTCAGATTACATCAAAATTTGGATTTAGATGTATGTGCGTTACATGAATTATCGGTAATAATATTTTCATATCAGGGCATCTTTAGTTATGACTGGACAGGGAAGGATTGTAACCTGATTTAATACAAACTAAGTGATTGTAAATGCGTCTGGTCTTCAAAATGCAAAGTGTAAATGAAAAAAAAAAAGAAGATTAGTGAGGCCATTTCAGCAGCAGGTTATCTGAGCAATGTTAGAGCGTAAATTTCTCATTTTATCACTCACAGTAGACTCTGTCTTGTCTGTCTTAGTGACAAATAATGTGCTGGGTGTGCTGCTTCAAGGTTAAACATGCACGGCTGAGCAACACTGCAGGTACATGCTGAATTCTCAGGAGTCAATCAAAACACTTCCAAAAATCACTTAAAGGTTTATCACTGTTACTAATTCACATTCATAGATGTTAGCCAATATACATCTCATTATTTAAAGTCCCGCTGTTATGTTTTTTTTTTTTATCAACATGTTAAGAACACACGGATTTCTACGCTGCGTGTGAAAGCAAACACACATTACATGCATTTCCAAAGGATGAGGATTCAGGCTCAAGTTGATACGATAAAACCTGACGCCATCGTTACCGTTCGTATCATTAAGAAAGAATCGACAACAGTGTTGTTCCCTGACATTAAGTGCATTCAGAATGAGTCACGTATGCGTGTTGGTTACTGAAAAGCCTGTACGTCAAGTCCAATATATACAATTACCTCTGCTAGAGCACGTCGGTCCTGCACTTTGCGTACTCCTAGCTGCTTGACCACGTTTTTGGCACCTTCTGCCACAGCTGCCTCAATCTTCAGATGGTGCCTGAGCTCCTCCACCCGCAAATCAAGCGGACTAATAGTTTCAGAAGGGCGACCTGCACAAAAACACACAGACACACACACATAAGAAATAGTAAATAACCATTCAGCAACTTGCATTACTGTTTAACAATTCACTGACAAAATTAATTTCAAACATTTCACAAAATAATAAATGTTTATTGTTTAATAGATATACTAACAAAAAAACAAGTATTTCATTTAAAATGTGCAGTGAAATTAACAATTCATTTCTATATAAAACATGAGCAAAAAACAAATATTGTTAATGCATTCTAATTAGCTCTGTTTTATGCACCAAGTAACACCAAATCAACACTAGAAGTATCACAACATGACAAAAGTATATCACCCACTTTATAATCAACAGTGTAGACAGCATCTATTAAAAAGGGAAACATTGAATTCAGTCGTGTCATGCCATGCCACTAGCTTCCTTCCAACACACCCAAAGTCAATACTAAAAGGTTACCCTAATCCAAAATTGACATTTAAGCTTAAGTTCAAAATATATAATAATAGATTCAATTCTTTCAAAGCAACTCATCTAAAAAGATGGTTGATTCTGCTGTATTGCTGATGTCAAGGCTGTGATGTATGTCTGAATGCTTGAGGAGATTTGGCTCAACACACACTGTACCCTTGGCAACCTGTTCCCTTTTTGATTATTATTTTGAGAATTTGGTTTGCATTGCAAGTTCATTGTAAGAATAACATTTTTCAAGAAAGTGACTCTCCTTCAACACACTTTGGGAAACTCTGCCATAGACTATGATTTTGTTCATCCTGAAAACTGTTGTAGTGCTGTATCTTGGCTGTATGAGGAACAATGTCCTATGAGGAGATATTCAGCTTGAAAAATCCATAAAAATCATAATTTCCTACATGTATTCTTTACTGATTGAAAATGTTTGTTTACCCTCTGGCTGTGTGGTCTCCCGCTCTCCTTCTCTGGCCTGGGTGACTTTGACAATCTGCATGCGAAGCAGCTCGATTTTCGTCTTGCTATCCTGCAGCATCTGCTGGGCAGTGGACAACATCTTCCGATCCTGGAGAGTGACAAGAGAAACAATAGATCAATAAGTAAACCTTGCAACTGCATTACACCAAATGGTAAAGACACAACAACATAGAGAGAAAACAACAACAACATAAGGGGACAACAAAGAAAGAAATATGAAGAAATCCAAGATCCATCATGTTTCCCACATATTTTGACCAATTAAATTTCATAATTTTTTCCATTAATTTCCAGTTCATTATCATCATGATGATCATTTAAATTTTTTAACAGATTTAGATTAATTATTTATTATTACGACACCAATGTTTAGCCACCAATGTATAGCCACCAATGTATAGCCAACGAATATCTATCCCTTTCTAGCCAATGAAATACTTTATAGCAGAATATAACTGTAAAATTTGTATTCACTACAGAAATTGATATGACTTTTACAGGAACAAAATGTCCTGATGTTTCCAGGGAATGTGTTTTCCATAACCATGGGAACCCTTTAATAATATGCAGCCACAACAGCATTCATATGTCCCAAAACACTTTATGTAAACACTGTGGAGCAATCAAACAATTTTGTTTGAACATCCCAACCAGCCTGACAGAAACAAAAGGGGAGTGTTTGAGAAAGCAGACATATTCTTGCCATCCCATTTGATGATTATTACTTTATTAGAAGGCACAAAAAAAAAAAAAAAAACACTACAGCTGAGCTTCCCCAATATAAGAAAGCGGGCCAAAAGTCCAGTACTCTTCATTAAACTCTTCTCTTACTGATCATGAGAAGCAGCCAGGTGTACTCCACACCCAAACATATTCAAATATCAAACACTGACTGTGCAATTTTCGCCCCAGAGCTTTAGGAGTGTGCAACTGAGATATATATATATCCTGAAATGCAGCATCTACATTATGCAAATGAAAGAGACACACTGACTGATTGCGATGCCCAAAACAGCCTCATACAACCCCGGTGTAAACAATGTTACAACATGTGACCTTCTCTGAAACCTGCAGAAAAGACCCATTCAAGAGGTAAAGGAAGAACGAAACCATACCGTCCATAGCGCTCTCCCCCTCTCAATGCAGCTCAAGAGGTCATCTGTCATGTTTTGTGAACTTTCAGATGGCTGGTTGACATCCCCTTGCTCTTCTTTGACCCCCATCAGACGTTCCCTCCTGATGTGTTTTTCTCTCCATCCTCAAAACTGCTCATGTCAGTTTATCCTGTATAGCAGACACTGAGCCTCAGACATAGCAGATCAAGGATCAGTATCCGGGAAGCCACCATTCTTTCTTCTTATTGTTCTACTGTCCTTGTATCTCGCTCGCTCACTCACCACTCCTCCTCCTCCTCCCTCCCCTTTTTACATTTTTTCTTTCAGCCTCTCTCTCTCTCTCTCTCACTCCGTTTACAAATCTCCTTCCAGAGGAGTTAGCCACCTCTAACTGCTGCTGCTGCCGTGCCCTGCCTGGCTGGCCCAAACCCGAATGCTTCGGCATTGGTCGGCACAAAGTCACATGGGCTGCTGCTGTCGCCAGGCCTAGGACCGGAGAAACCGATTCAGAACCAGCAAGCTCTTCCATTTCAGACTCAAAGAGAGGATGTTTTAGTGTGCGAATGAGTGTTCTGAGCGTGTGTGTGTGAGATCAAGGCCCGGTGCTCAAGCTGTCTGAATCCAGCACAAACATAAATCACAGAGCTGCCAGCACACAGTGTTCTCAGCCAGACGCCGCAGCATTATTGAAGCCCTGTCTGATAGAAATGCACAGACTCAAAGAATAAGTGGCAATACACTCACGGCTAGCTAGAGTTCATGAGACTATCCTTCTAAAAGGGTAATAAAGAATGGGGGGTGGGGGGACTTGGGACCTCCTTTGTGTGCATATTATCATGTTTCATAGAGACCCAAACTGATTTAAATACAAAGAGCAGTGGAATGTGAGTTAATCATCTCCAAGATGCACAGGAGATAAAAAGGGACCATGAGGGGAAATCCTCACCTTGACAGAGCTGTTGGTGTAAGTCTGGATGATGTTCTCAGCTCCTTGTTTTACTTTGAGCTCCATGGTAAGCTGTTTTTTCAAAGTACGGACACGGCTGCCCAAGGGTGACGTGACTTCTTCCCAATGGCAAGGGTCTGGAGAGGTGGCATCGTCTGAGAAAACAAGAGTTTTCATCGATTTATTATATTATGAAAAGCAAATGAGACAAAGCCCAAAAAAAAGACATAAATGTGATTCGATTAGCTTTTTCCTGATATTCAAATTTGTTCAAAGGTGTGTAAAAACTAAAAGGGCACAACTTTTATAAAAAAAATAAAATAAAAAATTCGAAAGTGTGGGGTCAGTCATTTTTTTAAATAAGAAATTAATACTTTTATTCAGGAAGGACACATTAAATTGATCAAAAGAGCATTGATTATGACAGTATAGATATTTATAATGTTACAAAAAAATTCTACTTTAAAAAAAAATTTATTTATCCAAGAACCTTGCAAAAAATGTATTGCGGTTTCTACAAAAATATTAAGCAGCATAATTGTTTTCAACATTGATAATAATGTTCTTGAGCACCAAATCAGCAAATTGTGATACTGAAGAGAATGTATGAGCAAGAGTAATGGCTGCTATAAATTCAGCTTTGCTATTGCAGGTATAAATTACATTTTAAAAGTTATTTCAAACTGTAATAATATTTCACAAGACTGAATAGGGGGAAAAACAGGGTGGAAACCTGATCAGTTCAATCAGTTTAATCTACAACATTTAAAATAAATGTATTAAAATATATACAAATAAAAATGATTAAAACTCAATATATCAATAGATCAAAGGCCAAACACAACCCTCATGTCTCACCTGACACAGTCTCTTTCTGTGTGGCCATAGCACGTGCATTCAGCTCCTGCAGCTCCCAGTGGAGCTGCTCGAGTTTGCGGCTAGAGGCTCTAAGCTGACCGTCCACATCGGCAGCATTCTTGCGGTTGGTCACCGCCCGTCGCAGTCGCTCAGCCGCCTCTTTGATCTTCAGTTCCCTCTGGATCTCCTGCCGGAGAAGGGCAATGGCATCCTCTACACGCTGCTGGAACTCAGGGTCCATGAGGTCACCTTCAGCCAGACCCCGCAGACAGCTGCCCTGTGGTGTTCAAGTGACATTGAGAGAAAAGCAGTATGAAAAAGTCAATATGCTTGCTTGTTTATGTCAGCCTTTTTGATAAAAACAGTAAGGCAAGCATCTGAGATGCTGTTAAAAAGGTTGAGTAAACATAGAATTTTACTAAACTAACCAAATAATCCATTATGTGTGAAGGTGATATTATTGATATATCGATAAAATAGACTTACTATGAGCAAAGTTGTATTGGGTGAAAATAAGGTCACTTACTGATATAAGCTGTTACACCATACAGGCAAACACACATATCTCATAAATACTCACAGACACTTACATATTTTCAAACTGCAGTGGTTGCAAAGAGCTAAATGAAAGGAATAAACCTAAATTTTTCTACATAATGCCTATTTTCTGAGCAAGCCATTGATACGGCATCTCACTTTGAAACACATAGAGGGCAGTGTTTCACACATTCTGACTGTCCCCGAAACAAAAAAATGAATCAATTTACATAGTGTAAAGATGATGTCGTCCCATAATTAATGTAATTATAAAACTATTCAACAAATTGTCCAGTAGAGTTGGTCTAGCAGCCAGGACAGGACTTTCCTAACAGCAGTAAAACTGGAAAAACAGGCAAAGCACTTCAAAATAAAGAGACACTGTCATTAATTATAACCTTTTCAGCTACTTTAAATCACTAAAGACTTAAAAGTGACTAAGGTTAGTTTTTTTTTTTCATTCACACATAACTTCAGTTACATTTAAGCCTCAGTTGAAGGACACAAGAGGATGCCAAGTCCTGTCAAACTTGTTCAACCTGAAAATCTTTAGTGTTATTTAATTGTTTATACATTACCTTATCCAAAAAGACCAAAGATAAAGCCAAATAATAGAATGAGACAGATCTAATTGTTTTCTTTTTTTTTATTTTAGACTAGTTTCGCTGTTTAAAAAAATACTTGTGGGTGACTTGGGTTGCATACTCGACCAAAAACATTGGGACTCACCATAAGTTAATGTAAACATGAGCGTATGACGCTGAACGAACTTTAACGATCTGACCGCTTTATTTTGACTTATTTGATCTTCAAACAGTAACGTTAACAGTTAAGTTACTTCTCAGTTTTTCAAACGTAGCCGTATCAATAAGGCTGTCTAATCATTAAGACTATCTAATTTGTTTCTTACCTGTAGCGTCACGCCCGACATTGTGAAAGAGAGTCCGACACACGCAGACAGACCACACTGATGCTGCTCGGACTAACCGACTCTTCGCTCGAGCTCTCGGCTGGCTCTGGCTCACGCGGTGCCTGATTGAATGACAGAAACCATATCCAGACTTCCGAGTGAATCTGAGAGAGCTCAAACAAAAAAGACATTCAAAGGGAATAAAAAGTGTTGTGCTGTTGTACACTGGAAAGAAGATACAGGTGACTGTCTGTCAGCTGGGAGGCTAGACGGCTCTCGAATTACCGGTAGTTTTTTTTTTTGTTTTTTTTTTTATGGAAGTTGCATTGCCTTTCCCATTTCCTGAGGTTTGAAAAATCCTTGCCGCCTCCTTTTTCAATGATTGGCTGGCAGCGCTGTCAGTCACAAGTGTTGCACTGAAGTCATTGGTGCAGAGACCAATAGCACACACTAGCTACTAACTTACTACAAATCCTACAATTATTAATAAGAAATAAATATTTTAATATTGCCTACACAATAAATGCACCACGGAAGCGACAACAAAGTTTCAACAAAGGCATTAGCATAAAAGTAAAAAAAAAATCTTGCTCTACAAAACAACAATTTTTGAGTTTATCAGTTTCGATTTATAATGCTTATTATTGTCGTTGTCATCTTTATTCACTATATGGGGGTAAACGTTTTAAATTAATGCCTACATATTTATATTAAAAACGTATAAACTGTTGATAAGTTGAATAAGAACAATACATGGTATGCAATGATAAAGGTATATAAAGGCATGTAAATAATAAAGGTTTTAAAACTAATGCGTGCATTAAATTTAGGCTCCACTGTCTCATGTCTCGCGATGGTTGAAAAGTACGAGATTCAACGGCGTATAAATCCGCTATTTCAGTTTTCAAGTGCGTCATTAATAATAGATACAATGGCGACTTTGCTGGCGAAGAAATGCGCGTCTCCGCTATTTCTCAAAACGCTTTCAGCTCCATATTTAAGGATGCAATCTGGATATCACATAAATGTAAGCTAGCATGATTCATGTCAATCGACTAGGCTACTAACGTTTTCTGCTGTGTTGTAACTGTTAGTTAAGTGGCTTCCTGTGAGGTTGTTACATCGCTTGATACATAATGACAGTAATTGGTACTGTACGTTACTATCAACACAAAAATAAGACATCGCATGTTTGGCATGGTTTCGTTTTAATGCTTAAAGTCAGTCTTTGTGTCATATCACATTTGTATAAGCTGAAAATAAGCTGGATTTACTTGTTTCTTTTAATGAGCCCAGGACTTCTATGGTATGTAACACAACATCTTTTGAAATCATCACTAAGACTTTTTTTTATTTTACAAATGACAACTTTTTAGTTTAACGGGAAACTTAGTACTAAACTAACTAGTTAAAATTTGGGGGCCATTGGAGATCGTCCTTTATTTGTCTTGTGACACAAGACACATGATACTGACTTTGAACCAAATAACTCAATTGTCCCCTCCCCTAAAATGTATTTTTGTTTTAAAGGTTGTGGACCACTATGAGAACCCAAGAAATGTAGGTTCTTTGGATAAAAATGCCAAAAATGTGGGCACAGGGTTGGTTGGTGCCCCTGCATGTGGAGATGTGATGAAACTGCAGGTAATCCTCTCTAGCTTCGACTAACTTATGAATGACTGCTTTGTTCATCCTAAATAATACATTTATTCAGTGACTGGGTATGTTTACTACTGTAGTAGGGTTAATGGCTGTCATTTATCATTATTTAAGTTGGTGAATCTTGCAGGATTCTTCATCACATGTCTGAATCCTCGGGTGCTTGAGGATTTAAACAGGATGAATCTGCATTAAAGAACTCTTTATAAAACAATCAACAAACAATACAAAATTTAAAACGGTTATACAAACTCACATAGTCAACAAATAACCCATATGTAAACGCTAAAAGTTATTGATCATATGATTCTGTTGTTTAATCAATTTTTATAGCAGTATTTAATTTTCTTTTTTTTCCCATTATGATCTAGTTTTTATTTTTTTTTTTAAACTATTCATTACAGAGAGAATCTGTGGTTCATTCCCAAATACTGATGAAGGAAACTCATTTCATGCCACCCTGCACAGCAGTTGTTATTTATTCTTAAGTATACTGTTTCTCTCTCACCTAGATTGAGGTGAATGAGGCAGGGAAGATTGTGGATGCCAAGTTCAAAACCTTTGGCTGTGGCTCTGCTATTGCTTCCAGTTCCTTGGCAACTGAGTGGGTCAAAGGCAAATCTGTAAGCAAAAATTGTCACATTTGCTAGTTACAGTTCTTCTCGCTCTGGATTAAGTGTTTATCCTTTTGTCCAATCTGTATTGTAACATAGCTTGATTGTCAAACATTTTTGTCCTAAATCGTAGTATCAAAACAAAAAACGATCTTCATTTGTACAGGTTGATGAGGCCCTCAAGATAAAAAACACTCAGATTGCTAAGGAGCTTTGCCTTCCACCAGTCAAACTGCACTGCTCAAGTAAGATTTCTGATTCATCTGTGCTTGTACAATATTTTCTAGCATTGTTTTTGGTGTTTAGTTTGACATTAACTGTTAACATTTATATATACAGTATAATGCAGATCCTAATTGTATGTTCAAGATGTTTTTATTCTATTACTGACCTGGTTCTCTGTGTTTTGCAGTGCTGGCAGAGGATGCCATTAAAGCCGCTTTGGCAGACTATCGTCTGAAACAGGAAGGTGAACCGGGTGAGAAGATCGCCGTGTCCGGCAACTAGGAGCTGCACTTGATCCTCTAAATCAGTGGTTCTCAACTGGTTCTTCACAACCAAATGCCAGTGTTAAAATGCGTTCCACAGTTAAATGTTGATGTGGAAGTGAATAATGCATTTAATTTTTTCCATTATGCAAATAAATTGATTTTACATATTGTTTGGTCTACACAGATTATGATAATTTTAGTTAATCTCAGGGTTTGGCTTTGGGTCACTATTTGATGCCCAATGTAAACTTTAGGTCTTGAAAAAATACCAGTTGAGAACCACTGCTCTAAATCCTCCTTATGAGTTTAGACCAAAGCTCTCCAATTCTTGCACAAGTCTTTTAAACGCACAATATAAAAGCACTGACCTATAGACTGTTACTATGTCCAAGCCATATTTGTTTAGATGTTGTTCGATATGTATTAGTGGTTTCACTTGCTAGCTGAATGCGCACAAATCTTGTTCTCTTTTAGTTTGAAGGAATGACAATGTGATTCTGATGGTGACTTATCCTGCTGGTCTTTTATTCAATGGTCTTTCAAATATTCATTTGTTAAATAAATAAAGCATCTGTAAACATCATTGGATTTAATGCTGCTTACCCATGGGATCAATAAATAAGAAGCACATTTAATGTGATGAAGTGATTTTCCTCTACACTTGGTTTCAGCATAGCTATTATATGGATTGTCCACTTGAAACTGTCATCCATTCTGCCTTAAAAAATAGAAATATTCATAAGCTCCAGAAGAACTCTTCTTGTTTTGTGGGTGGAAAAACAAAATCACCATAGGTGGCGCTGTTTTGCCACCAATGATCAGGTCTAAAATAAAAACAGAATTGTGTAATGAGAACTTTTATTAATGTAATTTTAGTTTGAGTAAAACTCAGTGTTATATTTGTTACATGAACTGTAAGGTGTAGATCTAAAAAACAATGGTTGTGGTGAGTGAAGTAATGGCATTTATTGACTTCATTCAAACAAAATCTAGACATATTTTTTTTTTACCTTGAACATTAAAATTAATAAGTGTGACTCAACTGGTCAAGTCCCATAAAGATCAAGTCAAGTTTATTGAGGATATTGTGCTCTTCATAAAGTACATGTTGAGACTAACTGATCTTTAGACTAAACTCTTAGAATGGTGGCATGGGACTTTGTGGCATTCAGCAGCTGTGACTCAATACCTCTCAACCTTGAAAGGAAATATTTAGAGCCAGAATATGTAAACAATAACCTGGCTCACAGCAAAGCTTTTCTATACTGAGGCTCCTCTCCTTAATTGGAGTAGCAAATGTGCTTGGTTTATTTTGTGTGTGTTTGTGTTTGTGTGTGTGTGTGTTTGCAGCACATTGCAAAGTTGTGAGACATTAGAAAAGACATCATTAAATCATATAAATTAGCATTCTTCATGTATAAGCCTTCCCGTCTTTATGAATGTCATCACTAATAAAAAAAGAGTAAAGAAAACAAGAATACTAGTCATCAACAAGTCGAATGAATAGAGATTCACAACAACTAATCCTTAAAATGCCATTTTTTATGTTAAAGTCTTGCCCAAATGGCATCTATATCATTTACATTTAAGTAAATTAAAATACCAATTTTAAGCAGAGTACATTTATATTTGGTACATCAAAGTAAACAGTCACAAACAAAATGTTAAAGCCATACATTTTCCCGAAGAAAATCAGATAATTTGGTTGCACTTTATTTTACAGTATGTGCCATCATGTGTACTTACCTAAGTATTGGGTAATATAAGCTAATTACATGAGTTAAGGTTGGGGGTAGATTCAGGGTTAGTACCTAGTTATTACCCAGTTATTTGCAATTACTATAATAAGTACATAGTATGTACATAGGAACAGGACTGTGAAATAAAGTGCTACCGATTATATCAATAAACCTTCATACCGCATTCTTTAGTTTTACAATGTGTCCAGTAAATACTCTTTTGTCAGTATTTATGTCAAAGTGTTTCCAAACTAAAATGCTGTTTTCTCTTCGCTGATAAATGGTGAGTCTGAAGTAGCAACTTCCTGTTTGTTCGTGTTCTCTTGTATCTCTGAATTCTCTGGCCCAGATGGATGTTTGCTCTCTTCAGGGGGCCCAGAGTCCAAGGGGTCAGTCTTTTCCATGTCACAAGCAGGGACGCTGTCCTGGGACCTGCTGGGGCTGCTCTTTTCCACAGAATCCTCAATGGCAGACTGATTTGTGGTCTTGTCCTCAAGCAGGCCACAGCCATTCTGTTGACTCTTGTCGCACTGAGGACGTTCCTTGTCATCGGCAGATTTTTGATCTTCTGCCGTTTCATTCTTCTCTTTCCATGGACTCTTGGCTGGAGTTCGGAGGTTCTTGGTAGCCAGCATGATGTCCTCCTGGAGCTGCCTGGCTGAATTCACCGGCTCCTCAGTGGATCTGGTGTTGGCTTTCTCCGGGACTTCGTTAAAGATGCGCACTCCTCCAGTCTTGTCTCGCTCGTCCACATACATCATGGAGGGGAAAGCGCAAGGGTAGTAGGTGCTGACTTTACGTCGGTGACTCAAGATGGCAGCCGAGCAGAGGATGGTGAGGATGAGCAAAAGTAAAGTGGTAATGACAATTATGGGAAGGTGGTTTTCTTTTAAGAAGTCCACCATCTGATTCAAGAACGATTTGGTATGCTTTTCTCCATATATGGAGGTGGTCTTTACCGATTCATTGAGGAAGGAGGAAATGCTAGGTGTGGGGATCAGGTCTGTGCTCTCAGATTCCCACTGCCCACTGCCCTCCATAGAGTCATTTAAAATGACTGGAGTGCCATTCGCGGAGTGCCTGGTTAGCAGAGTGACGGACAGGCCGATGAGGCATCGGAGAGCTGAGTGGTCCATCCTGTGACCTGAGATGGTTAAAAAGACATTTTAATTACTCCCTTTTACATTTTTAAACCACGTTTATTTTTTTAAACATCCCAGCTAGCCAAGAATCTTCAGACCTTTGGCTAACATTTGTTATTTTTATCATTTGTTTGCAATGTTCTTGAGTTATGAATGCTAGATTGTTTGGTTAAAAGTAATATTTAAAGTTTCCCTAACATTGGCAAAATAATAACTTCTAATTTTCCCTTCACGTTTTCACTGACATTTGTAAATCAAGAGAAAATGCCTTTCATACATGAAAAAGTTGAACATTCAAGACTGTGAACACTCAGAAACATTTTCAAAGTTCCGTGCTACTGACACTAGGTGGCGAAATGCGAAAATCGTATGCGAAGCTAACGTGACTTGAGTAGTTTTTTAATTGCATACATTTTACTCTTGCTCGAGTAACTATTAAGATTATTACTTTTACTTTGAGTGAATATTTCTATAAATACTTGTACTTTCATTTAAGGTTTACTATCAGTATTAATGCACAGATCAAGAACTATCAATAAACAAGAATTTGAAAGGATTTATCAATCTTAAATGTTCATTTATAAAAAGTACTATAGTTAATAGTTAATTTGTGTTTGTTAATAATTATGTATATTGATTAGGATAAAGAATATTAAATTCTACAACTTAACACTTAATCTATCTATACACTGTGAAAAGTGATCAGTTGACTTAACTTAAAAAGGAGGAAACCTGTTGCCTTAAAATGAAGTTAATAAACTGCATGCAAAATTGAAAAAAAGAAGTTATGTGAACACATAGCTTTTTTTTTTAATTATGCCTGCTTTATATTACTTAATAATTTTAAGACAATGGGTTTCCTCACTTTTTTAAGTTAAGCCAACTGATCTCTTTTTACAGTTATTTAGGTATAGTGTATAACTAATATAGTTTCTCAAAACAGCTGGTGAACCAACAACATAAATTATGACGATTTGTTTCTTTAAACAAAGATCTTTCATCAGAGGTCTCTCTGCTCTGTGCCATCTGTGCTCAAGCTGACGACCATAATCATCACTGGGCATTTGCACAATGGAAATATCAAGCTCATGTAGTGCCTCATTTTCCAACACACACACACAAAATTAATATTAGTCTATCAGTGCTTCAATGCTAGCTTCAAAGTTCTGCCCACGTCTCATTAACTTCCTTTTATGTAAATCTCTGTCTTCTAGGGTCAACTTGCCAAAGTCAACAGCAAAAGTACATTCAGAAACGATTCTATGTCACAGAATCTTTCAAACGGTTAGAGAACAGTTTTAAACTTGGTTAGCCACATCTGGACATGGACCTTTTAAAGCTGTGCATTCCTGTAAGGCAAGTCATCTGTCTATCGTTACATGGACAGGAATGGCATTACAAAAAAAATATAAAACTAAAGTGTTGAAATCTGAATTCATACTTACTTTCAAGTGCTGAAGTTCTAAAACATGCGACTGGAGATGATCTAACATGGAGAAGAACGCTTCTGCTGTTTCCTCCTCTCAAGCTGAATGTCTGTTGTTACAGACTGCACGATGAAGAACAGTTGGATTGGTGAGGGGGGAAGAAACTTTAGTTCTCCCCTCCTCCTCCTTTTTCTTCTGCTTCTACTCTGTCCCAGAAAGACTGACTGGGCCAGTTCCAGACACACTGTTCTCGTTAAAGGCTGGTTGGGGGAGAGCCGGGGTTTTTTTCCCCTTGCCTGTGCACTGGAGAACTTCAAGCCACCAGATGTAACAGTTTGTTTCTAAAGAATATTCTCCAGATTTTTAGTTTCATCCTTTATCTTGAATCTAAAAACCCCGATTAAACCCATTCTACTAATCATAAAATCATCAAATCTGTTTGAGGGTGAACTACAGACATTGAGGGTCTCTTGTAAAATACTTTGGGTTTGTGTTTGGTCTTCAAACAGAAGCTATCAGATCCCTGAGGAAGAGGTTTATGTTTCCTGTGCTCACGGGACCAGGGGGTGGAGGGCACACGTGCTGTGAGCCACTGCTGGAACAATGGACAGGGTGTTGAGAGCAGAAATATATAGGTCTGCAGTTTGCCCTAAAACCAAAGAATAGCAAATGGGCTGAAAATGATGGAAAGGCTAAAGGGTACTGTCTCAGTATTTAAAAAAAAATCCCAAAACAATTATAGGAATATTTGTCTGCTATCTTATGGTCCCTTAGAATTAGTTTTCAATATGCCAGCCCTTTGAGGCATAGGACTTTTAATGACTTGTCAAGACCTACAAGATCATGAAAACATCTGCTCTAAGAGCACCTAAGCTAATTTTGAGAGAGTTGAGGATGAAGGATGTAGTGTCTTTTTCTTGTCATTCTTTCTTTATTTCAATAAACTTTGCTGAGAACATACTTAGAAAATAGTCTTTACGTGAAAAAAAATTACGTTAAATTATTTTTTGCTTAGCATTTTCCACTCTTGCCTGTTTTTTTTGTAAATTTACTTAATTTTATAACCTTGATATTTTCATTTTTACACGTTTGAATTGAGTACTCTAATATAGAATTTACTTTGTTTTTTAAAACAAAGTAAATTCTTTTCCATGTAAATTACATTTTTTTTTCTCTGTAGTATTTACTTCACCACAAAATCATTTGTACAGTGTAATTATGCATTTAAGAACAGTGTAATAATAGTTAACTACATGTACTTACTACAGGGTTGGGGTTAGAATTGGGGTTTGGTTTAGGGTTCGTTGGATGTAATTATTCATAATTTATAGTTATTCCTACAGACGTGTAACAACTACGCTTTAAAATTAAATGTGACCCAGGATTTTTGTTTAACATCATTGTAAACCGTCCTACAAACACCAAGAAAATGACCACAAACTTCATGAAGAATTATTAATGAAAGGATTTATTGTAGAGTCAACCTTTTTTATTGTAGGTGAAGTTTGGAATGCATGCACAAGACTGTTTAGGACACAGATAAGTGCTCAGATTCATGGATGATGTCCTCCAGCAGTGGTCAACTGAGGAGGTCTGTCTAAAACCAGAAACACACATAGAGGCACCAATACATTTACAGTACATATACATCAGAAGAGCTCGCAGGTAGCCACTGCCTCGTAAAGCCAAGTTCATGTATCAGAGCATGTGTCAGCCCAATATTCTGAAACACGATGAATAATTCAAAAGTGGGGCCAAACATAGATAATGATAGCAAAAAAATAGCCATCTGATACTATTTCTGTGGACAAATAAAGTCATGCAAATGGCAAGTATTGAGCATCCAATGTTTCTGACTTAAAAGTGTTTGATTTCCTGAGGTGCAACAGTAATTTCATAATTACTATAAAGTTACAGCGGTAGGTTTTTGATTTATGATGCCTATGCATGATTAATATATTTTGAACAAGTTTAGGTTTAAGTTCACATTCATTCTGCAACGTTACCGTTATTGCTTCTGGATAGACTGTAACTGATTGTGTTATGTTTTGAAATACCCTGTTATTGGATGCTTTATAAATCAATTATGATGATCTCACAGCCAGGCAATGGAGGAGAAGACAATGTGCTTAATACTTCAGTGGTCATGATCATCACAAGGAACAATATATGGACCGATTTTAAAATCCGAAATGTTGAACTTTAATGGTTATGGGCATTTCTTAGATTTCACTACAAAAACCCAAACACTACAAGATAATTTGGCCGATTTTGGGCCCAATTCTCCTCTTCCGACAATCCCAGGTAAAGTCCTGATTATCCGACAGATTATTGACAGATTATCTTTTCAGATTTTCCTGTGGTGTGAGGTGCGTTAAGGGTGATTGAATCTGCTCGGGACCACACTGATCTCAAATCGTAAATATCCAGGAAGTATCCAATATTTACGATCAGAAATTCTGTTGTGTGAGGGGAATCCCAAAGACACACACGCACGCACTCTGAGGTGAAGAGATGAGTCCCACCTTAGGACCTAAGCGATTCAAAGGACATTTTAAGATTTTGCGAAATTTCCAGTGTTCACAGTAGGGAATCAGTTGGTTTTTTTTTTTTTTGGTTTTTGTGAATGGAATCCGTTGAAACTATTATAAATCTGTAATAGTTTTTTATCATCATGTTTGTGGTCTCTCACATTTTGAAAATCTGATCATGTGGGCCAGCCTTAAATCATATCCGTATCATCACCAATGATTCTTTTATGAAGTACCAATGGCCTTTACAATCACACATTACTGCCTTTTCTTCTTATGTCCCACTTTGAATAGTATGACATGTAAAATTCATGTTTTTCAATAAGCCACTATCTACAACTGGGAAAAACATATAAAAGTAGAAATAAAAGGAGAGGCGACCATCATCACCTCAAATTTGGCAGCACAACAAAAAAGGAAAGAGAAATACTGATTTGTATTTACAACGACACTCTGTAACATACTGGTAAATATCAGAATACTCATGGAAACAATGTTACAATAACTAAAAAAGTAAGAACATTTTTAACAAAATGTAAAACATCAGTTAAAACCAGTGAGCGCTCTTTGCCACAATTTTGCTTCTGTTATGCGAATGCTTGGGGGAGACTTGACAAAAAGTAAAAGTCCATCTTGGAATGTTGCTTGAAGTTGTCCATGTGAGAAACACCAAGCGGAATGATCGAGTCAAATTGAGAAATTTTGGCAGTGACTGACCTCCCCTGCCCACCTGAATCTCTCTCTTTCTCTCCTTACTGACGCTATGGCTCAGACCACCACCAGTGTCTTAGATTGCCACTTTAGCCACCTGCTCTTCCAGTTTGGCGATTCTCCTGTCCTGCAGCGTGACCAGATCTCTAAGGGACTTGACTTCTCGCAACAGCTCCTCTAACTTCACTTCATTCTTCTGCGGAGCAGAATAAAAGAAACAGTGTTTTAGCACCAGTTATTAGAGGGGAAATACAAACAAGCCAATGAAGCATTACCCTTACTCTGGTTAGCTGAGGAGAGGCAGGTTTCTGAGGAGTTGCTGGCTCCTCCACCTTCTTGGTTGCCTTGTTCTCAAGCAGATTTTTCTTGACTACTTTGAGGTCACGGTTCTTGCCCGGGACATAACCATGTTTGAGCGAGATCAGGATTGGTTCGCCATTCTTGCCTTCGAACCACTCCTCAGCCTCCAGTGCCGGGTCTGGACCTGCTGTGTCCGGATAGAGGTCGTCCTGGAAGAGGTCTGACTGCCAAAAACAGAAGAGACAGGAAATACCGTAATGAGTATTTTAGAATCATGTATTCAAGCTGTTTGTTTTCTCTGAAAACATTTGCTGCTTTAATGTTAACTGAAATCATGTGCCTCCCCTTTTCTTCATCAATTAATGACCATTAAATCACACACTTCTTAATAAGCTTTGCCAATAACACTTAACGTAAAGCTAAATCAACTGAACATCATTAAAATTGATTTTAATAATGTAAATTTTAGGATTATACTGAGAAATAACAAAGAATAATTACAAAAACATCAAACATAATACAGTAAAAAGTACCTTTCTAGGGACGGTCATGATAATTGGCTCACACTTTCTCTCATGAAGTTTATAAAACCTGTGAGAAACAACAGACATGTTATTGGTGGCATTGTGTTATTATTGGTGTTTTATTTATGTTACAAGAGATTTTTTCAATTTATTTTTTTATTATTTATTTTTTCAAATAAATATTGTTCTTTTGAACTTTCTTGCAGCAGAACTGTTTTCAACATTGATCATAAGAAATGTTTCTTGAGAAGCAAATCAGTATATTATAATGATTTCTGAAGGGTCATGTGACACTGGAGTAATGATGCTGAAAATTCAGCTTTGCCAAATTACATTAAAAAAAAAAAAAAGACACACACACACACACACACACACACACACACACATACATACATACATATATATATATACACACACACATACACATATATATATATATATAGTGTATGCCAGATATAGAAAATAATTGCTATAAAATAATAATTTGGTAAAATAATAATAATAAACACAGAACATACACCTTCATAAAGGATTAGATACTAAAACTAATGCTCCATACAGTGATAATCTGTTGTCAAATAACATTTCAATGACCTTTATGAGCCACAGCATGATCAGTGCCACACTGCCATCCCAATAGATTTTACAGTCAATGACAGGCTAATGCCTCCCCCTACTGGAGAAGAAAAATGAAACTAGCAACAAAAAATGAGACTAACATCAATCAAGTCACACCACTGAGAACCATAAACACAACAATGCTGAAGGCTTCAAGTCTTTTTAGTTTCTCTAAAATGTCCAGGTTCTGAAGGTGGCCATCAGCACCTCAAACAATTCCTGTCCAGTGCAAACAGCGCATACCTGGCTATCTCGCACTTGTTGACGTCTAGGCCTCTTTTAGGCATGTATCCCATGCCTCTCTGAGGTTCCTTGCTGGAAAACGTGTTGAGGTAGTGCACGTACGGTGCCTCGTCTGTGATCTCGAAATAACGGATACTGCTGTCACCCTGGACCAGAAAACAAGCTTACAGATTTGCAAATTTCTCCACATGTCCTTTTCACAATTTTAATCTTATTAAAAATATATACAGTGTTATATAGACCATTTCACAAGATGTAAACAACACTGGTCCAGAAGCACTTCCTGTTTCAGTTTTTTAACACTACATTAAAGCTGGGATAAAATACAACCAACAGAACATATAAATATTAACCAAAAAGTTAAACAAGCATCTTTAAGATGTTTTCTTTACATGTGAAATAAAGAAAACAGTTACAAACTGAAACAGGAAGTGTTTCTGGACCAGTGTTGTTTACATCTTGTGAAATGGTCTATACACACACACACTAATAAAATTATTATGACAACCCAGTATTGATGTTAAGCCAGTGGTTCACAACTACTCGGCCTCTGCTAACTTCGAGAGGGGCCACAAATTATTTAAATTTAGTTAACATGATAATGTTAACTAAGATGTCTAACATTAAACTGACATAATGGTATTACATACAAAAAACTGTCAGAAATACATATCAGCTCAAGTAGGAGAGACTGAGACTTATTGTTTCGGACAAAGAAGGGCCTTAGTGTCAAATAGGTTGAGGAAAAACTGTGCAAAGATGTGTATAATTCATTTCAATCAATATGTTGTATAGTTAATACAATATGCCTGAACTTGCGCTTCTTGGGTTACATAAAAACTTGCTCACCTTTCCACACAGGTAGACCACATTAGTGTCAGGGTCATAAAAGGGAAGCAACACTCCATTGCTGGTGTCCATTTCGTGGACTGATATTGGCTCTTCCATGTTTTTCTTAAAGAGCATATCAAAATATTTCATTACAGTGCATAAAAAAAAAAATCGAGCTTTTTCAAAAACAGAGAGAAAATCCATTTGTTTGGGCTTACTGGATTCCATAAGGCCAGCTGCCGCTCACTCATACGACTGAAGCCGGTGGTGAAGATGTTTCCATCAGCCAGAAAGATGGCCCTCATGGGCCGGGCACCCTCATGGGCCTTATCCTTCTCCTGTGATCATCAATGCCAATGAGACACTCAGAACTGTGAAAATAAAGAGTCCTTTTGTGATGTTTTCACTTACCGCAGTGATCTTCCCCTTGCGTGGGTCGATAACGCGCACTTTCTTATCCTTACATGCAGTACAAATGAGGCTGCCATTGCGACTCCAGCACACGCTGAAGATCACATCAGGATGCATGTCCTCCAGGTTGATCAGAGCTTCTCCTGTGCCCACGTTCCAAACGATGATGAGATTATCGCATCCTGGCACAGGAGAGAAGGAAAAAATGTTTGTTTTTTTATCATTCAGTCACAGGTTTTTGATCCTCAAGATGGTAAACGCAAAGGTTTTTATGTAGCGCACTTGTTTTCACATTTCTTACCCGCACTAAGCAGAACATTGCGAGCTGTTGGATGCCACGTCACAATGCCCACCCTTTTGGAGTGACCCTCCAACACCACGACTGGCTCAGAAAGAGGTGAGGTGAGGCCGTTCTCAGGAATTTGCCACACCTATGTAACAAAAATGGGAATATTTGAATAATAATAATTACTCTTTTTTTCTTTATTCTGAGCATGGTTTCTATGAGAGGATGTAGCGAAGGAGCTGGGAGTACCATTACTGTACAATCTTCAGAGCCGCTGGCAATGACGTGATCATTGTTTGGGCACCAGTCGATGTCTAGCACAGGGCCTGTGTGACCACAAACAGTGGGGTAGGCCTTGTCAATACGACCTGTCTGCAAAACACAAAGCCGGGGCAGAGAGCATGAATTTATGTCTCATCTTGGACAATCCTGAACGTCAACTATGATTGGAAAAATGATGACATTTAATTCATATGCAGGTATGGCTTACCTTTTGCAGAGGTAGAACAAGGAAAGCTCCACCCCCACTAGCCTCTACAATAATAGCAACAAATTTGGGGTTTACTGCACAGAAGGCACTGTCCCAGGTAACCCGCGAAACCCTAATGTCATCATAGCACTGGTCATTCTTCACCGCCTGACCAAACACATGACGGAATTTACTCTGTCGTACCACTCGTCTGATCATTTCTGAAAATACAAGACAAGAGAAATGTTTTGTTATTACTTGTCATAATGGTTTTAGATTTAGATTTAAAATAATACTTCTAGTAATTCAGTATTTATTATTGTCACTATTACCTGGCAAATCTGACAGTTTATATTTTGCAGTACAGACATAATGACATATAAATGCTCAATGTTGTTTTTCAGATATAATACTGACAGTGTATCATATTAGAGTAAGATGAGCAGTCAGCTAGAGAGCACTGGGAAATGGTTTTCCATTTCACTCTGTATAAGCTATTCAAAATGCAGTTTTGTGTGTTGAATTTCATTGAGCCTCTGTGTAGAAACTTATTATGAGGATCCCATGCTCTGACAGTTTGTTTAAATTATTGAATCTATATAGAGTATACAGTAGTCAACATTTGAAGTGGATCAAAAAAGTACATCAAAATTGTTCTAAGTCAAGAATGGGTATTGTTCAAACGTAATTATAACTTATGAACAATAGATTATTTTTAATAGATTACATTATGAACAAAGATTATAACTTTGACACTTCAAATGTTGACTATATATATATATATATATATATATATATATATATATATTCTATATTTAATTAAGTTGGAGTAAATTGGATACAATGAGTTGTTATCACAATTATCTATTTCATCTATTTCTTCTCAAACAAAATAATTTATTTCCTTCATTTAATTTACATGTAATCCAATGAAGCACATATTTAGCTTACTTGACAAAATTGTTTTATAGTGTCTGAAAGTGCACACAGCAAACTATAAAAGTAAAAAAAACTTTCTTGAACAAATATAAGTTTGTAGTTTATTTATCATGCAGGATAAAATATGCAATTTAACATAAACTAATGAAACCAAATAAATTCCCAATGAGCTGCCAAAAGATACATTTCTTATGATGTCTCACACACCAAAGATACTAAAAATTGATGCACACATCAATGATTCCCAAAATTTCTGTCTAGTTGCAGATTTTGAGACAGAGCTTATTCCTGACCAGTGTTATAAAGAGCATAACATATAATAGCCAGGACTACTAATTGATATTCGTAATTAAACATTAACAATCAGTAGTTATACGAGTCGTTTTTATTAATGCATTATGTGCATATCTGAAGCACTTGCTGGGATGAGCCTGATTTGTGACGATGCCTTCCTAAATAATAGCAACTACCATTAATAACAGTGTTAATAAATTAAGATGACTCCAACCAGCTGTGAATAAAGAAGAGAATAAAATGTGGTTATCACAATAAAGCCATGGATATGCTTTTAGAAATAGGTCAGATGTATGGCGGTGTGAGTGTGTTTGCTTTCTAATGGCCGAGCTGCGTTATTGATGATGATGGTGATGATGCTGCTGCTGATGATGAGCATACCGGCGAAAAAAAAACCCCAGATAAAATGTAAACTAAATGATCAATTAAGAAAAAGAGTGTGAGATAAAACATTTGGATACGAAAAAGAAGATATTCGCATGTAGTGGAGGAGTGAGAATGAAAAAAAGAAAGGTTAGATCATCGATAGATGGGCAGGCTTCTGCTGGTGTGAGAAAATGAAACCTAATCGCTAACCGAACAAATGAATGAAAAAAGCCAAACAAGCACCAGTACTGCAGCTTGTTTTGAGCCGAGCATGTTTTAATTTACATGCGCTGGCGAAATGCGACGTGCCGCTTTGGAGTGGAGGCGTGCTATCAACCCGGCACAGGTCATGATGGTCAACTTTCAATTAATATCTCACTATTTCTTCTTATCTCGCCATATGCATGATCATCAAAGGCTGGATGTAGTCTCACATTGCCGCTAAATGCAGCAAATGCACATGCACGAGCGCAAGTTTTTTCCGTAAGACACGAGCTGTTTCCAGAGCTTGTTTTAAATCAGTGATGCTTGCTAAAATCGAGCTAGCATTCCAGTAGAGGCTAGTGCAACACTGACCTGCCTTGCATTAATATGACCAAACGCAAAACGCTTACCTTTATCAGTACTAGGTCTCTCAGAGCGTCAAATTCAAAGCATTAATTTATTTTCTCACAGATTCTGTTTGTGCTGGTGACTGTCTCAGTGAATTGCGGCTAGCCACAATAGCTTCCCTCCTCTCCTTTATTCTGAATGAACGGGAGAAAACGCCCTTGTTCTCCTCTCCCCTCCCCTCCTCCTCATGTCCTCCTACATGGACATCAATGTGTGTGAAATGAGAGGTACAAATTGTACCGTACTGGCCGACAGGTCACTGCGGTTTAAATGGTATGGACTTAAATGTGGAAAAATATTTGAGCATCTCTCCTTTGCAAACACTACTCATTGATTCCAAGCTTCACCATCCTGTGTATTTAAACACGTTGTGCTTCGCCTTAAAAGGAGCTAATAATGTTACATGAGAGGTAATTATGTTAAGAGTGAAAAAGGATGAAGTCATACTCATGTTGGATTAGGTTACAAAGTGCAGTGTGCCCTAAAATCTAATTTGGAATCTTATTTTTCTGTTTCAGTGTAGAGCTTGTCAAACTTTGTGATATCAAAGACCAAATAAGAAGAATCTGACTAACCTAAATTTTTTAAACGGTAATGTGTTTAACGTTTTCAGCAAGAAAATAATATAGGCTATATAGTTTAAAGGTCCCCTGAAATGCCCCCTCTTTCTTGCATATACATAAAAATGTTGTCATTTGAGCATTTTCAGAAAATGACAACTGGTCAAAATAAAAAAAGATGCCATGCTTTCAGACCTTGAATAAGTTTATATTCATTTTTAAACAAAACAATACTAATGTTTTAACTTAGGAAGAGTTCAGAAATCAGTATTTGGTGGAATAACCCTGATTTCCAATCACAGCTTTATGCGTCTTGGGATGCTCCCTTCTGTCACATCTGTTTGGTGGCTATATGCCACTCCTGGCGAAAAAATCCAAGCAGCTTGGCTTTATTTAATGGCTGGTGACCTGACCTTCCATCTTCCTCTTTGATTTCATCCCAAAGTTTCAATGGGGTTCAGGTCTGTAGATTCATGGGCTGGCCATGACAGGGTCTAGATCCAGGCCCTTCGCTAATGGGGAGGGGGGGGGATATATATATATATATATATATATATATATATATATATATATATATGATATATGATATATATATAATATTATATATCATATATAATAATGATATAATATAGTAGAGAAGAACTGTGTCTTTCTGCAGAACTTATCTCACAGGAAAGGTAAGCTCTACAACAGTAGAAATGTATAATACATTATCTTCAGAAATGATTTAGAAATTCATTATTCAACGCATTATTACACAGTACGTAACTTGAAATATAATTATTTTCATAAATGACTGTTAAGACATCCCAAAACAGCACCCAAACCTTGCAAAGACCAACTTCATTAATTATTCACATTCAACAGCCAATGGCAAGTCTCCAGTAGTAGACCTTTCAATTAGTTATTTTTGTGTTAGTATTTTTATTTCTTCAAATTCCAATATGCAGTTTGTGTTTAAGGATAAATAAATAATATAAACCATGCAATTTATTTAGTTAAGCATACAGTATTGTTTATACGTAATTCCTTTGCGCAGCTGCGCAGTGAGTGCATGCGATCCGAGAATCAAATTCTGGCGGTTTTGTAGGCCTACAGCAAAGCTAGATGCTAAGAAGTTGTTCAAAGTTTCGTCGTTGACAAAGACGACTTTGATCAACAACAACGTGCGTGGAGACGACTCTGGAGCTAATTAGATGGTAGGAACAGACAGTATAAGATAGGTAGGAATGGAGAATTTGTCTGCTAAATTGTTAAATTTGTATTGCTGTGTGTTATCCATTGCTTTTATTATTGCTGTATTGTTGGTGGAAACCAGGTGCTTTTGTGACTCATTTTTTATGATTTTTATGATTTGTGACTCATTTCATTTTTATGCCGATAAACAAAAATATATAGGCTACTAGGCTAGCAAGCAAATGTTAAGAGAAAATAAACAGAGATGTTGAGATCATACGGTGAAGTATTTTATTTAAATAAAATGAACAAAACAAGACTATTGTGGTCTGTTTTAGTTAAAGCCTAATGGCTTGTTTTGGTCTGTCTCAGATCATTATAAAAAGTGTGCCCCCCTATAAAAATTAAGCCCCCAATAAATAAATAAATATACAATAAAGAGTGCTAGTTTTGTATCAACAAACATGAATTAAAAGTCAGTCTTTGTTTGTGTTGTATATACTTTTAATTCAACAGCGGTCTCCCATCCCTCACAAACTCGCGACGTCGATTGTTGACCTCAGAACGAGTCACATGATCGCCGCATTACTCAGAACGCGTCATTTTTATTTTTTTTTAAATGCTGTAACGTAATAAGGGGCTATGTTGGTTTTCTCTGTACAAGTCAAAAGGATGGATTCTTTAGAACGTTCGGTGAGTAGGCTATAATAAGTGCAGCGGCTTTGCTCTCTTAGTAGCGAGTTGGCGTTTGGGTGAGTATCTTTTTTTACACAGGTTTGGGATCTAAATTTGAATCTTTTCATAATTTGCAGAAGAATTTGCTTAAATGGTGGAATGTTATAGTCTCGATTAGCTGTAGCTACATTTAGATCAATAGTTAGGCATGGTAACTGTAAAAAAATATTGTTGGTTTAACTTAAAAAAAAGTAGCCTGGTTGCCTTAAAATTTTAAGTTGATTCAAATGGAAAAAGTGAGTTAATACAATTAAGGAGATTGATTTAATCATCAAAAATTCAAAATAATATGCTATCTGAACTAAATAAATCATTTAAGTTGATTTTACAAAAGAAAAAATGTGAAAACAAATCGTGAAAAATATTTTTTTACAGTATCTGTGGCGATTTGTGTGGAAATGTGAGGATAATATGTAAGTCAATGATGATCAAAGCTTATATATGTATAAATATAAAATTGTTGATAATTTAGATTTCATTGACAAAACGATAGCAGATCTGATGACACACTGAAGTGATACGGAAAGCTTATTGGCCTTAAACGATTCATTTAATCAATCAAATTTGCCTCAACGACCGAATATTGTGTGAATACAAGTTATGCACATAACTAGGGAAATTTATAAAAATAACAATTTTTATAAAAACAACCTTATTAGCTTCATTGTTCATTTTAAATACATTACAAATACGCCATTGCCTCTTCTGATGGATGGCCACTGGGCATACTCTGTATACATTTTTATTTTATTTTTAATTAAAGACTCAGTTATAGCCTACTTGATTTTCTGTGTTTCGCTGCATCTTGCGCACAGTCATATCCGCACAGCTTTTTGTTTGTGCGAACACAAAAATTGGGCTACACACGGATGTCCGTGGAACTTCAGATGACAAAAATTGTAGAATGTGGATGACATAAGTTTGAGTTAGGCTTAAGACAACAAGCTTTCAGGTTCTTGTACTGTATGTTTTACTAAAATCATTTCTTTCTCTTTCTTTCATAGTGTTTCATATTGCGAAAAGGATTGTTCACTTCTAGTTCATTTCCTACATCGTATCGAACATCAATATGAGTAAGTCCACCATTTCTGAGAGTGCAGGTCAGTCTTCATCTACTGAATTAGATGAGCTTACTGCGGCTCTCGCTGCGGGCCGGTGGTGGGCCATAATGGAGGTTTCAGACCCAATACCTGAGAATTTTGAGTACGATTACTCCTCCTCAGGCTATTTGGGGGAAAGAGAGGAGGCAGGAGAAACAGCACGCCCCTCATCCCTGGTTTTCGGTGATGAATCAGAGAAGGCTCATTCCCAGCACTCGGGCTTCTCAGATGCAACACTGAAGACCTCACCGGAGTGGAGGCAGAAGACCACACCGGAGTGGAGGCAGAAGACCACAATGGAGTGGAGGGAGAAGACCACTACGGAGTGGAGGGAGAAGACCACACGGGAGTGGAAGCAGAAGGCCAGACTGGAGTGGAGGCCGAAGCAGAGAGCACCCTTTTATGCCAGATCCACACGGGAAGCACCGGTGCCCGCTAGATCTACACAGGGAGCACCTGTGCCCACCAGTTTTGAGATGGAGGACCTCACCTCATCACAGGGAGAACGGAATACCACAAAGCAGCAGACACCGAAAGGACCTGTGCCTGAAGGGTCCACACAACGTATGCCTGTCAGGTCTCAACAGAACTCTTTCTCGGATGTAACAATGGCCAGGGACCAGAGGAGAAAGTGGAGGCAGAAAAATCCACAGACAGCATCCCCAGCACCAGTGGCTGCCTCACATGGAGTAACCCTGATCCCTGAGAAGAGATATTTTAAAACCCCTGAGCTGCAGAGGCACCATTTGCAAAATGCCCCAGTGCGCGTGTCTTCCGAAAACCGCAGGATCCCTTTGCAGCAGAGGGTGAAGTTGAGGGAACAGTGGAGGGAGAGGCGGAGGCAGAGGCAGAGTAGCCCAAGGGGAGCCAAGACCCGACAGAAAAGACCTGCTTCTCCCAGGTATCCCGAGAGAGAATGGAGTAGGAGGGTTTTTCTACGTAGCACAGAAGCTTCTGTAAGTCCCTTATATATTATTTTTACTTATTTTAAAATGTATTCAAACAAATAAACAGCATTGGTTGATTATATCTATTCTTTCAACAGGACAACGGAACTCCACAAAAAATTTGTGTGGAACTGAGATGCTACAACCATCAGGACCCTCAGGAATCCCCTTCACCACCAAACTGGAGAAATCGGGACAGACTTCAGCCCAGTTCCCAGCCCACCCGGAAAAGAGCATTGGTTAGTTAGACCCTCCTATCTCTCAATTTTACTAAAATTTAGACACTAAATAGGCTACTTTAATAATTTAATCTGGGATGATCATGCGAATCATATCCTTTTCAATTCAGTTAAATCATATAGAAATGGTAGAGGCCTTTTTCTTTCGATTTTCTTTAAGAATCACTCTTTAAATCTGTTCAGAGTTACATGATTATGTCTATTCTTTCAGCAGGACACCGAAGATCTGCATCAGGCACCTCCGAAAAAACATTGTCTGGAACTGAGGCGCAACAACCATCAGGACCCTCAGGAATCCCCTTCTCCACCGAACCGGAGAAATCGGGACAGACTTCGCTCCAGGTCCCCGCAGACCCGTAAAAGAGCATTGGTTAGTTAGACCCTCCTATCTCTCAATTTTACTAAAATTTAGACACTAAATAGGCTACTTTAATAATTTAATTTGGGATGATCATGCGAATCATATCCTTTTCAATTCAGTTAAATCGAAATGGTAGAAGCAATTTTTCTTTCGATGTTCTTTAAGAATCACTCTTTAAATCTGTTCAGAGTTACATGATTATGTCTATTCTTTCAGCAGGACACCGAAGATCTGCATCAGGCACCTCCAAAAAAGCATTGTCTGGATCTGAGGCGCTACAACCATCAGGACCCTCAGGAATCCCATTCACCTCCGAACCGGAGAAAGCGGGACAGACTTCGCTCCAGGTCCCCGCAGACCCGTAAAAGAGCATTGGTTAGTTAGACCCTCCTATCTCTCTATTTTACTAAAATTTAGAAACTAAATATTTTAATAATTTAATCTGGGATGATCATGCGAATCATATCCTTTTCCATTCAGTTAAATCATATACAGTAGAAAATGGTAGAAGCATTTTTCTTTCGATTTTCTTTAAGAATCACTCATTAAATCTGTTCATGATTATTTCTGTTTCTTCAACAGGATGACAGTGCAGGAGTGATGTCACAGCCACAAAAAAATCCACGGATGGCAATCAGATTTAACAACCAACGGACGGGTCCAGGCATCTTTGACCAAATTGAATATTTATGTTTCTTATTTGCAACATTTTGTGTAATTTAAAATATTTAAGTACTTGTTGTAAATAAACATGTCTAATATGCATAATAAAAAAATATATATGTATAAACCGTGTATTTATTTATCAATGACAACACAATAATTAGCACTGGTGTTATGTAAATAAACAGATCATTTTCACTGCTGTCACTGGGTTGATTAAATTCACAGACGAATAGCATAACAACATATATTATAATTCATATTTACCACAATTTATAGCTAAAGACAATGGCTATGTAATAACACTGATTCACAATTTCAGTTTACATTATCTTGCAACACTATGAGCTGATCACACCTTTCAGAGATACATATTTTTCCAGGTAGTCTATGTCTTTAATGGTCTCTCCAGATCAATCTACTCAAGCAGAAAAATGTCCTTCTTCTTCAGGTTTTGTAAAGTGGTTTAATAATCTAATCTCTGTGTAATTACATTGCAATTTAGGCAATGTTAAATATGATCAGAAAAACATAGGCCTATTTGTCATAGGTCTAACGTAGCAACTGTGCACGGTGCAACATGAAATATCTGGAATACAATATTCAAACGTTGGATTTCTTTGAAAGAAAGTATTACTTTTAATTGAGCAAGGATGCATTGATCAAAAGTGGGCATACACCAGGCACAATGCGACGCAATAAGGTTAAGAAAACTAAACAACCGAGAGAAATGTATTTTATATTTGCACCTGGGAAAAACATTAATCTCGTTCAGGGTAGAGAAAGCTGCTCTATAAATAACTGAGAAGACTTAAATGTTAACACAACTTCTGTGACTTTATCAGCTTTTCCATATACTGGCCCTAACAATCATCACAAATAGCCTATGCTTGCTGTATTTATCTACATCTGCTTTTATGAATGTATGACTCTCTCATCTGTTGCTCTATAGTTGTCACAGAGGTCGTATTACCACAGATACACGATGCCGTGAAAAAGCACATCACCAGCTTGTTGCATGACTAAAAAGATATGCTTTACCACAGACATTTGGAGTTGTAGTAGTCCATCTCTCATCAGCTTAAACATTGAGAGTATTTTTTCTTATGAGAGCCTATTCTTATGTCTGTGCAGCTGTTACGTCCCAGATATAAAGTTGTCTAGGTGTAAGGAGTAAACAGTGAAAAGGAAAAGAAAATAAACATGCCTGTTCCTGTTCTCAGCCCTGTACGACAGACACATCAAATTATAGTCCAAAAATTTATTAGCAGGATACTGAGCAGGATAGCAGCTCAGTAGTGTTTGTTGACATCTCTATTGCAAAACTATTTTTCCTGTTCATTCTGTTATAAAGTACAGTAACGCACTGTAAAATACGACAGTGGTTTCAAGTTCAGCCTTTCCATCTGTATTGATGAAAGGCATGTGGCAATTTAGTCTTACACTAATTTACATAAATCAGATGCTTGAATGAAAACTCCTGATGTAATCAGATTTTCAGGTGATATTCTCTTCGTTGCAACAATTTTATTTAGCCTAATACAGTACAATCCTAACATAGTATGCTAAATACATTATCTTACTTTCATAATGTCCTTAAACCTAACAATATTGCTGTCCAGAGAAAGTGCGCACGCGTCCGGTGTTGTACCGATGTCCTAGACGCGACGCGGCGCTGAGTTTCTCGTCCGGTGCGACCTGCTTTTTAGACTACGCTTAATGGACTAATACAGTAATAAAAAGACCAAACTCCCATCTTATTGGGGATGTAGGCTATACCAGAGTCATGTATTGAGAAGGCTCTGGGCTATACCAGGTATGACAGGTAAGTGGACTCGGAACAGGAATATTAAAAATATCATATTATAATATTATTTACATATACAATATTATTTTAATAGTATAGTTTATTTATAAAAAAAAATAGGCTTTGACTTCTTGTCAATAAATGTTTTTTGCTGTAAGCACGTCCTGTGGTTCCAGTCGGGTCCGTCACTTATTTGGTTCCCCGGAAACATTTGTGGACCGTGTTATTTGCAGCGCGTTTCTGTATTTGGTTGTGTTGTGAGTGGGCTACTTGGAGCACACGTGTGTTGTGGAACTGATGAAGATGTTTTTCTTAATTTGCGGATTTTTTTTTTTTTGTATTTGCACGCGTTTTTATAGTTGCACACGTTTTTATTGTATTTGCATTCGTCTTCATCAGGTTGCAGCGCGGTGAGCTCTCTCGGCCACCGTAGGGCTTATGCTAAGAAGTGGTTCAAAGTTTCGTCGTTGACAAAGACGACTTTGACCAACAACAACGTGCGTGGAGACGACTCTGGAGCTAATTAGATGGTAGGAACAGACAGTATAAGAAAGGTAGGAATGGAGAATTGTCTGCTACATTTGCTAAATTTGTAATGCAGTATGTTATGCATTGCTTTTATTATTGCTGTATTGTTGGTGGAAGCAGGTGCTTTTGTGACTCATTTTTATGAAGTGTAGAGTCATAAATCAAATTGGTTTTGGCGTAGTTTACTTTGGACTTTGGTCTAATGATATTATGTTGATTGCGCCTTTTGCTCAAGAAAGCCACTAGAAGGCACTGTGTTGTGCAAGTGACGAACTATGCAGATAAACAAAAAAATATAGGCTACAAGGCTAGCAAGCTATGTGGAAATGAAAATAAAAAAAGAAAATAAACATTGATGTTGAGATCATACGGTGAAGTATTTTATCTAAATAAAATGAACAAAACAAGACTATTGTGGTCTGTTTTAGTTAAAGCCTAATATGGGTTGTTGTTTTGGTCTGTCTCAGATCATTATAAAAAGTGTGCCCCCCTATTAAATTAAATGCCCCCCCCCCCCCCCCCCCCCCCATTTGTTTTGTTCTGGCGACAGCCCTGTCTTGATCTGGTGGTCCTTTGTACACCTTGACTACACTCGGCTGTGTGGATTGGAGCATTGTAGAACAGTGTCAGGGCAGAACAAAGCAATTTTTCTTTCGCATAACTCCAGCCACGTACTATTGTCCCACGTATGCGTCCTTCGGAAAGACGTATAGCCTTACTGAACAACCTACAGATCATCACCAGTCCTCCACAAAATTACACAGTGGGTGTGAGAGACTATGGGTTGTAGGCATGTCCTGGGCCTCTAACCATTAGAGGACTAGCTGAAAACTGGACTTATCAGAGAAGATCAGAATCAGGCAGATCTGTTTTTTTGAATGACACACGTACATGGTTATCCTGGAAGAAAACAAGCTTCGTTTTGCTCTAAAAATGTCCCCAACTCAAAGGATTGGTTTATCTTACAGGACAATGCTCCAATACGCACAGCCAGGCCAATCAAGGTGTGGATGGGGGACAACTATCAAGTCCCTGTCATGTCCAGTCTAATCTCCAGACCCCCATTGAAAACCTCTGGAATTTGATCAAAAGGAAGATTGATGGTCACCAGCTGTAAGAGCTGATGAAACATATTATTATAGATAATATTAATTTCAAAACGGAAAAGAAAAATCTAAACAACGTCAGTGTAACTGTGTGTAGTTTTCTCATTGGCTGATTATGTTGTTGGAAAGAATCATTGTTATGGTCTCACCCTTTTGTAGAAGTGCTTTTAATGGATTGTTGTTAGTCTTATGTTAGATCTTACAATTGTTGTAACTGTGATGTTACAGGTACTGTAATAAATGGTATCATGTTCATCTACTGTTGTGTTTATATATAATATATGCTATAATAAAGCTCATCTGACAGACATTTTGGATAACTGCATGTCTTACCTAACTGAAATTTGATGAGACTCTTTATAGCCCTGTTAGCTGTATTAAAACTGGGAATGCAGTCAGCTTGAAAACCTGTCTTACCTTTCTTTGGTGAGGATCTTCTTTCCATTTTATGTGGAGATGTTTGTACATGAAAGGCTGTCTTCTTTTGCATTACTTTTTGAGTCTGGCTTCCCATACCCATATCTGACCTGGCTTCCATTATGTTTGTCCTGCTGTGATGTACATCTTTCTTCTGGATTGTGTTGTTGTCTCTGATGAGTTCAGAGACAGGTCTGTATCTGGACACTTCGTTTTCTTCTGAAGCAGAAGAATCACTGCTTGGAATTCTACAGGCGGCGTAAGGATATCTGGTTGGGACTGCAGTGGGTTTCGAGTGTTCTTCATTCTCAATGTCCATCATGTAGCTTTCAGAGTCACGTCTATCATATTTTAAAGGATGTTCCATATTTTCCAAAACTGAGTCTTTGCTTGCTTGTATCTTTTCCGTGTCTGTTTTAGCAAATGGATTTTGAGGCTTCTTTGGTACAGGTGGCGGTGGGCCCTTTATTTTTGCTCTTTTTTTTAATAAGGGTCTCAGCTGAGACATATCCATTTCATTTAGTTCTCTATCATCGACAGTTTCTATCAAGTTATCGCAGTCAGGTGCAACAATTTCAACGTGTGGGGCTAAATAATATCTTGGAATATCAGCAGCCTCAGGCTCTATGGACATGCACATGTAGGATGGGGGCTCAACATAATAAGGCAGCATATCAAGACATGATGCATGTGCATTAAAATCCTGCAGTGCCTCCTGCCTTCTGCCCATTTTGATATTTTTCAGCAGCAGGTCCAAATATTTGCTCGGCTCGTCTATTGAATGAGAAGCAGATTCCTTGCGGCCAACAGCTTTTTTAAAGGGATTCTTTGGTTTCTTTGGAACAGGTGGTGGTGGTCCTTTTATTTTGGGCTTATTCTCTGTCTGAGCGTCTGTGGGTAAGACATCGGGGATCATGCTCTGTATTTCAGTGTGAGGAACATACATATGAGAGATGTCAGATGACTTCCTCGCCTCCTGATCAGGAAATGTATGAATCTGAAGTGGTGGTGTGATCACAGCCGTGAAATAGAGAGGCTCTTTTTCCCGTTTCAAAGAAGCCATCTGTGTGACTCTTGCGGCGCCACCACCATCAAAATCTGAGTGAGAAAAAGAGTTTAAAATGTCAACAAAAATTTGATCTAAACATTTACTGCTGGAAAAATTCTTGTTGACCCCTGTTTCTGAACTATCCAGCCTGTAGATCTTTGGATCGCAGACTCGTTTGCTCAGATGCACTTCTTGAATTTTACCTTTTTCTCTTGATAATTCAAATAAAGGTGAAGTATTGTGCCTTCCATTACGATGACTATCACAATCTTTCCTGCTTTCAATGGATTTCGACTGAACAGCTTTTTGATGATCAGATTTACTGTCTCTTTTCACACATGGTGCATCTGCTCCCCACACTCCCTTTTTGGCTGGGTGAGGCGCATTGCTAACAAGGACTTTTTTAGCACTGGATTCAGTTAAACTCTCAGATGACATGACTGCTGAGTGCTTTTCCATGACAGTGAATGCCCCTTTGTCATCATTTCTCTTCTGAGTGTGAAACAAAGTATTGCTTTGGCTCAAATCGGAATGGAATGTGCCTAATGACTTTTGTTCAGAGTCCTCCTCAATCCTTAACGGAACTAGAACTGAGTCTGCATTTGTGGGTTCAGTAACAATCTTAGAGTTGGAGTTGAATTTTGTCATTCTAGATTTTAATAAACAAAGTTAATCGAAGGGAGTATGCAAGATTTTGTCCTTACCTTCGTTTTCACCCCATGCAGGATCTACAGTCTCTTCTTTTCCCAAAAATGGTGTATGGAAAGTTGGGTTTCTTTTGTCTTTTCTGAAGTTTTCTTTGGGTGTTCCTGCAAAATGTGTCTGTGAGGCATCATAAGGTATTTCTTTTAAAATACATGTTGACATATCTGGACTGATATTTTTGTCCTCCTGTAAATTATCCTGCTTATTTGCATTCTGGAGCCACGGGCGACTTGAATGTGATTGGCGGAATGGCGGACACATAGTCACAGTCTCCAGACATAAAGAATCAGCTTTGTCCAAATCCTCAAATCTGTCTGGATCAGGACTTTCTTTGTGTTGAACATTTCCAGCACCTTCTTTGCAAACTTTTTCACAACCTTTTCTAATTTTAGCACTACTTAGGGTCTGAACTTCCTCTTTATCTTTACCCTTTGAAACTCCAATCTCCTGGAATGGCTGTCTTTCAAGTAAATGAGCATTTTCTGATTCCAAAGAGAATTTCTTCTTTATTTCAATGTTACCACCCATCTTTGTCATTGCCTTTGCGTCTAACGTCGCATTGTGTCTGTCCACCAGCGTTTGTGTCTCATTCTTCTCTATGCTCACGGCATCATCTGTTGAGTCCCCCTGACAAGAACTTTCTAACATGTTTGGAGTATCCGTGAGGTGAGTTTTGTTAGTCATTCCTTCTGTTTTGTCAGGTTGTTGCTGGTCCACAGCGGTAGATATATCTGTGGCGGCTGCGTCGCTCGTGACTGTTTTGAATTCTGAGGCACATGGACCTCCTGCCAGGCTCAGTTGAGGATTTGGTGTCCTGGCATTCTGTGAAAGATCCGTGTCATAACTCCGACTGATCTTTTTTCCTCCCTGGTCGAAAGAGGGCACAGTGTTGTCATCAGATCTTGTTGGTTCCTGAGGACAGGGCTCTAGTATGGAGGTGTCCAAGTCAAAAAAATTCTGGTCTGTTTCTTCTGGGTTGTTGGAATGTGCTTCCTCCTCACTGTGGTTTAGGATCTCATAGTCACTAACGGCATTGGTCAGGACGTCTTCTCTTCCTAGCTCCTTGACCGGTTTCTGTCCCATCACCCCTGTGAAGAACACATATCGCCACCCATGAGTTTATGAACAGACCATATATCTTTATCAATAATGAGCCCCCTCCCATCTCAAGCTCTCTCTTGTTCCTGTCACATCACTTCTTTCAGGAATGTTGCAATGCCTAAAATTAAATGACTCTCAATGGGGCCACTGAGTCAGAGAACCAAAATGGCAACTGGCAGAGTAGATTAGTTACCAGGTGCGAAGGTCACATTAGACATGAAAGGGGAAAACCCATGTACTCCAAACATATCCCATGGCTCTTGACAACAAAACTACTGTTTCCATTTAAGTTGTGAGTTTAGTTTATTTATTTGAATGCATAACAATTAAAATTAATTACGAGTAAATGTGTGTGTGTGTGTATATAGTGAGATTAATTATTAACTTTCTCAAAATGACCTTCTGAAACTTTTATTGCCCTTCTTGAGTGTTTTGAGTGTAAGAAGTAACCCATAATGCTCAGCTTACTGTAGGGTCACAATGTGTCTCATAGGAAGAATAGTCTAAAGACTTTCAAATATATGGTTTGTCCTATGCCCTCAGACTTCAAGAAAGCACAGTGTTTTACTTAAAAATGATGTCATGCTACAGCATAAATAAGCATATTTGTCATCAGCATATTTTGCGGTACACAACACAGCTAATGTATGTGGATTTGTCTATGTAAACATGAACAAATATGGCTCTACATTATCAGGAAATGTCATCTCATTTTTGTCTCTCAGCATGATGGGATATTTTAAGGGTCCAGCACTCTGTGTTGACTCTGTCTGAGAATGTCAGCTGTAGAGGTAAATGCTCAACTGGCTGTGCTGCTGAATGAATGGCAAACTTATATTATGGTTGTGTCATTGCTCAGGCACTGCGCGGGTTATTTTGAGGTTGATGGCCTCAGCTTGCAATAGCCCAAGCAGATGGGAAGGGCCATCTATAAAACCAGACTCTTTTCGTTTAGCTTCATTGCCCTACCCAAAACAGTATGTGAATGAATTTACAGGTTGAGCACAATGTTTAATGCTCAAGTATGTCAACACACACACAATAAAAAATGCAAGAGAAAGAATTATTTTTTAGTTGTGTTGGATAAAACTTGTTTCATGTTGTAACAGTTATATTTACTTAGCTGTTCTATTTTGGCTGTTTCATTGTGTTTTGGTTCTGTTTTCTATGTTTGTTTTCAGCTCCTTGTTTCCTGTCTGCCATTATTGGCCAAATTGATTAATCCAGGTGTGCCTGACCTCAGTAGTCATGGCAACAATAATCAGACACACCTGAATTAATCAATTTGGCCAATAATGGCAGACAGGAAACAAGGAGCTGGCTGAAGTTCAAGAAGAAGTGAAGCTGGGCATAAAGCCCGGGAATAACATAGTTTATTATAAAAAACTATGGAGTATCCCTTTAAGGAAAAAACACTTAAATATATAATTTTGGTGATGAAAGACTGGTTGTCTTTGAGCTTTAAGACACTTATTGGAATTGCTCACCCGCTATTCAAATGACAACTATCAGTAACTTTCCTTATTCAATAACTGTCTTTATTATCTATGCAAAACAATGAACTAAATCCAGTCAAACATGTCCCAACAAGGTTCAATGAATACAGAGACTAATTGTAGGCCTATTTTTAAATCATAAAAAGTCAGTTTTGTTTCACATTTAAATTTATCTGTAAAAATAGTTTTTTTTCCATGATGACAGTAAATCTTCCCCAGACAAGTAACTCACAAATGCGTTTACATTTATGTATGTCTGCCCAGATTAATCACAATACAGCAGAAATCACATGACTGGCAAATGCAAATATAACATGACTTAACATAAGCAAAAGAAATACAGCTGACAACCTCACCGTGTTCATGTATTCCTAAGGAGAAAAATCTTCACCAATGATGCAGATACGTCTTTGGATCTAGGCTGCTCTAGGCTGGTCTTGTGATGTCAAAATCACATTTGCCTAATTAAATAAGATTTCCCTCTGTGAGGCACTCAAAGGTCAGACAAAGCAGCACTTTTTCTACATTAATGTGTAATTTACTTTACTGTCATTTTTTAGAAAATGCCCTCATACTAACAAGTGAATTATTATTATTATACATTTAAAAAAAATGATCAACATGTCTCTCTCTCCTTATGAGGAACTCAAGGCTGTAAATAAATGCAATACTGGTCCATTTCTGATGCAGACAATAAACAATTTATTTTTTTCATAATTAACTGAACATTACATTATAAAACATAGTGCAACACAACTTAAAATGGTCAAAATTAAGTACAACATCTGATGTATGTTCCCAGTCTCTTTAAAGAGCTGTTAAGTTAGGGCTAAAGGCAATCTTACAGTTTCTCCAGTTGATTTTATTGTTAGCTTAGTGTGTTCGAACATGTCAAAACATGACAATAAATAAATGACTTTGGTCTCTTCTATTCAAATATGAAATGTAGTATCAAAATGAAAAGACAAACAAGCCCAAAAATAAGCCACAAATAAACGTTGCACTATAAAGACCGCAACCAGGTGAAGACAAAACCTCTGTGAAACAAGCGGTTTGTACCGAAGAACTGTTTGATTGCAAATGGCAACAGGTAAGGCACTTGCATGTCTGAAGAAATGAAATGTCTTGTACTCAGATCAGCAGCAGCTGGGCGGAGGTATGAGCCATGAGCGGAAAACAAAACTACAACTTTAGTCTTTTTTGAGAGGCCATCCTTTTTGGCAATCGTAATAATTTTGATTTGCAGAAATGCCTCCCCAAACCTATACAGTTTGAAATTGGAATGTCCTCATTGAAATACGGGTGAAATGTGGACCATATGGGAAAAAAAGCTTTCACTCAAAACTCACTTAAGGTGCTTTTCTTTCGCATCTGATCTCCGTTCTTCTAAATGAAAACTAGTTACTAAATAAAAATTATTCTCTTTAAATTCTGCTTACACTTATTGCACAGGCCACTTTGCATATTTTTTCCACAAAAAAAGTGAGAAAAAAAGCTTAATATACAACAAAGATAAATAACAGTTTAAATAACAATTTAAATAACAATTATTAAATTACATATATATGAAAAAATAAGGTCAACTTTAACCAATATTTGCAAACCTACTAGTTATGCCAGTGAACTTTGTGTTCTTTTACACATATCAGACACCATCATGGTAGTAAAGTCCCTATGGCCACAATATCATAAGATAATGCACTGTTCGTACCTGTGAATACTTAATGCACATTACTGTTATTATCAGATGCCATGATGTCATTTCATATAGGAGACACTTTAAAAGGACCTTTTAAAGGACGATAGTGACACATTTGAACATCCTCTGATCAACTCGTATCAAACTGTATTGTACTAATGTGTTGCTGCTAAAGCCTTTTTGCACATCACAGGCTACAATTTGTACAATAAACAGCTTAAGCTAAATTACATAACAGGAGCTATGCCCTTGTAGCATATTTCAGATGTAGTTGATCTGATAAACACCAGCTTAGAAGCAAATTAGAGAATTGTAAGACAAATAGCCAACGACATTCATGATGCATTCTTCTCTGGAAATAGACAATAATTATATGGCTTTGTTGATGTCATTTTTGCAAATGGCAACATTTAAGGATCAGGTTGGAATGACACAGTGACATTCACAAATTTCAGACTAAACTTTTTTCACAAAGGTTTGTGAAGCTTTTAAAGCCAAAACTTCAAGTGAACAACAAAGTTTAAAATATTCATTACTTTGGGCAAAATTTTGTATCTTGTTTTAATAAAGTCATTGCTAAAATGTTATCGTGGTCATGCATCAGTATCTACATCTGAAAATTTCTTACTCGTAAATAACACACATTAATGCACATTTGTATGTGAACTTTTATGGTTTGTGATAATTATCTAAATCAGATAAACTGCCTCGAATCATCTCAATTGGCTTATCTGCAATAGCACATAAATTTGCTGGTGGTCAAACTGGGAGGCAAAATTTCATCAATATTGTTGTTGGAAATAATACCTACTAGTTGGCATTAAAATGGGCTTAAATTATTATTATTTTTTTAATTTAAATGATGGATATCAAACAAATATTTGAATAAATGTTTCAGTAAAACCATTGCTAATTTAACCAGGTCTTTATTATGCCGCCAATAGATGGGCCACACGTATAGTAAACCTATCATAGGTTGGGCTTCCTTTAGCAAGACAAAGAAATGCGATATCAACAAAGCCGTTAATGAATGTCCAAGCCAGAGCATGCTTTAATATATATCTTAGTTAAAGCAGACAGACACATGAAGAATGCAGTGCAGTTATGTAAAGGGCTGCTGGAAGGACGTCCAAGCCTGGCCTGATTGTTCTCATGAGGTGTCTTGCAGCTTCAGCCTCCACGGTTGCTTTCAATGGCTGTGGGACTGGAGCAGTCCCATTCACTGAGAAAGCAGTTCTGACATCGCTGAGTCAGCTTTTCAAACTCTGCAACAGAGTTGGGGTTAAAGAGAGCTTGGGAGAGCAAGAGGTTTCCCAGCAAAGTGAAGGCTCTTGCTCCTCATAGTCAATTGAGACTGTGGCAGAAAACGTGAGGTCCTCTGTGGAAATGGCCAAGTCACCTAGCTTTGCCAGTGAATTAGACCTTTTAAGTTGGGAGGACACGGTCAGTCCGGCGAGCCGAACACGGGTCTCAATCTCTTGGGCTCTCTGGCGTACCAAGCCCGGCTGGCCTCTCCGAATTCTCTGAAGACTGTCGCTGCTGGAGCTGCGCGTCAGGGATGAGCCCGGTGTTCTCTGGAATTCACTGGAGCCAGGGGGCAAGTTGTGAAAGCTCCCCTCATCCACTTCCATGTCCTCCATGGCAGTGTCCTCTACACTCAAGTCCATCTGTTCTGACTGAGGACCGGACAGTTGCTCCAGTCTATGGTGCACCAGCTGTGTCTCCGGCTGGGCCCCCTGACTCTCACCACCCAGACTGAGCCTCAGGAGAGTGAGCTCGGTCATAGTACTGCTGAAGCTCCCCTCGTCCTCCCCCTCCATTTTGTCCTCAGTCTCCAAGGAAAAACGCAAATCCTGAGGAAGGTCTTCGCACCTTGGTTGCTTGAGGTAAGTGTCCGAGTTGGACCGACTGGAGCAACGAATGCACTGGCAGTGCCCGCTGCTCAAGTGATGCCGAGAGGCAGGAGGAGGCACCTTTTTGTCGGAGGCGGGACTGAATTTGTGTCCTCCGGGGGCCTTGATGGAGAGACTGGGAAGGCCAGCATGACGTGGCAGGTTAAGGCGATGGGTGCGACGTTCGCAGCGGCGGCCGCTGGGCAGGCGCAGGCAGTCTCGGCACGACTGATATGAGGGCTTCACTTTGTAGGGGTTTCCAATGCTAGCACTGTCCTAAACCGATGAATACACACAGGCAGGGAGAATGCATGGTTAGGTTTTTTAAAGGTGTAAGAGTACGGGATGCTTTAGAGAAAGTAAAGCGTTTAGGATGGATTCACAGAAAATAGCTCTTTGAGCTAGAAGCTTGCATACAAGCCAGGAGAGCTGCCGCTACAGCTAAGACGTCATACTCACGTCAAAGCCAGAAGGGCAGCTGCGTTTCCCGGCCAGCCTGTTGCTGTTGTTGGCGTTCTCGTTCTTAAAGCGGTTCGAGCTAGCCAGGCTCCCGTCTTCCCTCTGCGTCTCCTCACCACGAGCTAAGGCAGCCATCTCTGCCTCCTCCTTTTGTGCTTCCTCCTCATCCTCCTCCTCCACCGTGCTGAACTCCAGCCGCATGCGCATGTCCTCCAAGGGCTCCAGTCGGCCGCAGGTCTGGGCTGCTGTCCCCTCCCCAGGAAGGGCCAAGTGAGCCATGGGGAAACCCTCGTCGTCCAACAAAGCATCCCTCTCCACGTCCTCAATCTCAATAAAGACACGTTCCATGCCTAAAAGCGGAGGACCTCGAACTGGCGTGGAGGGTTCGCTGTCCAGAGCAGTGTCCGAGAGTCGCCGGAAGTAGTAGTTATAATTTAGATGGTCTGTTGGCTCTTCTCCACAGCAGGAGGAAGCACTTGCTCCTCCGTGGCCCCAAGCCATCTCCGCCTGATCAGGGTGTAGTAGTGACGAAATTTGTGGAGTCTGGTCATCACTGGCAGCTGAAGCCTGAAGGCCCTCCAGTGAATACTCATCACCATCTGGTTGCCAGAGTTTGTTGTGTCTCTGCTTGCTACAATGACAGAAAACAAAGGTAGCAGTCACCTCTTGATAGTGTGAAAAGAGAAAACACAACCAAAGAAATCTCACAGAACAAAAAAAGCTAAAGGGTTTGGTCCTTTTATTTCATGTTTGAAAGACTATGTGGTCACCAGGAACTGTGTTGGATGTCAGCATCCCCACCAGGCTACTTAAACAAGTCTTTGTTGTTCAGTCAGCTTTGACCAGAAAGACCAAGCTGGTTCAAACCATCATAAACCAGCTTGGACCAGCAAGGAAATTCATGCTGTTCTAAAGTTGGTCTTTTTCACATTATTCAATAATCAACAAACATACATATTAAAAAGTAAGATGCTCTGAATAAAATGTGTATGCTAAATTAATAAATATAAATGCAAATGCAAAAGTTTCTCAAAAGAACATGTTTCTCATTATCTTGGCTTTTCCTACCTGGCATCTAAAATCCCCTCGTACTCAGCCAGTTGTTTCATAAAAGCTGGATTGGGTTGTGCTATATTCCTTTTCTGTTTAACAAAACTGTGTGCCTTTTCAAGTGACCATCCATACTCCTTCATAGCATAAGCAATGACAGTGGATGCAGAGCGACTCACTCCCATCTTGCAATGTACTAGGCATTTAGAGTTGTTTTTCCTATATGAAAGACACACAGGCACCCAAGTCAAAAAAGGGTCCTTTATTGAGTGAAACATCACGACAGGAACAATGACACATTTTTCCGATATCTTTTTAACCATGAAAAGTAACTCACTTGGCTCTAACTATGAAGTTGTAGGTTTCGTTCCAGTGCGCCAGCAGATCTGTAGTCTCATCGTCATAAACACGGACGTTACAATAACAAAAGGTACCTGGGAAAAAGTTGTCAATCTCTCTTGTGACATTGAGGATATACCCCACCCTGCATAAAAATAAACCGAAGTTAGACTGTATACTGCAGATTTGTGTTAAATACACACATACTGTAATCTTTAACGACACACAGTAGGTCGATATATATCAGCACTAACCCAGAGTCTTGAAGCTCCTCCAAGTTGGATGCGTTCCATTCTGAGCCCTGAAATTAATGACATGCACAACAACAATAGCTTTATTAGCTTCTAGAGTCTTAAAGCTCCTGTCGATAACCATCATTTTGTTGTAAACTTAAGGGGTTCTTGTTTTCAGTGAATACGACGAAGACTGATCAAGTTGGGCGTGTGTTCAGCAATTTTGATTTCAGTGTAAATACATGGCAATTAAATGAATACATTTCTAAATGACTGTTTAAAAACTAAGTGAAAAATAAAATAAAAAGTTGCAATGCATCAGTGAATGCAGGCTGTCCTATCAGTAAACTAGCAGCTCTGCTTTTTTGGTAAGCAAAAATCTTAACCAAACAAGAATCAAGCATGGCAGAGAATTCTTGGAGGAAGCTTTACCAGGTACAGATGGTCAAATATGAGCGTAGCCTTGTCCATCTGGCCGAGGATAAGCAGCATCTCATTGTCAATAAACTCTTTATACTCCCTCAGGTTGCAACTCATATGTTGTTCCAGCTCATTTCGGATCTACAGAAGTGAAAGGATTCAGTTTAATGCTCCTTCCATGGCTGAGTCATTTATGTAAAGCATGGAATAAAACCCTAATTATATATACCTCCTTAGAAGTAATATTTTCCAGGTCCTGAAACATCATTATGTTTCGGAGTTTGGCTTTGATCATACATTCTGTTCTCTCTCTCTCTGTTGGCCTGTTTATGATATGACAAGCAATGTCAATATATGCGAATTAATAAAGATTTTAGAGTATTCAATCTTGTAATCAGTTTATCAATCTGTTGTTGCATTTATGTAGCTTTGAAGATTCATCATAGAATTTTTATTTTATCCAATGTCATATTACTCACTGATCAGAAAACATGACTGGGGAGTCAGGCCGGGTGGTCTCTAGATCTGTCATGGCATTCCACTCATTGATACAGCTTTGCTCTGAAGAGATGCAGCTCTCATAATAGCCAACCCATGTAAGGGCCATCCCCCCAGGGAAATAGTTGTATCTACGGGACACCTCACATGCTTTGTGCAACATCTGGAGGGCAGACCTGCAATACACAATAAGTCAAATACAATAAATTCACAAAGTGTGTAAGAATAAAAAAAAACATGTTATAAACACACTACAAGAAGTTATGTAATAGTTTGTATATTTAACTTTGAAATCTCTTTCCAGCATAAAACAACAAATAAAAACCAAGCCAACGTACCACATGGCCTGGACTGACACTGGCTTAAAAACATGCAGTCTTCCTGCTGTGCTTACACTGAAACCTCTGGGAGAAGAGAAGAGAGGAGTTCAGGCATGCAAATTATGAGCAATAGCATCATTTGTGATTATATAGAAATGTATAAGCAGGCAGCAAGAGGAGTTTGCTTTCCCAGGTTGGTCAGTGGAACAATTTTACACCACAAATCAGTGGAAGATTCTCTCTGCAAAGTGCCTCTGCCAATATCCCCAGGTCTTTCTTTCTTTATTTTAAACAAAAAATATAGTAAATTATAAAAATACAGTGTGTTGCAACATACCGAATGCAGAAACAATATCTATAGTGTTATAAACAATAATTGCAATATGTTCAAAAAGGAGCGGTATGAAGCAGAACCGTGTTATTTTTCCCAACCCTTGTACAACTCTAAATATCACATGCACCAAGACCATAAACATGTTATTTCATACTGAACCTGTAGAGGTCATTCTCTGTACACATAACATTTAGGGTGATTTTAATTTGGCCAAACATAAACAGGCTAACTAATGGCAAATTCAGATTATTTCAATGTGTATGGTATGTGTGAGCAATCATTTAAACAAAAAATTGAATACTTAAAAATTTCTTCCACACTCCTGCAACTTAGGGGGTTAGGGGGACTTGGATCTGGATAAAGGCAGATCTGAACGTGAGCTTGTAGTGATGGGGTTTTATGAGGACAAAATGATTGAAGTCCGGCATTTGTCACCAGATATACATTTTGATTAATAATTCTAGCTAAAAAAAAAAAAAAAAAAAACGATTACAAAAAATGAAGCATGCATGGATGATTCATTCACAATAAAATCAATAACATGCATTTTAAACTTTAGTGAACTGGGATACTCACCCATCTCCATCCAAGTGAATCTTGGTATCACTCCAAAGCGGAAGAGTCATCCCAATAGAGCAACTTTTACTGCAACACACAAACCAATCGGTGTGGTTATGAATAATAATGCAGTGAATGCATAAAGGCTATCAGTTAGCACAACCTGGTTCTTACCTGTCCTTATCTGTGAAATCCATCCCAAGCAGAATGTTTTCTTCAGTGTCTTGACACCCATTTGTGTAGACAACCACCATGTAGCGCACATGGTCTGTCCATCCACTTTCTAACCTTACAACCTGTTGATAGAGACAGTGTACATTGGTGTACACACGTTAAGAGCAGAAGCCATTCCTACATTGCTCTTGATATAGTGTATGCCACTTACTAATTTAATTCTATCCTCAGAACGGAGGGTGTTTATCATTACTTGTAGGTGCTGTGGTAGATCACCTTAAACAACAACAACAAAACAATCAATAAAAGAGTGATAATCTTATGGGAAATAAACCACTATTTTCATCAAGTTGTTAAGGGAAATGTGTCACACATCCACTTTTACTGTTGTGGTTCAGGGCTATAACCATCATAGGCATTGAGGGAGGCAAGTCCCCCCTAAATTGGCCAAATTTCCCATGCACTACATTATGCACCGCCGCTCTGTTTCTTGTTACAATGAATTTTTTTTTTTTAAATTACATTTTAAGGCTGGTCTGCCTCAGTGGTCTAACAGCACTTGTCAATTTCTAACAAGATTGAGAGGATTGAGGAAGGCAGCTTTTACTGTTCACAGAAAATTTCAGCTTCATACAACTTCAGTTGTAAAAAGGATGTAAGATGTAAGTAGTTAAACATGTTATATGAATATGTTGCAAAACATGAAACTGTTTTATAATTGAAATGTTAAATGACTGACTGTAACAGTAGGAAAATATTTGTGACAAATATCACCATTTTGAATTTAGAAGTTCCTTTATGACACCGACCCCCCACCCCACCAAGAATTTGGTCAACCCCAAATGTTCAAGACATTGTTCTGTTACTTACGACCTTAATGTGGTTTACCTGCATTTTTATGATGGGTGGGTGTTCGGGGCCCTTGTGCACTGTTCCCTTGTTGTAAAAACAGAGCTGCCCCTTTTACCATGAAGAAACTTTCACTGAGGCTGAAATAGGCCACACATACAATTATGAACACACTCCAAAATTAAGATTAATTATCATAGTTAAAAAATGATTACTCTAAATAAAATAGCACTGACCTTAGGTTTACTTTTCGATCATCATCACTGCCTAAATCCTGACAAATAAAACAGCAAAAGGGTAATTACACAGGGCCCTGATGACATGCACATTGCATACTGTATATTATAAACCAATTATGAATGTCTCGCACTCACATCGTGGTTTGCAGGCAGAAAAGCCATACAAAGCTATTAAAAGCCTGTCTGATAGGATGGATTCAGAAATGCAAGCCCTGAACTTAAGACTTTAAATAGTTTGCAGAAACGTTTTACGATCAAGTAAAACACAAACACTTGTGACAGACACAATAAAAACTGCAAGCCTAATGGATGATGAGCATTACTGTAGTAGGATTTTGCTATAGTAAGCTAGTTCATTAGTGGGCTGTCTCTAAGAAGCTGCATAGCAAAATCTGGGGAGAGACATGACAATATTCTGGGACTCATGATTGGTCACCAGGCAGAGTATCTATTCAATGACATCATTGCAGTGAGTGTACTGGGAGTAGTGAGAGGAAGACTCGGTTCTTTCGAACAGTTCGTTTCAAATAACCAATTCAAAAAACGATTCGGCTATTCTATTAAGTCATGGTGTAATTGCGTTAATTATTACGTTTTTATGCAATATTTCAGGGAAGTGGGAACCATTATTTAGCCAACGGAGTCGTTTAGAACCGAATATATTTTGCACATTAAAATTTCTTGGCTGAAAATGCGTTTAAAGGAATTATTATCTAAAGGCCACTCCATATGTGCTGATAATAAAACCCACACAAAGTCGTTAACATTCTAGTATGTTTTATTTCTAAGATTTCTACTATTTGGTAAATAAAGTAACATAATTTTGCGCTATATTATTCAAAGTCAAAATGCAGTATGTATTACTATTCGTGAATCGCACATGCCCGAATAGAGATCTAAATTCAATGAGCCGCTGACTCGAACAGTTCTGACCGATTCAGTCCGTTTCGAATTTGTTCAGTCTGATTCGTGAATGAATCGTTCAGGCAGGATTCAATTCGTTCAGACGACTCAATGAACAATTTGTTCACAAACGAGGCAAACGCTCAATTGGTAGTCTAGTAGGCGATCAAATATTAAGAAAGTGTTCTAAAGCATATTTGTGGTATGGCTGAATCGACCTATTACGTTAAACAAGTCAAGTTTATCACTGTAATCCGCAACACAAATTAGATTACGTTATTGAATGTAGCTAATGGTAAATACACCAAGCCGCCTACGGCCACTAAAGGAAAATAACTAGACTACCAGATATATATGAACCAACTACACCGTTTTTGTTTGTTTTGTTTTGACCATTTCAATAATATATAAACAAAATCAGCATTGACATGCTTTATTTTGTTTGGGCAAGTCAAGTTAATCCCCATCATCACGCGCCCGCGCTCTGATACACTGCCTGAGAACACCTCCACGCTATGTCAAAACTTCACCATGCGCTTATCACCTACACAGCAGGTTGAACTCGGTGACTTCTCGTAGTATCACATTTACACATCGTTAGAAAGGAAAACTGATCCCAGAGCAAAAAGGCCAGGCGAACATTAGCTGTTTAGGCGCTATTTACACATGCATCCCCGGTATTTCCTCCGCCGGTCAGCCTCCACTCACCTCCCCCGCGTTGGTGCTGGCTGAGGATGCCGCGCTGGGTGTAGGGGAGCGCTGCAGAGTCACCAGAGCCATGGCTGAGCTGCAAAGCCTTCAGCGAAACCTCACGGGCGCTCCGGTCCGAAGAGGACACGCCGAGATATCCTGCTCTGATTGTACGCCCGCCAGTGACGGGGTTAATGCATTCAGAGGCTCATTAAATCTATTTAGCGGAGCGATACACCCATCATCATCGGCTTTGTCATCCACCTCGACGATTCTGCAAATTCTCATTCACGCCAACGATGCCAATAAACAACGGTCTGTGCTCTATCTTCGCGGCTGGACCGTTGATTTAGTGACAAGACATAATGGACCTTGTTTCGGGACCGCCGTCCGTGGTTGGTGTAGTTCTGTGATCGTCTGTGTTAGATATGGGCTTCTGGGCCAACCGCGTGAAGGTGACTTGCACTTCTCCCTGACAACAGTGCATCCTATGCAGACTCATCACCCAATCATCCACATACTACCAGAACCCTCATGATGTAGACTATCTCAAAACGAACGTAATGCTTGGTCGCTAGATTTTTCCTTCCTCCCTATGACGAAGAGAAAGGTGTATGGTTCAGCAACCAAAACTGAAGCTGTGTGTTTTTTAATGCACATTCAACATCTGGTTATGATAGAAAATAAAAAATAAAAGCTCTCCACTGAAATGTTGTCATGATGTTTAATTTAGCAGATAGGCTATACACATTTAAAATTATTTTCAATTAATGTGGGGCAGGCTTAGCAACTCCAGCTAGTTTTCTATCCTAGAAAAATCAACAAATATTGATGACTCATTAGTTCAATCAAATTCTCTTTAGAAAAAGAATATCCCTCCCCCCTGGTTAATGGCTGTCACAAATGAAGTCTATTTGTGTACAGAAACAAAAAAAAATTAAATAGTGCGGAAATGTCAAAGACAGGACAAACCAATATTAATACGATCCACCTTTATGCTAAAAGTATTAGACAGTGTGCATTAGTCTATTGGAAAAATATCAAAGCACAGAAATCTACACTTATCACACCATTTCATTGGATCTTTTAGTTACACAAGTATTGGCATCAAAAACAGGTTTATGTACCATTTCAAAAGAAAAAAAACAGAGAAACACAGGTTAGCATTTCCACACAAAATCTCTGATGATTTTTTCAGTGCATTTAGAATGCACTTACACAACATTCAGTATACCAGCATGGCCTGATTATACATGTTTTTCTTTACTACTCTTCCTGACGTCAAACAGTTTCAGCTTTCCGAGCTGGAGACGTGCTGCTGAAAGTCTTGGCTGTCTCAGAACGATGTGGCCTCCATGTGTTTTTCTTCCATGGTGTTTTGAGTTGATTCCTGTACACCACCCGGTTGTTTCCATAGGCCCAGGATGCTACTGTGCCCAGCAAGTGACATATTAAATACACAGAGTCAAGTAAACTGATGTTTTCAGAAGTACCAAAGGGGGGAACAGACACAAACATGCATCAATACATGTTCAATTCACTTTTATTCTTCTAGGACTTTTGTATGAATGCTCTACCTGAGCAATAAATGGAGTGACGAGAGCTCCAACACGAGCCATCCCACTGCTTGTACCAATACCAATAGCCCTGGTTGCGAAACAAAATGGCTTAATGAAAATTCTACTGGGATTGACTAAGCACAATAAGCCGCTTTGCAATTAAGCTTTACCTCAGGTGTATAAACACACGCAACCTGCCAGCTGTTATTCAGGATCAAGCAATGAAAATAAAGACTGTGAGAAGTGTCCTGGAAATAGTAAAGGAAAAAAAAAATCTCTAATTCTCCCACGATCAGTCTAGGACACTATAACACACTCACAATTTTGCTACTGTAATTTACAACATAAATATCCTAAATGAGACATTCCACTGTAGAGAAAAGATGTAGGACTGGCAGCTCCATATACCTGTGTGTCTTCCTGTAGGCATAGAGCTCCCATTGGACGCTGCTACTTGTGTTCAGGGCCTTGTTCTCGCTGTCTCTCAGTACATCAAATCTAGCTCTCTCTGGTAACAACTACATGACAAATGCACACAATCAGCATTCAAAGTGTAGAATTAATACATTATCTAGAATTGCAGGCACCTGTACATGAGCCTTGTGTCAAGTAACAGTTTAAAACATTGTTACAGCCATACATACACAGCAGGAGGCAGCAAAGATAACAAGAAGAAAAGTGGAGAAAGCTAGCAGCCATTTCCAGCCTAATGTGGGCATGATCATCATAGCCAGTAACACTTCAAACACCTATTAGGAAAGCAGATTAATTCATGTTTTTAATTATCAAACCCATAATAAGAACATACTTTGGTAATTCTAATTATGAGAGAAAAAAATGTTACAGTATATTTAATAATAACCTACAAAACATTAACATACAACATTAACCATCTAACTGAGAGCAGTTAAATTTACAGTAATTTCATACTAAAAAATGCAATAGTTGAATAAACAGTGGACTTATTTACCCCTCACAGGATTATGGACATCCCTCTGGTTTTCGCTGGGAGGAATTCAGTATACAATGTAACACTTTAAGGATTTTTTTTTAAAAATATAAAACTACATTTAGGACATTAAGTATTATTAAAAACGTAAAATTGTATATAAACCAGGCAAAAAAGAATTGTCCCTTTTTTCTGCATACTGTAGGCTATTTTAAAGACAATAATGTAATCATTCAGTGTCATTTTTCAATGTCAATCGTTTTACTATTTACATGTTCGTGACCAAAATGCTTAATTAATTTTCAGAGAAGTGAGAAGTTGACTCACTCTCCTCTATGCTGCGGGCGTTCCTATCATTCATTTATTCATTCATTCATTCAACTATTTTAAAAAGACAGGAATAAAGCACCAATGCAAACTTTTTATTAGTCGAATTCATTAAAAAAATGTAAACTCAAGTATAGAGTAGGGTAGGCAAAGACAAAGATACTGTTGTTAATGAGAGGACACAAGACTGCTGCAGGTTATGACCTGGCAGTCAGCGCTAGCAGCTAGGTGCATTGTGGGTAATTTTTATTGAGCGTTGATTTATGTGTCATTGCAGTAAGAACTTGGTAAAGATATGTGTGTTAATGTTCAAGTTAGATCAGGTGTTCTTAGTTCATTTACTGCTGTAAAAATGTGTCTCTCGCCGTCATGGAGAGAGATGTGTAAAGCAATAGGGGCTTGCCTGTCTATACATCACATTTCCGATTATTTTCTGTTGATTTTTTTAACCAGTCTACCTTTGGATAACACTCTGGGTCGTGCGGTGTATGGGACAAGAGTGTTCTGATCTCATGTTAGGAAGTAGTTTAGTTAAAATGTTATTAGCGTACTTTAGCTCTGGTTAGACCATAGACATACACTAGACCTCACCTTGCCGCCATCTTGGAATAGGGGTCTTGTCATAGAAAGTAGCTAGGTAACGCTGCTATCTCTGCCTTTACTTCGAATTCATTGATGGTGGCGGACTTTTGTGCTGCGTATGATGTTCACGGATGAAATCTGAACTAGGAAGAATGTTTTTTAAAAAACATTTTTTTTTCTGTCTAGAATCAATGATAAATACATGTCTGACCGTTGGAACAAACCAAAAAAACAAGAAAAATCGCATTCATGATGATTTATGGTGATTTTATTTCCGTTAGACCTGTGTCTACTACATTGACACTGATGCATAAAGTGGAGGGGCTCCCCTGTTTCAAGATGGCGGCTCTATTGACGCATTCGTTCCAATGAACTGCCGTAGCCAAGGTGAGGTCTAGTGTATATCTCTATGCCGCGGCTCCACGACACGCGTTACTTCCGCATTCCTAAATTCCTATGGCGGTCTATGGGAGTGTCTAAACTCTCTCTCTCCATGGCTCTGCCTCTGGGCATTTGTAAACCACTCCTCAAATACGAGGAAATTAACGTGGTGCCTTCCGAGACCCTGACGGTAACCAGGATAGTCAAACACAGACTGTTACACAGTATTAGTATGGTGTTCCTAATAATCCTTTAGGTGAGTGTATTACTGTAATGATGACCCTAGATTAGTTACATACATTAAAAACAGGAAAGTAAAAAAAAAAAGTACCTAGAGCTCACTTTTGGTTAAAAAATTTCATTTTTTAAATCAATTTAATATCATTAGGTATGTCATTTTAGTCACATTTAAACACAACATGTCCAAGATCATGTGACTTGTCATGTCTATTTTCAGCTAACAGTAACTGTCATGGTTTGAGAAACACGGTTTAGGTTTGAAGTTTCGCTTTCGGTTTTGCAAATGGCAGAGCGAACATGAATTTGCATGACATGGCAGCATAACAGTGATGCAGCAGTATTTAAAAAACGCCAACAGTGCACTGCATACATATATCTTACTTTGGGCATGTCAAAGGTTAGGTTCTGAGAAAGTCCAACGAACTCTGTATTTAAATTATTGAGTCAGGTAGGCCTAATTAGTGTAAAAAGAGTGCTATACTGAGTATATGCTACTCCTGTTTCCCCCTGTGAATCATACAGCATCCTGCAGAAAGCAAGTTAGTGGCGAGAACATGCAGCTGAGTGAGGAGCAGCTGCATCAGATAGAGCAAAACAGACGCGCCGCACTGGAACGACTGGCCAGACGAAATGTACCTGTACCTGTTGGTGAAAGCTGGCGAAGACAAATTGGGACTGAATTTGCAAAACCTTATTTTACAAAAGTAAGTGATCTGCAGTGAGACATTGTCAAAATAACAGTAAAGTAAAAAGGACTTGTTCCTGTTTTGTTCATTTTTCTAGCTAATGTCTTTTGTTACAATGGAGAGGAAATGCTTTACTGTCTATCCCAGCCCTGAGCAGGTGTTTAACTGGACAACTTTGTGTGCAATTGAAGATGTAAGTTCCTTAATATATGAAAAGGCGAGAGGTATAAAAGATAAGGGCTTTATAGTGAAATTTCAATATACTACAGGTTGTGTTTGTGTTGACAGGTAAAAGTGGTAATTCTTGGGCAGGACCCCTATCACCATCCAGGTCAAGCTCATGGTTTGGGCTTCAGTGTGCTCAGGCCTAAACCTCCTCCTCCAAGGTACAACATTGTACTGAAATGTGAAAATACCCAAAATTAAACCTTAGGCAATTCATACAGAGTGTGTTTTTGTATTGTGTTTCATGAGTGATACGCTGAAAACGAGGCAAGACACGCAAATATCAAACACGTCTGTCTTTATATTGAAAACAAAAAATGGAAAAGTAGCACAGTGGAATGGAAAAATGTGTTCTGCGAGGACAGCCTCTTACTGTAAACCTGTAATGAGAATTCTGTATTTTCAAATATGTTGACTTGCTTCACTTATAGCAGTTTAGAAAACATATTTAAGGAGCTGACAGAAGATATTGTTGGTTTCCAGCACCCAGGTCATGGAGATCTCACAGAATGGGCTAAACAGGGTAGGTGATCAACATACAGTCTCGTTCAAAAGTTTGGGAGGAAGATTTAAAAAAAAAAAAAAAAGTCTTGATACTTTTAGAGATGCATTAAAGCTGCAGTCCGTACCTTTTGGTGCTCTAGTGGTTAGTAAACAGAACTGCGTGTCTTGCAGAAGAAAATTGTTGTGGGAGCTACTTCTATCTGTTTATGTCTATGACGAATCACTCAAGTATTACTCCGCAGTCAGGTACGACCTGTACCAGTCTAAAATAGTCAGAATAAACACTTATTATAGGTGTACCATAGAGATTTTGGATAAGATAACACAGTTTGGAAAATGGATTCATGATGTAAATTTCAATAAAAAAAGTCATGTTAAAAAAAGTTAAGTTATTATTGGAGCCGGCCAAATTTATTGTGTGGAGCTGGTGTCTACCGAGTGGGTTGTACATCATACACAGTATCATAGAATTATTATCATCGAATTGCCATAAAGCAGTTTGTGTTTCTTGCTCGTTCTCTCTTCTCACGATCGAGACTTCTATTTCCAATTTACCGGGACGTTAGTACCTATGTTGCAAGGTTGGTTTTCCGGCTGGGAACGCTGATTTCTAAATGGTTTTATTAAGTTGAAATAGTTGCCAAGTGCCCCTTTAACATCTGAGGAAATGCCAGAGCAAACGGCTGCTGAAAGTGAAAGTAAACGCAGGAATAATAAAAGGATTTATAGAGGGAATTTAGAACGGTTTACAACTGTTTTTAACATCAATATTAAGAAGAAATATTTCTTGAGCACCAAATCAGCATATTAGAATAATTTCTGAAGCATCACATGGCACTGAAGACTGGAGTAATGGCTTCTTAATAAGTCTTGCCATCACATTTTAAAATATATTTTTTTGTATTTTTGATTTTATAAATGCTGCCTGGGTGAGTATAACAGTCTTCTTTCAACAACATTTAAAATTCTTACTGACCTTCTACTGAACAGTTGTGAATGAGCCTGTTACAAGTTATAGGCTAGCATCATTTGTAAAGAAGGCTAGACCTAACTGATTTGTTAAATTCACTGTAAATGTGCTTTCCATTGTCAGGTGTTCTGCTGCTGAATTCTGTGTTGACCGTGAGGGCTCAACAACCCTGCTCTCATGAGGGTCAAGGCTGGGAGCACTTCACAGATGCTGTGGTCCTGTGGCTCAGCAGGAACCTCAATGGCCTGGTCTTTCTGCTTTGGGGCTCGCATGCTCAGAGAAAAGGCAGAGTGATTGACAGAGTAAGTTCTTGGAGACACAATTATGAAATGCAAATAAATCAGGAAAAAAAGTTTTTTTTGTTTTTTTTTACTTCTTAAAGACGCTGAATGCTTAAGGGTCACTCCACCACTGGAAAGATGAATGTGCATTTAAAATGGGTAATTTATGTAGAAGAAATGTGAAATTATTTTTGAATTTGGAGCTCTAGACTGAGAAAAGCCAGAAAGTATTTTAAGCTTATGTGGATGAAAGACAAGAACTCCCAGAATGCACTTGCTTCACTGCCCTAGGAGGCCACGTCTACCGGTCACAGCGCAGTAGGTAAACAACAAGTCTAGTCTAGGCTACTAGTGAGACTCCATGATGAGTCGAAAATGTGTTTGGAGAACGGCCAAAATGTCCGGGATTCGGCTTTTGTGTTCTACAGTCGTCATTCATCGTGTTTACTGTGGCGAGCAGGACGAGGCTAGGGCCGTGTGGAGAACGACGCGAGGCCGGTGGCGTAAGTTTTTTTTAGCAATGTTAAAACGCACATCAACCGATCACTTTTTTTAGCGTTCATGTAAACACTACATTCAGATAATGCATCCGTCTGCGTATTCAGTACCTTCGTCCATATTTTCAAAAAGTTTCTGCCGGTGAAATTAAATGCACTGGCACTGATCTGTGATTGGTCTGTTAGCGCATTAGGGTGGGTTTGAAAGGGTGGGATCTAGTGCTTGTATTGTATCCTTTACAGAAATCCCCCGTCTTACACTTCCTCCTACAATGACGTAAAATGACGATTTTTGCGTCACTGTAGGAGGAAGTGGAAAAGGTACGTAGCAGATTTGTCTCGTCTCAGGAGAAAATGAGTGTTGCATGACCATTCAATAGTATAACCGGGTTTCTAACAATGGAAAGCTTAATGCAAATGGGTGGAGTGTCTCTTTACTGTTATACCTGCCACGGTGCAGTTATGGTATGAATAATCACGGTTGATATAATATTGCAGTTATACAGTGGCACTGGTCACTAAAAACTGGACCTTTAAAAATTACGAGGCAGTAGTTTAAAGGAATGTCTGACTGGCTGTTTTTCCCCCACAGAAAAGCCATCGTGTCCTTGAGACTTCACATCCATCACCATACTCGGCACATTTCGGCTTCTTTGGATGTAGGCACTTTTCTAAAACTAACTTGCTACTTAAAACAACAGGAAAGAGTCCGATTGATTGGACAGCTCTCTGAAATAATATCGCGCTATTTTTTCTTTAAAACTTTTTTTTGTAGCCTATAACAGAGGGGCTGTAGACATTCATTATTCTACATTACAGTTAAATGTGTTGCATTTTATGCTGCAGTTTTGTTGCAAATGGGTCACAACTCCCTGTAGTGAAGTTGACCTTGTAATCATCATGCCAGTTATAAAGCAAATAAATTATTTGGACAATAAATTAATAATGAATGTAGTCATTCATTACTTAGTCATATTAGACAAAAGGAGTGTTATTTTTAATGGACTGAACACATATTTCAACAGCTTCAAATTAAAAAGTAAAAAAACCCAAAACCTGTTAGATAGCCTAGACGGATATTTAAACTTAGATGAAAGATATTAAATCAAAATCCTCAGGATGAAAATGTGATTTTTAAGATATAATTTTGGATAGATTGAGAAAGAAACATGTAATAGCATTAAACACAATCCTTTTGAAAAACTAAAGTATTGCTCAAAAAGTTAGTGATTTTTAGACAACACAATGCTGATTTCAATAGCTTCTTTTGAATTGTAAAAAAAAAAAAATCACTATGTATTGTATATAGATCACACCGTGTAGTCTGCCTTGAGCATTTGGGAATGAGGCCAGTCGCAAACTAAAAAAAAAAAAGAAAAGAAAAGAAAAATAGGACACTACGACAGCCCATGTAGAGCATGTTTCATAGTGAGACGTTCATAAATTCAGGTGATGCAGTCATAATAAGCAGTGTCCCTCTTCAACTCTTCTTGGACCGTGTCGTTTACTCTGGACACCAACGAACGCACAGACAGTACGGTACACCTCTCTGCACCACTGGCACTGTCCCATTCTCTCCCGGGACTCTCAATTGAAACAAACCAAGCAGGACGTGAATTTTGTCTTCTTTAAAACATGTACTGCCTGAACTCTAAGGTAAGATCAACTAACTGCTCAAGCTTATTTCTTGTTACTTGAATACTGTGTGTGTATGTGTGTGTGTATATATATATATATATATATATATATATATATATATATATACACATTGCTATTAATTTCCTCCAGTGTTTACATTATAAACCTTATAACACCATGTTATGTTTGAGGATCTATATCACAGTCAGTTTAGTGCCTATTTATCTGAAGTGTGTTGTGTTTAGTTACAAGAGGGGATCTGTTTTACCATTGTATCAGCTTGCACCACTAACGTATAAATTAGGTCAAAGGTGTAGTCAGGTACACTAATTAGGACTAGGAACTTTAACATGGCCACTTTGTGTGGAATATCAGATCTTTAGGGCTATGCTGTGATTCCACGCATCATTTTACACCATGATGTATTGATTTGCTAATTGACGTTCACTGCATTTATTTTTTGTTTTAAAGGGATAGTTCACCCAAAAATGAAAATTCTTTCATTATTTACTCACCATCAAGTAGTTCCAAACCTCTATGTGTTTATTTGTTCTGCTGAACACAAAAGAAGATATTTGGGAAAATGTTTTAATCAAACAGATCTCAATCCCCATTGACTTCCATAATAGGAAAAAATACATGGTAGTCAGTGGCAATTGAGATCTGTTCGATTAAAACATTCTTACAAATATCTTCCTTTGTGTTCAGCAGAACAAATAAACACATAGAGGTTTGGAACAACTTGAGGGTGAGTATAAGATGATAGAATTTAAATTTTTGGGTGAACTGTCCCTTTAATGTATTATTTTATTCATTTAAAAATGAAATATTTTGAAGCCATGTGTTATCAAAAGGTAAATTAGTAATAAGATTTTGTGGAAAGTTAGCTTACCTTTGGAATCTTGTCTACAGCGAAGTCATTGGAGAAAATCCAATCGGAATTGACCTTTCGCCAGCCCCTCCCCCAAAATAGCCATTGTATAATTACACATCATAGCAACCGTTACTATGTGAGCAGGTCCGTCAAACATTGACTCCAAGCAAAATGGTGAAGCCATCTTTTTTTTTTTTTTTGGAAGACATACAGGTTGCTCACGTGGCAGGCTCAGTTCGAGCCTGCCCAGTATGCCTGGCTATCAGCTTTTAACAGGCTTCATTTTTTTTGCTGTCAGCTTTTAACAGGCTAGGATTAAGGTAATGGAGCCTTTTATACATTGTCGTGTTCCTTTAAAAATAAATAATTGACAAATGGAGTATTTAGATTTAGAATTAAAGTTATTTGCTGTCAAAGTGATGCCAAAATGAATGGAAGTCAATGGAATGTTAAGAGCAGGTGAAGTTCTGCTACAATCGTGGCTCCCGCGAGGCTTCAACTTCTGGCTGATGGATTACCCCCTTGGTAGCGTCATTACCCCAGCCAATGGCATTAGTTCGAGGATGGTCCTATCTGTTGGCCTGACCAATTAGATGATCAAGAAACATGTTTGGAAACAAGCAGGGACTTTGCAGTTGCGTTTTGTTGTAAACAACTTCAGATTTTATTTTTATTATTATCATTTATTTATTTATAGTAGGAGTAGGAGATAATGATGTGGGCGGAGGAGATAAATGTCAAACTGGTAAAAGCAGAGTCAGGCTTCAGGAATAGGCTATACTTCCCTGGAAATCCTGTTGGTTTGGAATTCCCACAGAAAGGCAACATTTGGATGACATATAGTGCTTCGTAAGTAAACTCATGTGTGGTACACATGATGGATGGGAAGTCTGTAAAAAAAAAAACGGTTCAATTTTTGCTAACATATGTGCTGTTGGGACAGTTAATGATATAGTTCCCACATGTGCTGCAATAAATTAGAAAAATCGGTTTGTTGATGGACATACTTGCCTATGGTGAGGAATTACAGGTGCAACATCTTATAATGTTCGCCAAACTGAGTAGCGTATCACTTGGAAACATCCAAGTCGCCCTTGCGATGGAGGTTTGGGTTAAATAGCTAGTTTCCAATGTTTCATCAGACTCGTGCTAGGATTAATGTGGTAAAATCAATGTCATCGTTACTGTCTTTACACTGTGCATGATCACTGAGGACTGAGGAAGCCTCCGGAGCTAAAGTAAGCGTGTGTAACCGAACTGTAAGCAGAAGGACTGGGCTGCCCGGCCAATCAGAGCAGAGCAGGCTCTCAAAAAGGAGGGATTTGAGACTTAATCCTCGGACAAGTTGTTTAAGAGTTGTTGAGTAATGTGGTGATGTGCATTATGGGGAAATGAAAGCTTTTTTTTTTTACGTTTGATGGATTTAAACCTGTTTACATAAGACAACAGAATAATAGTTTAAAATAGCTTAATTGGGGCACTTGAACAGGTTGGAGTGGTTTATTGGTGCAAAGAAAAAGCAGACATGATGACTCGGTTTAGACAATATTACTGCCTTTTGAGTTCACGTTTGAGAACAAACACTGTTTTAAATCCATTTCAGTCTTATTTGGTGCACTTTTTCAACCTTTTTAACGAAAATAATTGGTTCAAAAGCAGGGCAGTGCATGTTTAGGGGCAGTGGCCCTGTCTAAAAAATCTATATCTCAAGACATGAAACTAAAAATACATCAAGTAAGTAGGGCAACTGAACCGTACATTACTGTACCTGAGGAAGTCTAGTACTTACATACTTTTACAGTAATGAGGTAAACATCCGCTTACTCAGGTTCCCTCAGAACCTCAAATGACCGTCCCAGCAGTCTGAGTAATTACACTTAATTACACTTAAAAATAAAACAGAGACAATTTTACACCAAATGGGCTATGAGCCACGTGCCACGTGTTTGGTGAGTGGGTAGTAATTAGCAGAAAACTGATCCACCTAATCAAAGATCAGTAACTAGACTCCAACGATGTAATTTTGTGCAGAAGAAGACAGGTAGGATGGGAGGGAGTAGGGTGTTAGCTCAGGTTTCCACAGCCTTGTGTTACACATGGTGGGGCAGCGGCCGCTAAGGAGAGGTGCTGAATGAGATCTTCTCTTGCTGCCCCTCCATGAATCATTCAGCATCTTGGAGCAGACCAAGAGCTGAGTTTAGTAGTGGTGCTTAAAGTGAAATAACGTCACGAGAGCTCTTCACCATGGATAGAAACGTGAGATAGAGAAGAACGTTTAGAAAGAAAAAGCGAGCAGAATTGATCAGGACTGAATGTGAAGTGAGTCACTCTAGATGTGTCTTCTGGTCTGAGTTTTCATCATGACAGGGCAAACTGGACACTGAAAGCCCTTTATTCTACTGAACACTGGACTAATACCAGGAGAATAAAGATTCATCTATTCTGGAAAAAGCAATGGATACTGAGGTAATACAGGAATATTTCAGATTCTTATGGACTGTGCCCTTTTTTAATTTGGCCTAAGATTAATTAGTGTTGTGTCTATTTATAAATGTTTGTCTCAAGATTGTGACTGAAAATTCGATCATATTACAAGTATTTGTTTTGAATACGAAATTAATAATACACAAATTTTTGTTCTATAAGTTCCTCTTTGTAATTTTTGTTTTTTACGTTTGAGACTTTTAATATTTAATGCAAATGTGACTGCAAACAACAGTTCTCATACTTTATATATAATATATTATTATTATTAAAAATAGAAACATGAAATCAACAACAAGAAATCCATGTAAATGGTGTAAATATGTTCAAAAAGGTCAAAACAGACATTTAGCTGTAAATATTTGTCAAGACTTTAAGTGACTTTTACAGAAGAATGTGGGTCAGTGACCAATGATTAGCTCTAGCTTTTTCCGAAGTCTTAAGCCATATTGTGAGCTGAGCACTGGGATCCTGTGACATACTAAAGTTTTGGGACAATAGCGTGGCCTCTCAGATGATGGTCAGTTAGCCAGATAGACTTTCCTTCTCCCTCAAAATCAGCTTTAATTTCTCAATGACTCACTTGGAAATACAACAAGATGTATCTAATAACATTGACACCAAAGTGGAAATCTAAGTCCTCATGGAAAGTCCCCTTGTAATCAATAATTGTATCGCTTAAAACCAAAAATGACATATTTAAATGTTGTTCCTTGGAACAAAAATCTTCATGCCTTAAAATAGCTTGAACATAACTCCACACCCTTTCCTCGTTTAGAATACGTGGTTCTATGAATATGATAATTAGCCCTGCCTCCACTCGCTCATACAAGCTCAGAGATCCACTTGTTGGCGTGATTGGATAAATGTAGTTTGGGATGTCAGAAACACCAATGATTTCAAACCATGTTTTTGAGAATGTCTTTGTTTCACTGCAGTGTTAGAAAATACACAGCAATGTTATCGACGTATGAATTTGCACATGGTTTGTCTTAAAGAATATTAAAACACCCCATTGATGTATATAAAACAACATTAGAAACTTGATTTTCACCACAAGGGGACTCTAAGACCTCAGTTATAGGCACCATTTACTGTATATGCATATCTAAATATTCACATTGCAACCTAGTAATTTTTTATTGTAAAACAAAAAAAGTCTTTCAGTTGGTTATTGGTACCAAGAAAGAAAAGTTTAAAACACTGAGTTTAAAGCTAAGATGATGATAGTCTTTTAAACGGATGCAATACATAACATGCTGTGAGTAATGAAAGAGGAACACTTGATAGACTGCCAATCTTGGCATCCCCTCTTGGCTCTAGTTTGAGTGCTCTTTGCCAGCTTATAGACAGAACTTAAATGTGATGCCAGCTTTATCTTTCAGAACATTTCCTATCTCTGTCTGCACTTTTGCTTTGGTGGTACAATAGCCTGACTGTTTGCTTACTTAGCTATTTTTATTTGATAACTTTATTTCAATAGTCCACTTCACATTTGACTAATTTTAGTCATTCGGCAACTATGTCTACTTCCAGTCGCTAGAGTTAGACTGTCTGCTTAATATCTGTTAACATTTGATTTTGATGCTCAGACTTTCTACTGACTATAAGTAACTTTCAACTTATAAAAGTATACATCAACTTATTCTATTGACACTAACCCAACAGTCTACTAATACTCTGAGTTAGTTGACATGTTGTTGCAAAGTAACAAAGTGGACGATCAAAAAAGTGTAAACTTTTAGTTTCAATTGGACTTATTTAAATATGATGCTAGAGAGAGAGATAGAAAGAGAGTGTGTGTCTCATCTGTTCTTAGAGGTAAATCAAGCATCAGTAGCACCGGACAGGAATGGTTCATTTATTTTTCGTATGCCTGTGACCTTGGCCTAAATTCCATCCCATGACAGGAACGGAGAGGAACCGTGTAATCTCCGATAGAAATAGATTTGCCCTCGGGTTTAAAGGAACCAAGATAGGACAAACCGTTTTTGTCCGAGCAGAGCTTTTCAGGATACAAGACAATAAATCCATAACGATTTCTGTTTTAGACAGATGTTTCTTGACACACACATACACACAGACCCGTTTCCTTAGCAAACTTTTTATTAATGACTTCCCATGGTGGAAGTGGTGAGTGTGATATGACATTGTTTCCTGTTGTACTTGAAATAATCACAGATGCTCTTTACAAAACTGGATAAGACCACACAGTTCCTACATCATTACACAGAAACAATCACTGCACTGAAGGTAAGGGATCCCACTTTGACTTTACTTTTAATATCTTTTTAAATGTGCATTCTTTAAATATATTTTCAAAATATAGTTTGAGGTCTAAGATAGGCCTGTAACATGACAGAACCAAAAAAAATATATTTATTACGCAAATGTAGATTTAAATGTATTCCTGAAGTGAAACCTGAGAAGAGCATGTCAGTGCAGCTGGACTAAAATACAGCGAACTGTGATATGTATTTCTGAAAATAAACTATGTACATTTGCTCAGTTTTTTAATTTTTTTTTTAATATATAAAAGTTTTTAGGAGTAGTAGCCTATGACCACGGAGTAGTATGTCATATCAAGAATCACAATGTTGCAACAAATACAATTTTTTATCGGCTAGTGTTTTTCTTTATCAAAACATACATTATTTAGCCTTTGAATATAGTGAATTTTTGCTATATTTGTACACTGTAAACGTGTGCACACATTTAGGCATGGATATGATCAAGGTGATCTCTGCTGAAGTTCAATTTGAGCATCAGAATGGGGAAGAAAGGAGATTCAAGTGATTTTGGCCATACGGACTGGTCTGAGTATTTCAGACACTGCTGGTCTACTGGGATTTTCACTCACACAACCATCTCTAGGGTTTACAGAGAATGGTCAGAAAAAGAAAATATCCAATGAACAGCAGTTCTGGGTCCAAAAATGCCTTTTTGATGCCAGAGAATGGCCAGACTAATTCAAGCTGATAGAAAGGGAACAGTAACTCACACAACCATTCGTTACAACCAAGGTCAGAAGAAGAGTACCTCTGAATACACAACATGCCGAACCTTGAAGCAGATGGTCTGTGGCAGTAGAGGAACACTGGGTGCCACTCCTGTCAGCTAAGAACGGGCTAAAATTTGCACATATTTGACAAAATGAGAACAGAAGATTGGGAAAATGTTGCCTGGTTTGATGAGTCTTGATTTTGCTGCGACATTCAGATGATAGGGTCAGAATTTGGCATAAAGATCCATCCTGCCTTTCAACTGTTCAGGCTGCCGCTGCTGGTGTAATGGTGTGGGGGATATTTTCTCTGTTTATTTTGGGTCCCTTGGTACCAATTTAGCATTGTTTAAAGCCACAACCCACCTGAGTATTTTTGTCCATGTCCATCCCTTTATGGGATCCCTGACAAAGCTCCAATCATCTCAAAACTATTTTATTTAACATTACGTGAGTTCACTACACTCAAATGGCCTCCACAGTCACCAGATCTCAACCCAATAGAGCACTTTTGGGATGTGGTAGAAGGAGATTGACATCATAGATGTGTAGCTGACAAATCTGCCAATATGTCAATATGGACTTTGTCAAATTTATGCCAAGTTTATTAATTTATTTTTAAGATTTCTTTCTTAAATAACTTTTTTTAGAGGACATAGGAATTTATCAACACACAAAAAGATATCCTTCCTGTTTGTCAAACGACCAAGGTAGACCCTGCAGTGTTGATTGATGAATGTTCTTTATGATGGACTGTGCAGAAAAAATGTGAAAACATTTTAGATTAGATAAGTAAGGCCGGGCTCAGACGGTTCATGGTATATTGTTTACAGGATTTGTTCAAGGCCACATCCAAAATGATATATTAGCCTATACAGAGTGATATAACAAAGTTAGAGTGAAGGAAAGTCAGTGATGTTGGTCATTTGTGTGCATCTGTGAGAGACTATTGTTAAATAATCACCATTAAGATTTTCAATGGTCTTGAATATTAATTAAATAAGCAAAATAAATGTTTTAAATATCATTTTTAAGTACAAAACACTTATTTCAAGCAACTTCTACTGCTGTTGCTGCACAAACTTGTAGTGAACTTATAGCCTGAAAACATAATGGTAAATCAAACAGGAAAAATCATGAATATTTGTGACATATTTAAAATCGGTTTATGCAGTTTAATCTTCTCCTTGAAATAATAATGTACATATGAGTAAAAACACATCTATCTTTTATTGGAATCGCTAATCGACACCTGTCCCTTTATTTTTCTTGTCTGTGATTAACAGAGTTTAGAGGAGCGCTGCCAGCGGATCCTACAGGAGATGGAGGGGTGTTTGACGGCTCGGGACCGGGTGGGCATTCAGGACTTTGTTCTCCTGGATGCCTACACCAGTGAGACCGCATTTATGGACAACCTTAGAAAACGGTTCAATGAAAACCTTATATATGTGAGTCCTGCACCCACTCATGTGACTTCTGAGAATAGACTGGGATAAAGGCCGGCAATGCAATATCCAGTATCACTGTTACTTTCATTATTGAGATGGGGTAGAGAATAATGTGGACTCTCATGCTGAACATAGGTCACTGCACACAGTAGGTATCCTACTAAGTGAAAATGTTCTCTATACATCTCATTTGCCTTGTCACAAACACTGGAAACTCACTTTGCTGATGATTCAGCATGGAGAAGGATATCAAGGGCACTTTACAAAGATTAACCTCCTATACGAAACTGCTGAGACAGTTATATTTCATTATGATCCTTTTTTTAACCTGAGTTTATATTTTTTGGTAGATTGTTCCAATCAAACTTTTTAAAAGTTGACAACATAATTTTAAAATGTTTTATTGAACTCTGATCATAACTCAATACTCTTGAGGCAAAGGACTGGACATTTTTTTTCTTAAATGTCTTTGTTTTTCTTACTTAGACCTACATCGGGACCCTCCTAGTGTCAGTAAATCCATATAAGGAATTGGGTATCTATACCAAGAAACAAATGGACATTTATATGGGAGTCAACTTTTTTGAGCTGCCTCCTCATATGTAAGTTTGCAAATATACACAGAAAAAATGCATTATATACAATACAAATTAATACTTTTGTTCCTCAAGGGTACATTAAAATCAAAAGTGACAGTAAATACTTTTACATTTTTTACAAAAATATTCATAGTATTTATCATTTAAAATTATTATTAATTATTTTCAAATAAATTTCAAATAAATAAATGCAGACTTGATGATAATAAGAGACCATTTTTTTTTAAACATTTAAAAATCTTACCGACCCCAAATTTTGGCAGTGTATATACACATTTAATGTTTGTTCTTAAACGTTTTTTTACTTATTTTCTTCATTGAAGATCATTGTTTTAAACGTAGTTTTTCTGACCTCTCAGATTTGCTCTCGCTGATAACGTGTACCGGACAATGGTTAGTGAAACCAACAACCACTTCATTCTCATCTCTGGTGAGAGTGGTTCTGGTAAGACAGAGGCCTCTAAGAAAGTCCTGCAGTTCTATGCAGTAAGCTGTCCCAGCACTAGACTCCTGGACAACGTGCGAGATCGGCTCCTTCTTTCCAATCCGGTGCTGGAGGTCAGAACTTTTGTCTAAAATGATCAGTGTACATACTCAAAGTGTAGCACAATGTGACGTATTAATGCAGAGGGCTTTATCTCTACAGGCTTTTGGAAACGCCAAAACCCTGAAAAATGACAACTCGAGTCGATTTGGAAAGTACATGGACATTCAGTTTGACCATCGGGTAAAGTCCGAATCGGACAGAAGCAGAATAGCAGGAAAGCATTCCTTACAAATGTAAATACTTGCTTATTGTTTTAGGGAGCAGCTGTCGGTGGCCACATCTTAAGCTACTTACTGGAAAAGTCAAGGGTGGTCCACCAAAATCATGGAGAGAGGAACTTCCACATCTTCTATCAGTTAGTTGAGGGAGGGGAGGATGAGCTTCTTCGTTGGCTTGGTTTGGAGCGGAACTGTCAGAACTACCGCTATCTCATTCAGGTAAGAAACAGATATTACTTTACTTTTATTTTGTCTATCAGAGACATAAACAAAGTATATTTATTTTATCGTTCAAAATCTATTTTGCGGACAGGGAGAATGTGCCAAAGTGAGCTCCATTAATGACAAGAGTGACTGGAAAACTGTACAGAAGGCTCTTACTATCGTTAAGTTTAGTGAAAAAGATATAGAGGTAAGATGCTCTCAGAGTGAGAGGTCGAGTATGTTGATTTGAGTTTTTGTCCGGTGGGTCAGTGTAGAAGGCTCATTTTTAGAAAGAGAGGTCATTGTTTAATACTTTTGTTCTTCTTTTAGCATCTGTTTGCGATCATTGCCAGTGTCCTTCATCTCGGAAATGTTCGCTTTGGGGCCAGTGCTCTGGGTTATGCCACATTAAACAGCAATGCAGAAGTGCACTGGCTGTCAAAGGTATGTTCATCTGTCAATATTCCAAGTTTTGGAATATTTATGCATTCAAAATGGGATAGTTTATACTGTAATGCCGATATTGACCTCTGACTTTTTTTCTTTGTTGCAACCCATTTCTTCTTTCTCTACCCTCTCAGTTACTGGGCATCCCCTCAAATATGTTACAGGAGGGTTTGACTCACAGGAAGATTGAAGCCAAAGCAGAAGAGGTGATGAAAGAATGATTCTGAATGGTTCTGGCTTATTAGTATTGTCTATGTTAGTACTCATCCACACTTTAGATCGTTTTCTTGTGCCAAGTAAATACAACATTTAATGTGACCTAAATACTAGTATGTTTACATAACTATTACATAACAATACTGCTTACTGCAGTATTGTTTAAATTATTAATAGCAACATAGGTCACCTATATGCAATTTTTAAATATGTATTGTATGAGACATTAACTGTTCCATAAAATGTATGTTTTACATTCATATTACCATTCAAAGATGTTTTGGACAATTAATATTAAATGGTAAATACATTTTTTTTTAAAATAATATTAAAATCATTTTGAAAAGTGATTTATGAGATGGAATAGCATGATACTGTATGTTTCTGTGCTGTAGAAATGCATAATTATGTAGTATCTTTCATTTTCAGGTTCTAAGCCCTTTCACCGCTGAACATGCAAAGTATGCCAGGGATGCACTAGCCAAAGCCATCTATGGCCGCACATTCTCATGGCTCGTTAATAAGATTAATGAATCTTTGGCAAATAAGGTATGCATGGTTTAAAAATTCTGCTTTTAATAGTGATATATAATAATACATTTAGTAGACAATAATGCATTTATACAATCAATGCAGGATTCAACCAGAAAGACGGTGATTGGACTGCTTGACATCTATGGATTTGAAGTGTTTGATGTGAACAGGTGACACTGAAGCATTGCAATCATACACATGTCCTTCAAGAAAACTCTTAAAATAGGTCAATTTGTTAAAACAAATTAGTAACCTTCTTATCAATATAGTTTCAGAACAAGCCCTCTAGACACAGACACAAATAAATGTGTCATTACTTTAAAGTAGAAAATGCTGCACTGATGAGATTATTGCTATTGCATGTAAATTGTCTTATCTTCACTACTAGTCTAGATAAAATTTTTGATGGATTGTTGTTTACCATGTTTATGATTACTGGTTCCTCAGTTTTGAACAGTTCTGTATAAACTTCTGCAATGAAAAGCTTCAGCAGCTTTTTATCCAGCTCACCCTCAAATCAGAGCAGGAGGAGTACGAGATGGAGGGAATTGAGGTGAAGTACATACAACATCAAGGACTTTTCAGATATCTACAGATAGTAATGTTATGTAAATGCTTTTACATAACATATGTAAAACTTTTTTTACCCCATGTTGACATTTTAGTGGGAGCCAGTGCCATTCTTCAACAATAAGATCATCTGTGACCTGGTGGAGGAGAAACATAGAGGCATCATATCAGTACTGGTACGTAGAATGGATTTAAGCTGACATACATGACGTGATTAAGAATGCTTTCAGTTTTAGCTCAATTGTCTGGCCAGATTGAAAGCAGGAAAATGCATAGTGTTGCTCACCTCACTTTTATATTTTGGTTTCAAAGCGTCAGCACATAACGGCACTTGTGTCGATCTGCCGTACTGCAAATGTTCTAAAAAACGCGGGAGTCCATTTCTGCTGAAGGCGAGCAGAAATTAGACAATTCTTTCTGCTTGCAGTGCATTAGTCACATAGGAAATTGTGGGAGAACGCATACAAACACACAGGCTGCATCCAATACTATATAGCAGCGATGGGCAACTTCGGTCCTGGCGGGCCACTGTCCTACAAAGTTTAGCTTCAACCCTAATCAAACACACCTGAACATGGTCTTCGGGATTACCAGAAAGTTACAGGCTGGTGATTTTTCAGGGTTGGAGCTAAACTCTGTAGGACAGTGGCCCTCCAGGACCGAAGTTGCCCATCCCTGCTATATAGCACCTCCCTACTATATAGTAGATGAAAAACAGTATGTGACAAAAGAAGTATGTCCGAATTCACAGTACACATAAAAGTTTAGGCAAAAAGTACCGGGATGACCTACTACTTCTGCCGAGATTCTGAAGTTTGCATACGATGGACACTTTATATCCCATGCGGCCATGGGAGAGGATTTGTGAATAGAGGTAAAGCGACGTAACTGATGCTGATATTACACACACTTGTATAACCATCTGGTATTTTTGATGCAAAACAAAGTTATAGTTTAAAGTTAAAGTTCAGTTTGCCTAATAGTTGTTTAATAAGGTACAATGCTCCCCAAATTAATAAAAAACTATTTCCTTTTTTATATTCCCACCCAAAAAGTAAATACAAGAAAAAGAAAATCAACCGCATTAAACAAAATAATGAAATGGATAGATACTTTACAGGAATTGGTCAATGGATTGCACAATTCAATAAAGTGTAAATTGATGTGTTTAAGTCTAATCTGGTGGTATAGGTCATTAAAACAATGTTCAAAGTTGAAGCGGTCCCTTAGTAAGTGAATAATCCAACCATTTTGCGATGAATTCACTCCAAACGACAACAGTTCTCACTGGTCCAACAGTTTGGACCTTTTTTCAGGGGTCTCGGTCAGCTTGTTTTTTGCATACCAGGGTTTAGATGGCAGTGTTTAGCCTACACTTACACACACTTATTTTCTTTTAATCGAATCAAACCTGCCAAGTGTGAACACACCCTAAGTCACAGTCTTTATGTCATGTGTCCTGCATTAAAGGATGAAGAATGTCTGCGTCCCGGAGAAGCCACAGATTTCACATTCCTGGAGAAGCTTGAGGAGAAGATGTGCGGTCACCCTCATTTTGTCACGTGGGTAAACATTTTAAAGGATTTTTAAACGGACATAACACCAATATTTAAGTGCTATCATTGTACTTGGATTATGACTCTTCTGTAGGCATTAAAACAGGATTGTCCAATCCTGTTCCTGGAGAGCCCTGTACCTTCCAGAGTTCTAGCCCTAATTCCAGAGCTCTAGCCCTAATTAAACACAACTAAAGCAGAAGGATTCTAGTGACCCTGAAGACCTTGAGATAATGGAGAAGATGGAGGAGTTTCAAGGTCTTCAGGGTCACTAGAAACTTCCAAGCAGGTGTTGGAGCCAAACTCTGTAGGGAGGCAGTCTTCCTGGAGTGGGATTAGACACGTTTGCATTAAATTAAATCCTTAAAAAACAATAATAGCTAATTTTGTAGATCCTGAATGTAGATTGCTTGCTTTTATTACATTAAATTACATAATATGACTTTATATTACAGTCAATGGCCTTAGCTAAAAGGCCTTTGCCATGGTGGGAAAATATGCACCTACCCTTTAAATATAGACATGACCAAGTTGTAAATATAGACATGACCAGTGGCTGACTCATGGGCATTGATTGGGTGAAAGACGGCTAAGGGTGAAGGACTACTAAAATGCATATATTGTAGCATTAACTTCTGTGAAACATGTTTTTGGTCTGTATAAAGATGACTTGAATTGTTGAATTACGTATCTGTATCTGCCATATAATAAAACTTGTAAAGCTGATATAGCTGAACAGCTAAAACCTTCACATGCAAAGTAGAATTGAAGTGCCATGGTACAGTAGATTTTGTACTGAGGCAAAGGTATTGTATTTATTGTAAGGTACTGTATTCATTCATGAATCCAGTTCATTGTCTCTAAAACTCAGGCACAAACTGGCTGACCAGAAAACCCGCAAGACCTTGGAACGAGGGGATTTTCGACTCCTACACTACGCTGGAGAAGTTACTTACTCAGTTGTTGGTAAGATACTCAGTGCAAACTGTTTTAAGTCTTAAATCTTAAGTGTTTTATTTATCTTGATCTTTTTGTTTTGTCAGGATTTATTGACAAAAATAATGATCTTCTGTACAGGAACATTAAAGAGGTAAGAGGTTTTAAAGAAGAAGATTGAGAAGATGAGGCCACCTCATCTTTAAAAAATTGAATGACTATGAAATAGTCATAAAGATAAAAGTTATTTGTTATTGTTTAAGGTCATGCGACAGTCTAAGAACAGTATTATCCAGCATTGCTTCCATGCTATTGAACCTGACGGCAAGAAAAGACCTGAGACGGTACAGTGAAAGATGTTTAATCAGATCATTTAAAAACAAATAATTATAACAGCCTGATTTATATGTTTAAAATGGTTCTCTTATGTTAATTTTGTTGCAATAAGAAACACATTTACAGATTGTTTGACTATGATTTTAGTATAAATAACATGAGATTGAAAACCTGAGAACCTCTCATGATGTTATTTCCAAATACCTTGTTGACCTGTTTTTGTGAACAGGTAGCCACCCAGTTCAAGAGCAGCCTTGCAGGCCTCACTGAAATCCTCATGACCAAAGAACCATGGTATGTGCGGTGCCTGAAACCCAACCACTGCAAGCAGCCAGGTGAGCCTTTCACTTCACACCTCTTGTTAGTGGTTTTGTCTGCTGAATGTTTTACTAGACGGTGCCCGTGACCTCTCTCTCACTCGCCTAACCTCAGATCACTTTGATGATGTCATGGTGAGACATCAAGTCAAGTACCTGGGGTTAATGGAGCACCTGAGAGTCAGGCGTGCTGGGTTTGCTTATAGGAGAAGATACGAAGTCTTCCTAAAAAGGTGCATTCCCGTTGTGTGTGTTTCCAACAATGCAACTTGGACGCATCTTGTGAATCAGGTGCTTGTTCTCACTTTTTCCTCACCTGCAAACATGATCATTGCAGATATAAGGCTCTATGTCCTGACACATGGCCACACTGGAATGGGACACCAGCAGAGGGAGTGCAGCAACTCATCAAACACCTTGGCTACAAACCAAACGAGTACAAGATGGGAAGGTACAAGCTATGCTACTGTAATGATACTGTGTTCTTCTTCTAGGACCAGGAAATATCTGTTACCCATAAAATGTCCTTGTTTTATAAAATATTTTTTCCCTCTAATTTCTCAAGGACAAAAATCTTTATCCGCCATCCCAGGACTCTTTTTGCCACAGAGGATGCATTTGAGGTCTGCAAGCATGAACTGGGTAAGGCAGTAACATCTGACAAAAGAAGGCTGGAATCCTCTGAAGGTCTAGTAATGATTCTTGCATTGCCAGCTTTGACCTAAATGGTTGATATCTTAAATCTCTTTTGTTACAGCCACAAGGATTCAGGCCAAATACAAAGGCTATAGGGTGAAAGAAGACTACCATAAGCAGAGAGAAGCAGGTATCGAACATTTCTTGTTTAAAACACTAGAGTTAATAAGAAAACCATCAGTTAAAATCACAAGAACCTTTCTTAATAGAAAATAGAAAAGAAATAACATTACTTTTAATTCATTTTTAACAGCTACCAAGATTGAAACATGTTGGCGGGGCCTTCAGGCCAGAAAAGAGAGGGAGAGAAGAGCCTGGGCTGTCAAAGTCATCAAGAAGTGAGACAATCATGTCAGATCCTTTCTGCTTTTACATGTACATGCTTGGGATCAATAGGATTTATTTTAATTAGTGCTGTCAAACGATTAAAATATTTAATCGCATAGTTAACTCACGATTAATTGCACATATTTATTTACTCTTAATGTCCCTTGATTTCTTTTTGTCCCATTATTTTTTTCTCATTTTTAATGATTTTATCAACATGTAAAAGTGGATTGGCTTGCTTTGTGCAAGTGAGTTTTTTTATTGAAAACAATATTGGCATGTACTGTAGTGCTCAATTTCACACTGAAATTCACACTTGGAGCAAATCCTAACACTGTCCATCAATAAAAGGGTGAAAAAATACTATATACATTATACATCACATTTTTAAATTTAGTGAAATGGGTAATTGTTGTACATTTACAATTTTTTTTAATCATAACATTTTAAACTATTTGACTATTTTGAAAAAATGAATACACACTAAAAAAAACGACTGACATTTGAACAGAAATTTAAGGTAACAGTCAAGATTTTGGAACTCTAAGATATTTCTCCCCATCCTTGCAGGTTTATCAAGGGCTTCATGAACAGGAATCAGCCTGTAAGCATGGACAACTCGGAATATCTGGCCTTTGTCAGACAGAGCTACCTCACTCGACTCAGAGAGTATCTGCCAAAATCAGTAACAGACAAAACTACCTGGCTGACTCCTCCACCAATAATGCAAGAGGTAGTCCATATATTTTTGGACCCGTTATTATTGAAACACTCCAAAGTTATTGTTATAGCTGAGGTTCATGATTTCACTAATGAAATTTTACATGGTTATAAATTAATCTATAGGCCTCAGTGCTCTTACGTAAGTTGCACACACGTCTCCTCGTACGGAAGTATGTTCGAGGGATCAGTGCACAGCGGAAGGTGCAGGTACAATTGTGATTTTCAGGTCTCATTTATTTTCATATTTTATTCTCTTGCTGGAATTATTTTACAGTTCCATTTCATTTTCAGCTGCAAATCAAAGCACTGACCAGTGACATATTCAAAGGCAGAAAAGAGAACTACCCTCAGAGCATATGCCAACCCTTTGCCGACACTAGGATAAGTAAGAGTTTATGATTTGATTTACCTCAAGTTATTCCTAATGAATAAACATCACAAAACTTTGCTCTTTCTATGTTTATTGTCTTCAGGTGAACAGGACATGAATGTCAAAGTCTTGCAGCTGATCTTTCCTGAGGGCATTGAGGTAACTATACTATACTTACACATGTATGTGCATATTTCTGCGCTTGTTTGACTATGAGTATGGTAGATTTATATCCATTTCTTTTTCAGTCAGAGAGATGTTTGTATCATGGGCAGGGGAAACTTATTGTAAACTCTCTCTCTATACAGTACAGTGTTCCAGTGATTAAGTATGACAGGAATGGCTTTCGGCCACGTTTCAGACAGCTAATCTTCACCCAGGCTGCTGCGTATCTGGTGGAGGAGGCCAAAATTAAACAGAGGGTGAATTACAGCTCACTTAAAGGTAAATCTTAATGTCCAACAGAGCTGGATACTGTAGATTACTTTAAAATTACAAATTTACAAGTAAGATTACAAATTGTAGTCCATTACTGAATACAAATTACATGATAAAAAAATACATTTATAACATTAAAATGCTAAAATTTAAATCAAGTTAAATTAGAAGAAATAAATTATTTGAAAGTAAAAAAAATGTAAATAAAACCATCTAATAAAAAGATGTGCAGCCTCTCAATTTTGTATGTAAATTGTCACGTCTGTTTTTTTTATGTTTCTCTATTTCATGTACTTGTTTTCAAGTCTTTTATTTAAACAAAATGTAAAAAAATACAAAATATTGGTTAGTTTTGTCTTGACAACCTAACTTGGCCTTAAAAATGAAAAACAAAATGTACTGTAACAGGGAACAAAGCTAGACAGGGAATAATGGAAACATGAAGGTTGTATGCACAGAGAGACACAATGACTAACAAGGAACACCTGTGTATAATCAAACAATTAACCAATGAGAAAACAGATCAGAGAAACACATGACCTGAAGCGACCAATCAGAATAGGACACGAAAGTCAAGACTAGAGGTGTGTTCGACATCGGCTGCGTATGGATGTAACCGATTGGAGAGAGTTTTGGGTGTAATCTGATTATGTAATCCAGAATACACATACCTGTAATCAACACTACACGGCACAGATTCCCAATTATTAAGTCTATGATTTGTAGAGTTTCAGAGGCATTTATTTAGATATATATTATTTTTAATATAGTCTAAGCATTTTAATATAAATATAACTACTAGAAGTTATCCAATTTCATTAAAATGTCATTGTAAATTAATAGGTTATTTTTCAATAGTCAAGTTCCATATTATACCATTCAATAACTTTGTTTACAAGATATATTTGCCTATTTACAGGGGTGTCTGTCAGCAATTTAAGTGACAACTTCCTGATTCTCCATGTCACATGTGATGACACAAAGCAAAAAGTAGGTGAACAAATATCTTCGTGAGGGAGTAATTGCTTTAAATGGCTGTCATGTGGTACAGTAAATTGAAAGAAAAACAATCATTTTGTTTACATTAAGTTAAATATTCTATTTTTAGGGGGACCTGGTCTTGCAGTGCAGCTATCTATTCGAAGCATTGACAAAAATCTGTGTAGTGACAAAAAACCAAAGCCTTATCAAAGTCGTACAAGGAAGGTGAGATACTTTTTCCTGAATCGCCTTTGGATACTTGGTCCTGCTCTCAGAGATAGATTGTTTGTTGGATTGGTAACACTTTACAATAAGGTTTTACTTGTTTTCATTAGTTAATGCATTAACTAACATAAACTAACTGAGCAATACATTTGTTTTGTTACTTAATAATCTTTGTTAATGTCAGTTAAAAAAGACAGCTGTTTAGTCATGTTAGTTAATAATAGTAAATAATGTATTAGTAAATGTTGAAATCACCATTAAAAAAGATTAAATGCTGCAGAAGTGCAGTGTTAACCACTGAAACTTTATTTTAAAGTGTTAGCATTGTATTTAAATGCATGCATTATACATATACTGAATCATTGTCGTTTTGTAGTGTGAGGTTTGACATCCAGCCTGGCAAAGAGGGCTTTGTGGATTTTAAGAGCAGCAGTGAATGCATGGTCTACAGAGCCAAGAATGGACACTTGATGGTGGTGGGTCCACATAATGCAATGCATACAACATACTAACTGAATACATTGGAAACATACCAAATATTAAAAGTGTAATCTTTATATCTTTGTGATCATTATAAACCACTATTATGTGTAATATTATTAAAAATCATGTTGAAATTAGTTACATCTGTTTATTTCTTCATTTTGAAGGCATTTACATTTTTTCTTTGCAGGAATCTGCACGGACAAAATCTCGGTGACTCGTTTCACCACTCAAAACTTCTCTTCAATGGCCCAAATTAATGCATTTCATTCAAGTTTGAACACTATCATTTGCCCTAAAACAACCTACACTTTACAGTTTTCCTAATCAAACACACCTGATTCAATTTAGCAGTTCATTGAGCTCCAATACCTGAAATGAGTTTATCAGTTAATGGAGAGGAAATGCATACTGGGCGACTCCTGGACCAGGGTCGAGCAAGCCTAAAATGTGAAATTATTTTTCAAGACACAAATCATGAGATATCATTGTAATTTATTCACCAAATAAGAGGAAATGGAAACAAGTCAGACTGGTGTAATAGGTAATTGGATTTTTATTTTTTTATTTGTTTTATTTGAATAATATCAGGTTAAATTCTGTATTTTAGTTGTATACTTTACATTGTCTGTGTATTTATAAGCCCATATTTTGTTATAAACATCCAGCATTTAATGAAAATTGCTACTTTTTTCTATCAAATTAATTGAGTTTGTCTTGGTTTTTGCTAATTGTGGAAGTTTCTGGTGGACAGAGAAAATGTGTAAACCTTTTTTCCTCAAATGATTTTGTTAAATCATTAAAGTTAACTGTTCAGTAAAAAAAGAAACAAACAACAACAAAAAAGAAATATGTGGATTAGTTACTCTGCTCAAGAATTTTTTTTTAAAAACTTGTGTCAATTGTGTTCGTTTATTGCATTCTTTATCCCATACTGCCAACATCTGACTACATAGGACATGCCATCTTCTGCTTTGCATGGACAAACATATAACTACTATCTAACAAAGAGCTGAAACCAGTTTCATATTCCCAGAACACCATGCATGTAGGCATACACAACATTTGTGTATACATTTTAATTGTAAAAATGCCATTTATTGAGAGAAACAGAACACATATGTAATATCTGCATAGAGATCTGATAATCAATTCCACAACAAGCAGTTGTCCTAAAGTAATACTTTATCTTGCCTAGTGCATTAACATTTCCGTAGCAGTTGCGGTATTCTGTAGCATTTGTACAACTTCATATAATCAAGATGTTCGAAGCATTTGAATGATTATGAAGTGTTTCTTTTATTAAAAATGGTGATGTCTGTTTTTTTCTCCTGCAAATTCAGTTCAGCCATGTGTATTAGCCTATGACTGCAGTGGTAATAAAGTGGTTATTAATTATTGAATTGTTGTACTTTGTGGACTTTCAACATGAGACCCTGATGTTTCCTCTATAAGCATAAAAATAGAACAAAAACATGATGATTCATAAATCATATTAAGATTTTTTTTTTAGTAGGCTTATATGAGATGATGTTTGTTGCCACCTCGTGGTGAATGAATGAATGGAGGATGTTTGATTAAGAGATATCGATGCCTCAAACTACTTAATCCTTTAAAACAAACTTCAGCCTCTGTCTATTATAGCTCAATATGTTTTTTCAACTTTATTACGAGAAACGTTATAACCACCTTAAAACGAATGCGTGCAAGTGGCGCCATGGAGCACCTTTATTTTGATAATTATGTTATCCCCTGATACCATTTTCTTTTTTATAGTTTTTTTTTGTATACATACATGTTTATTGTATGCATAATGTTGTATTTGTACAAAAAGTATGTTACTTGAATAAAAACAAAAAAGTGGGGCCGTGGTGCTCGTGACCATATCGAAGTACTGATTGGTTGATTCCGTGTCAATCATTACCTCCCACTATGACGTGAACGGCTTCCTCTTCGCTTCTTCCATCGCATCGACTGTTGTTCTTAAAATGGCGCCGCTGGACCTGGATAAGTATGTTGAAATTGCGAGGCAGTGCAAATATCTTCCAGAGAACGACTTAAAGGTGATTATCATCTGTAAAATTTGCTTTTTCTAAGAATGTTAAAGATATTAGTATATTTATAAAGTCGTGTAGATCGCGAGAAAGGCCGTTAACATAATAACGTTAGTGTAATGCAGTCTTTGCAAATGAATCTAGCGTTAGCTAATCAGTTGACTTTAGCCTGTGTTCCGGGATTCACTTTCTACATATTATCAGAAATAACAGGTTATATGCCCCCCCAAAAAAGCAGTTAGTCATTATAAAGTTGTGTAACTGATTATTTCTTGTGAGCACCTAGGATGGCTAACTTATGTTGTTGCTATCAAGCGAACTAAATTCAAACGCCCATCTATCTCTTAGTTCATCTTATTTAAAGCTATTTGCGTCTTTTATTAGCAGGTTTCATTCTTGCCTGAACCCTTCCCCACTCCCTTATCCTAAAATAGAGTTCTTGTACGTGCAATTAGGCTTCTAAATTAGTCCTTAATCATGCAGCAATGCTGTCCATAACAGTATCACCCAAGCCATTAATGTGCTATTCTGAAAACTGCGACCTAAATAGGCTCAGTTTTGACTTCCTTATGAATGAACGTGACCTTGGATTATTCGCTGCTTGTGCTATCATCGTAAGTGATGCCATCCTATTTACCAGCTTGGTCAAACCTGCTATCTTATTTTGTTTTGACAGAGATTGTGTGACTATGTATGTGACCTGCTACTTGAAGAATCAAATGTACAGCCAGTATCCACTCCAGTCACTGTATGCGGGGACATTCATGGACAGGTGCGAGAAGGCCCTATTATTGCATCTATGTTGTTGATTGCAGATCTTGTAATGATGACATTCTTTTTTGCCATAACAACAACATACTGCATAATGCCATAAACCAGAGGTGCTCAATCTTTTTTCTGTAGATTACCTACCTGTAGAGTTCACATCCAATCTTGATAAAACACATCTGTCTGTAATTATTAAGTAATCCTGGTGATCTTAATTTGCTGCTTCAGTTGTGTTTGTTCAGGGATGGAGCTGAATTTTGCAAGAAGGTAGATTTGTGGAAACATGATTGAGCACCCCTGAATGAAACCTTTTCTTTGTTTCTAGTTTTATGACCTATGTGAACTCTTCAGAACTGGTGGCCAAGTACCAGACACAAACTACATTTTCATGGTATTGTATCTCTAAATATGATGTGATGCATATTGTATTACAGTTCATATTTGGTGACTCACTGGAAACTTTTGCCAAAGCATTTATTGAAGAGGTAATGGTATGTTCTCTTTCCTTTAGGGAGACTTTGTTGACCGAGGATATTACAGCTTAGAAACATTCACATATTTGCTAGCACTTAAAGCAAAGTGGCCTGACCGCATAACACTGTTGCGTGGCAATCACGAGAGCAGGCAGATCACACAAGTGTATGGCTTTTATGGTGAGACTACAGAAATCAAATGCATGCCTATCATGATGAATTTATTTTATTGGTTTTTTTTTTGTACATTCATTTTAGGGTTTCATTTCATGTCTTTCTGTCTGCAGATGAGTGCCAAACTAAATATGGAAATGCCAATGCCTGGCGATACTGCACTAAAGTTTTTGACATGCTGACTGTTGCTGCCGTAAGTGTTAAGATTTTACATGTACAATTTCAGTCTTTGTTAAAAGTCATAAGCGATAAGAGTCATAAGCCGTGAACCAAGCCAATCAGCAATGAGGTGTATTACGACACTATCTTTGATTTGAAGCAAAAAAGATTATTGAAGAAATTGGACAAAGACAACGGTACGTAGAGAAATTTGACGCAATTGCGTCATTCGCTGTGCTGCTTGGAAATAGGTGGAGCTACAGAGCTATTTTGGTGTTGCTTTTTTCCTGACTCTGGTGTATTTATCTGTACAGCATTATGGGTAATGTAGTTTTCACTGTTAAACACAAATTTAAAAAATAAGCTGAAATAATGTGGACTGACAGCTTCAGCAGAAGTAAATACCATGTATTAACCCGTTTAATCCCACCGGTCACAATTGTGACCGCAGCTTTTTTCTCATTTCTGGAAGCTCTAAAAATGTTGTTATTGACTTTGGGCAAGAAATTCAACTTTTAAATGACAAAATAGATTGTCTTGATTAAAATCAATTAATATCATGTGACTAGTGTGAAAGGTCACATGACCAGATCAGTTCACTTCCTGCTTGCACATCTAGAAGAAGATTTCTTCCTCAGACTACTACAAAAAGTAGTATATAAAACATCTTAATTTACAGATAGAACTATTATATTTTGTACATATATTCTTTAAAGGGTCTACTACTGATATATTTTGAGAATTATACTCCTGCATAAATATTTTGCTTGTAAGACTTGCAAATTTGTTTACGGTCACAATTGTGACCGGTAGTATAACAGTATAACAGTGCTTCAATTGAAAACACAGGTATTGGCTGGTATTGGCAGGTTTTGGCAATCCTACACTGAATATACCACATCTGTGAGGAGGATGGGTGATCTTGGCAAAGGGGAAGTGCTCACTAACACAGATATAGACAGATTTGTGAACAATATTTGAGAGAAATAGGTCTTTTGTGTACAAAGAAATGGTCTTAGATCTTGGAGTTCAGCTCCTGAAAAATAGGGGCAAAAACAAAAGTGTTGCATTTATACTTTTGTTCAGTGTAGTTATGAGTATCCCAGAAACTTTCAATGTGTTGGACCCTCTTGACGTGCATGACCCCCTTCCCCCCACCCCCACCCCAAATTGAAAGAGACTGTAATAGTGATGGCTCAGATAGGGAGTCCCGGGTGAAACGGCCCATTTGCCAGATAGACAATTGAATGGCGATGCAGAGAAGAACTATCTGGAGGATTAGGCAGATGTTCATGAGAACCAATTGGTGTGCCCCACACATGACCACAAACAACCCTTTCTACAACGTATGGCCCATCTTCAGTGTACTGAAAGAGTGAACACACATATCACTGAAACTGGCCTAGGACAGGACCCAAGTGTAGACATGGTCTGGCCCATGGGGGTCTAGCCGAACAAGCAGAAGTTCCTCCAGGGTGTAACTTTGTACATGACAACCTTTTCACCCACTAAGCCTTCTTCACGAAATGACAAAACGAGATATTGCATGATTTGTAATTAATTGTGTCAATAGGTCTAATTGAAGAATTTGAATGAATTCTGACTATGCTGTTTCCCACCGGTCACTATTGTGACCGAGTATAAAACCTAATATTTCACAAACTTAACCAACATAAAATCAAAAAGGCATATTGTTTGAGTGTTAGGGAGGTCTAAGGAGTAAAATGCATGTACTCACGTTGCAAGAAAAAATTTGGGATTAAACGGGTTAATAACCTCAAATCTCGCAGTAGGTCTGTCTTTAAAAGTTTATAAGTTAATGCTCTCAATCACTTTTCCTATGGAGAAATTGAATTGAGTTTTTACTTGAAGGATCCCGGTTGTTTCACCTCATGGTCATTTAAAATTTTGTAAGCTTATTTTTACAACTTTTTTTTGTTAAATAAGCATCAAAAACAAATAAACTAAATTTATTTGACGATTTCTTTAAAATGACACCTTTCATTAATACAATACACTACTTGCACTGAGCTTTGTGACACTTTTTTTTTTTTTTGAAATGGTACAGCTCATTTATTTCCAGTTCTGTATATTTTCAATGTGCTGTAGTCACCAAGATTTAAAAATTTTCAGAGACAGAAGAAGAAGTATTCTTATGATAACTGTGTGAAGAATCTTCCCAATGCAACAGAACAGGAAGTTTTTGTCCAACCAAGGCTGATCTCAGAAAGCAGTGACTGTTAAACATAAGCAATTATTTCACTACATGGTGTCAGTGCTCGTCTAATGCTTGGGGTCACACACCACAATATATTTAGGCTGGTCTCTCCTCTTCCAACATTGCCAAGTGAACTCTCGATTATCTTGATGGTTCGTTCTACGGATTGTGTTAAGGCTAGTGACCTTACCTGCCCAGAACGTCGGAGCCGCCCCGATCGTGAATCGTAAATTGAAGCTGAAGTTGAATATTTAGGATCAGAAATCCTGATGTGTGGGTGGAACCCCAAGGACAAACTTCCATGTACTCTGTTGATTGTCAGGTGGAAAGAAATGAAACCCAATCAGAAAGCGAGCTGACTGCAGTTGTTACACTTCAGTCATGGCACAGCACAGAGTGAATTGGATATATACATCAGATATGAAGGATCTGCATGTCGATTTGTGGCAAAAGCATAAATTTTAATACAATGTGTTATGTAAAACATACCACAATAGAGTTGACCATTTCATAGCAATTTCCTCCTGCCTATAGTCTGCCATGTTTATTCCGAAGTCTTGATTTTTGCGAGATTTCCCGTCTTCACAGTCGGGACTCTGGTTAAAAATCTGTTTGTTTGTGTTGTCTTCACATTATGGCAAACCACACACTATAGGAGCAAAACTGTTAAATCTAGGATTTTTTTGTCCATGTTTGTGGTCTCTCACATTTTGAAAATCTTATAAGATTTTAAATGTCTTTTGGTGTGGCCACAGCGTAAACTATTGATCGATGCTAAAGTGTGTGAGACCTGATGAATACAAAAATTCACTATTTTGTCATTTCTCATCGGCAATCATTTTGTTATTTACGTTTATGCCCAAAATTCTTAATCAATGTCATTCTCCTCTATGCTGTTACTGATTAATATTAATGATAAGAGCTCCAGCACACACAAGCAATCCTATTTATCAGTCAAATTCATTTAAAGCTGTAAATTCAACGGGTATGAAACATGATCAGTAAGAGAAAACACTGTTAATGAGAGGACAAGCACCATGTTAGTGGGGCATATTTTTTATTAATTATTCAGAATACACAGTTGGAAAGAAAATATATTTATAGGAACATTTCAGCAGGTTCAAGATCATTCATATTAACTCCGAGAACATGATTCATTGTTTTTAAATCAATTGACAGCCATAAAACATAGCAATAATGCACGTAGACTGTTACGTGAAACCATAGTTGTAAAACACGGAAGTAGTTGTGCAAGTAGTCCGTTGTGTTTTAAAAGTATTTCCTATACATTTTTTGTAATACATTTTTTTTAACATTATTCAAATTGCAAAAGGAAATACACATTCTTATTTCCTTGTCACACTTATTTTACAAGTATATTTGTCCATGTCCTTTTTTCTAAATGTTTCCCTAAGTTTATAATAACACTCATTTCAAACAGCCTCTGAATGCTTCTGGGAAGCAAATTAAGTGCTTTAAACATTATCTGCGATTTTTAAATAAACCAGATATATATGTGAGAAATCAAATCCACAAAAGATCTATATCGATATAAATCAAGAAGATGTATATATATATATATATATATATATATATATATATATATAAACACACACACAGTTTATTTTTAGTTTGATATAATATTGCTATTGTTTTAGACAGTTTTACTCATGTATATAATGTTTAATTGTATAGCTGGTACTCAATTAACTTATGATTTAAGATATAAGATATGTTTACTAAACATTTAATGCTTAAAAAAACTCTTGGAATGAAAGTGTTATTTTGCACTTTATAACTGTCTAAAAGACTGTTTAACATGTATTTTCCTTCTGCTGTACTTATTGTGATGTTTTGATTTCTCTCACAGTTGATAGATGAGCAAATCCTTTGTGTACATGGTGGCCTTTCACCTGACATCAAAACTTTGGACCAGATACGCACCATTGAACGCAATCAGGAAATCCCTCACAAGGGAGCATTTTGTGATCTTGTCTGGTCCGATCCAGAGGACGTAGACACCTGGGCTATCAGCCCAAGGGGTGCTGGCTGGCTGTTTGGTGCCAAGGTTACCAATGAGGTAAGGACGTTCTCTAAATACACTGTTTTTAGTTCATGAGTATACAAAGCACTAGCCTGAGACATTTCTCTGCAATTACAGGTTGAAATATGCAAATTAGTCTTTAAGAAATTGCTCTTTTGCGTGGCTGTCACTCACTGTCTGAGTTATGAAATGGAGTTGTAGTTGTTGGCATTTCCATACACTTTACTAGTGCAGTGAAGTTTCTCACAAATATCTTGTAGTAAAGCAAAAACTACTAACTGTGTTCCAATTTTCTTGGATCTGAATTGATGAAATGTGCTGTGAGCTAAATATTAATTTGAGAGTTAAATTGGCAGTTAACTAAATATCATTTAATTACATTTATTGGCTGTTTCATAAATGTCTGACATGCTAGTAAAAGAAGAAAAAGTTAAGTAAATGTACCTGTTAGTGCAGAACCTGAATTGTTTTTCTTTCTATTCGAGTTTGTTCACATCAACAACTTGAAGCTGATTTGCCGTGCTCATCAGTTGGTTCACGAGGGCTACAAATTCATGTTTGACGAGAAGCTGGTAACCGTCTGGTCGGCCCCAAACTACTGCTACCGCTGTGGTAACATAGCCTCCATCATGGTCTTCAAAGACGTGAACACACGGGAGCCCAAGTTGTTCCGGGCCGTTCCTGACTCGGAAAGGGTCATACCACCGCGAACGACAACACCCTACTTCCTTTGAGGTTTTCACTGTCGCCTGGGTCCAGACCTCTCCTTTTCAATGCTCTGTCAAACACTCTTTTATTGTCTTTAATTTTTGTTGCATTTTTTTTTTAAGCAAATATTTTTGTAAAGAGTAAAGTGCTCTCCAAAATAACAACAGCAAACTATGGTCAGGATTATGAACCCTGTTGAAGTTTGGTCATTATTTGGTCAGTATATTCTTCTTAATGTGAGAGTGTGATCGTAATTAAGTGGACATCCTCATTCTGTTCTCAAAGCCACTCTTCTTACATGGCTTTAAATATAGACCTAACAGCCATTGACCATTTAATGACGAAAGTTTATGGTTTAACAACTCGCCTGGTCTGAACAATGTTTTTTTTTTTTTTTTTTAAGTGGACAGATTGGAAAGTCACTGAAACAACTGTACTGAACAAGTCTGCTCCTAATTTTCTCCAAGGCAAAGACACTGTTCTTTTTCACAGCTTTCAAGTGTGGAAAAAGGCTGAGGTGATGATCAGACAATAGGACAAAGGAGGTTGTGATTATTTTGTACATTAATATAATTGTTTTGATTTAATCATCTTTTTCTCAGATTTGTTGTATTTTATTATTGTAGAAAACAGCAGCCCATTTACCAATTAAATATTGAAAATAAACCCATTTATTGTTAAGTTACATTTTCTGGTGTGGTCTACTAATCAATGGAAGAAGCACGAAAATGTCTTGCATTCAAGACAAATTGAAAAGCACTTCTGTACGACACCGTTGGGCGGCACACGTCCCTTTTAAAACCAACGGCCAGTGCCATAGAGTGCAGTACTACGTTAGCTCCGCCTCTATGTGTAAGTTGTTCCCTGATTGACAACACAGCCAACCAATGGAATGTTTTGAACGTCACTAACAGACCGGTGGGGAACTGACAAGCATGTTACTTTGAGCGGGTTGCCACAACATAGTCAATGAAGATACAACTGGCCAGACTGAACTGTCGACTGCAGTAGATGCCGAATGGCAGATACTCCCTGCTCTTCCCTGGGAGGGTGATTTGAATGAGCTGGATGTAAACGACGGTGCGGCACAGCACTGGATGTCTAGATTTGTGGCGGGGAGAGATTCACAGGCGCGCGCTACCTGGAGACGCCGTTCTTGAGGAGGCGAAACGGAAGATCAGTGCTCAGGTTGGCTCTCAAATCAATGACTTTTTGACAGATATTGCTCGGCGGTTTATGCGTTAGGTAAAAGACAAACACGGCTTTAAGTTAACACGTCTTTGAGGACTAACGTGACGATAGTCAAGCGCCAGTCACTTAGACACAATCACTAAAATATGAATTTTATGCTGTAGCTTTCCGTCAAAGTCCAGTATATTTATAGAAAAAAGTACGTATCCCTTTACATGTGTGTATATATTAAAAACCATCCATAACATCACGTCAACTCCATTCAGTTATCAGCTCAACATAATTTAGGTTGCCAGGAAACCGCAGTCACAGCATCTGCTAAAGCCACAGTTTTGTCAACTCTGATGGTCATTTTGAGGACAAAAACGTCGTTCACAAATCATGTTAACACAGCTCTGCCATTACACGATCCAACATTCAGTGTCGTCTTTGACAGAGTCACACAGAGTTGTCGTGTATTACCGCATTCTGATCTAAGAGAGAGACAGCCGTCGCGCGAGAGGAAAGTCATTATAGATGAGATGAGGTGAGACGGGCTTTGTCCTCTTGAGTAAATGCGTTTTTTATATGCTTGATGGTGTGAACTGTCACAGCAATGACCGTTGTTGTTCTTCACACTGGTAATTGATGTAAAACAACAGCGATCAGTCAGTCAGTCCGCGTTCCTGGTCAATGAACCGTTACGCAGAGACGCACGCTGCCAAACGCTTCACGTTTAGTTGTAAATCTCACCCTTTGTCTATTGTTCCGTTTAGACCACCCAGATATTCAAGTTGGGAGTGATATTGTGAATGGAACACGAGCCAATAAGCATCTCTGTATTATTATTGAATGAACACGGTTGAAAAATCATTGGCTGTCGCAAGAATTACAGTATGTGCAGCCCGGGTTCATTCTGTCCTGCAACAGCACGGCTTTGATTTTTTGCAGAACGCTCGCTGTCTGCTCAGTTTATTGTTCACGTTCAGGCTGCATCGGCCGTGCGTGCATAATTTGACTGTACGAGCATGATGTATTATTGTATCGAGCTTATTAGGGCTGTCTCGTAAATATGCATTGGATTTTAAACGAGGTCCTATAATTATGCGAGAGGTGATAATTTAACTGGAAACGATATATGTAGGCTACAAAAAGGCAGATTTGTTGCAGACAAGCATGTTTTCTTTGCATCAGCTCTATCACACATCATCTGTGAAAGAGCCGCCAGGTTGCTTAGCTGAAATGACGTCATACAGACTGGCTTGTTATGGAAGAATGAGCTCGTGGACGAGAATTCTTCTTCTGTTACTATAGGTATTAGTATGCAAATATTTTATGGGTGTAGTTTATCTTAAAAGGATCATTTCATTTCAAATCCATTGTAAACCCTATTTAGTTTTTTTGTACCGCCTCTAGTCACCATGAAATCAATGGGCAATTCTTATTTTTAATCGAATTTTGCAGTATTTATTATTCATCTCTTCACACAATTCCTGTTAATTCCTGTATTATTATTAAATTCATGTACACTCACAACCTTGAATCAAAATAACTTCCCTTCCTTGTAGTGACAGCTCTTCTTTTCTCTCATAATGTGTTTTGGGGTGAGAGGGCAGGACGACCTGTCAATCACATGAGATCACAACTATAGCAAATTACAACCATCCAATGATGATCCAATCAATTCCCTTTTGGGTATTGACTAGTCCCACCCTTTTTTATTTATTTTTTTGTCATAGATGCCTTACTCGGATATACATCACAATAGGGAAAAAAGACAATTGAAACTTTTCATGTTTCATGTCGACTTCAACAGTTAATATCAACACGGCTGTGTTTCAAGTACCACAGGTCATGCTGATATTCAGTACAAGTTTCAACAGCAGAATTGTGATCGCAATATTTCTTAAAGTCTGTGTACTATCAAAATTGACCCATTTACTTTGTTAGTCCACATACTAGCCTAGTAGCCTTATATCTATCTACCAACCACCTTTCTGCTGCCTTATTTGTATATTTTGTTTTTTTCTTAGTGAAGATAGATGCAAAACATTAAGCTTTCTGTGTCACAGAACAATGCACATGATAAAAGCTGATCTGGAACAGCATATGTGAGTGGAAAGGAGCGGAATGATTTTCCCTCCTATGCTCAAAATGTTCCTCGGGTTTCCATTTCCCGCTCTCCTCACACAAGTAGTGAGAGAAACCCGACTCTGAGTGATTGACATGGCGTTCGAGAGGAAACGCCAATTTGGTCAGCAAATCAAATGTGTGTACTGGATGTTACTGTTGCATAGCTTAGAAATAACTTGCAAGATTGCAAGCTAGTTCATAATTATAGCTCCTGTTTGTGAGTTATATAGGTGGCGCCTGTCCTATTTTCCTCTGCATACTTCTTACCTCATTCCTTTGTGGATCTGAATAACATAAGAGAGCCTTGGGCTCTGTAGCCACCATGTCCACTATGCATTCATCACTCACTTTCACTCCTGACGTTTCACAGTGACGGTATCCCATTAACATTGAGCAGTCATGTAGGCTTTAGCGAAGAGGGTAGATACATTAGTCAGCATATGTGTTTGCGAGACCTCTTAGTAGGTGATTGCAGTTTTAATTTCATGTAATGACCGTTCTTTTATTGTTTGTTTTTAATCGAAGTAGGCTGATCTTTTAATAGTTGATAAATCATGTAGAAAGTAGACCTACTATAACATGATAAAAAAGTAATTTTCAGTACTTCTTATAAAATGTATTCAGTGATGCAGTGACTGCAAAAAGTGATAATATGATATTGATTTAGCATTGATTTTTAGTTGCATGTGTTGGCTTCATACAGGTCATACATACACACACTGCCTCATCCTGCAGTAGTTCTTTTGCTGCAGATGCATAGCTCATGCATTTTTATAGAAGGAGAGGATATGTGGGTCAAGCTCACATCTCTGTGCAGAAGCCTTTTACCACTTCTGACTTTAGAGAAAGAGCATGCATGCGTTTTCTTCATGAGGCGAGGAGATCTGTCTTATTCATGCCTCCTTTCAACTCCTATCGTTCTTTAAAGCCCATCTTCCATTCATTCCTAGATTACATCTATAGGGTCTTGGTGGACAGGTTGTTCCAAGCTGATTCCACCCTGTAGCTCTGTGTCTATATATGTAACTTACATCCTGGTAATTTTAATTACCACGTTACGACCAGAAAATAGAAATCTGTCAATATTGATCTGCGTATTTTGTTCATTTCTTTTAATATACTTGGTTATTCTCAGTAGTGGCCAGTTGCTGTTTGCGTGTGGAGGATGAGCTTCCAAATTAATTTTATATTAAGGAAATTGAAGAAAATAGAATAACTGAAATAGTAAAGATTCTACCGAATTCAACAGCAAAATATGTTTACAATTTAGATTATAAAAAATATAGCTCCAGCCTCCATGATGATAGTTCCGTTAACTCATTTGAAAAATGTATCAATTTCCTCAATACATGGAAAAAGGCTGTAGTTACACCGCTCTTGAAATCAGGGGATCCAAACCTGATTTCAAATTATTGACCATTATCAATCTTGCCGGTTATATCAAAGGTTTTGGAGAAGGTTGTAGCTGAACAATTAATAAACTATCTAGAGAGTAACAACCTCCTATAAATATCAATTTGTTTTAATAGCCCAGCATTCCACCGAAACGGCTATATGCTATTTCTTGGAAAAAGCTAGACATTCTCTGGATCAGGGACGTGATGGGAGCAGTATTCATTGACCTAAAAAAGGCAGATTTTTTAGGTCAATGAATACTCCGCGGGAGATTCGAGCATGTCTTCGCGTCATTACATCACATCTTTACATAAGGGAGGAGTCTCGGGTAGTATAGGCTATATTGCGTGTGAGGATGTTGGTGTTTAGCCATAGCCATTTCTCACAGCACTTGATATAATTAAACTTATCAATTTGATGGCGGATCCAGAAAGGTCCAAACGACAATCACCAGTGACAACAAGAAATTCACCCGCTGTAAAATGCAAAAGACTTTGTTCGGACTTCGGAGTGGCTACAGAAAAAATGAGACTGCAACCAGACTCATGCGAAAACAAAGATAATATCGGAAGGACATTACATGTAGTCACGCAATGCTGACGTTGTTAACATTAACAATTTGTAAACAAAGGATAACTTGCACGGTTTTGCGTAAAATGATTTTGAAACAATATGACAATATGATAATATGATATGAACTTGTAAGTGATTGTTAATTTAAAGGGGCACTTGGCAACTCTAGCCATAGACCTAATAGTTACGTTCTACCTTACAAACAAATGGCGCGACTGAATAAAGCACAGAGTTGGTTAAAAACTAGCTAGTAGTTACGAAGCCTCTAGAGTGGTCTTTACGTTACAATTTAAAAAGAATTTACGAATGGCTGGTGCAACCCTACCCAGGTTATTAAACCATTGAAATGATTTCTAAAAGGTTTTATTAAGTTGAAAAAGTTGCCAAGTGCCCCTTTAATCAGCGCAATTTACTGCAATGTCAGAACCAGAACAAAAGTGGATGTTTCTTACTAGTTCAGAAGACATTTTCCGGTGAAAATCCTTACGGTGGTCATACTTCAAAAATAATAATCTGTGATTCTGAATGCCAGTATCCACTCAAGCATGGCCTCACAGTCTCCTCAAACATTGTATTCATCCACAGCCGAGGGTGTTGAAGTACAGCTCACGTAAAGTTGATAATTCCGCGAATGACTTTTTAAAATAACTGCAATTGCAGATTTCAAACAGAGATGGCGACGAAGAGAAACAACGCCAGACTGCAGCTTTAATTTTAGTAAATGATCAATTGAGTTGTTTACCTCTTATTTGAATCTAAGAGATCAGTGTGTTCAAATTAGGGATACAAATTCATTTTTTATGAGGACCAAAATATGCTTACCACAAGGCTCAATTTTAGGCCCCTTGCTTTTTAGGTTTGTTTATAAATGACCTACAATGTTGTTGTCCAGATGTTGAATGTCAGCTTTTTATGCTGATGACACTGTTATATATACATTGGCTAAGTCATCTGCCAAGGTTGCTGGAGTTTTAAATGAACAAATGAAAAGCATATCTATATGGCTCCAGGAAAATCATGAATGTTACTCTGAATGTTAAGAAAACAGTCTTTATGTGCTTTTCTAATTGAAAGCAAAAAGCAAAAGTTATAATTTGAGTAAATAATAAAGAAGAGGAGATAGATGAGTTTATTTTTTAGGTATTGTTTTGGACTCACAACTTAAATTTGATAAACATATTAAAAAGCGCTCAAAAATGGTAAGGATTCATCTAAACTGTTTCATAATTATTTGAAAATATATCTCAATTGAGGCAGTACATCTGTTTGTGCATGCAATGATCTTGTCCCACATTTCATAATAACAGTTTGGACTCGATACCTTAATTAGAAAAATTGAAATGTTGTATAATCGAGCCTTAAAAATAATGGATAAAAAGCCAAATCGATGGCATCACTGCAACATTTAAAAAAAAAATGCAATATCATTATGTTAAGTTTAGCAAATTTTATGAATCTCTCATAAATAAAATTGATGTTTAAATGTTTTCACAATAAAACATCATCTGTTTTATGTAAATTGATAAAGAGACAGGATGATACAAATAGAATTACTCTGAGTTCGGCAGGTTGGAATTGTAGGATTCATTTTCGGAAGAGACTACACAAGGGCAAAGATCCTTTTCTGCTGAGGGCTCCAAACTCTGGAACCTGCTGCCAAATGAGTATAAGACAATACCGTAGTCCTTTACATTGAAGGTAAAGCGGTGGTTTAAAATAAACCAGAACTGTGCACATATTTAAATGTAATATTTTTTAGTGTATAAAATTGTTATGTAATGCATAAGTAAAAGTTTTTATTTTATTTTATTTTATTAAATTGTAATGTAAGAGTGTAGTGTAACGTAAAATGGAAATGTGATGTAAAAGTTTTATGCTTGAGTTGATAGCTCCATTCTATAATGTATAATTTAGGTATTTGATTGTCTATAAGTGACGCATTGTGTTAGTTTTATTCTATGAGTAGAAGTTTTTTTTTGTTTGTTTTGTTTAAAAAAGCCTTTTAGATAACTGAGATGCAAATTAGCTTTGGCTATACTCTCTGTGTAATATATTTTCCAGTTTTGACTGGGATCATGTCTTTTTGTACTGTCCCTATACAAATAAACTTGTAAATAAAAAAATAAAATATGAATGACCAAGATTAAGGTATAGGTACAAACCCAATTTAGCTTTTGAAATACCTTTGTTAAATGTATATTTGGATTTGTAGAGTCAGCCCCATTTGTACACTAAACTAAATTCAGCATCTTAACATGAATGCCACTACCTTTTCCATTGGAGTGTTATTCTTTAATTGTTTTAATCGAGTATGCACAACCTTATATAAAAGTGTTGCTGCTGTGATAATATTTAAATCACCAATTGTTTTAATTGTGCCAATTTCTTCTTTTGGGGAAATATCCCCAAAATATTATCTGAATTTGTTGACAGCACTTGAAAGGTGGACAGAAACAGTCCATAAGTGGACTATGGTGAGCCATCTGGAGGCTGAGCAGGGGTGATGGACATGCCCAGGTCTTTTCCATTCAGGGCACCATAGACTGACAGCTGAATGTTTGCCTGACCACATGCAGACACACAAGCTGACATTGTACACAGTTTCAGGCAATAAATGATGTTTTTTCCCTGCAGTGGCTTCCAATGTCAGCATAATACATCATAAATTTGCCTAGTTGTTTTTATTGGTAAGAACAGGCCTTCAACATACCAATTTCCCATATATTCTCACTGATGTGATGGAGTTAGATCTTTCCATACATGGACATGCTTTATTCAAAAACATCAGTGAATTTGAATTGTTGACTACATTTAGTCAAGGCAATTTGAGTATCTTATCAGTTATAAATGGACCTCATCTGAGCTTCTTGTCATTTCACAAAGCTTACTTAAAATTCATGCTTTACATATGTATTATGGATTTTTATAAGCGTTCATTCTCTCTGGGGGACCTCTCCCCCACTCTGGTCCGATATAACATCTGATCCGAGCAGTAAGCACTGCACATTCAGCCTTTGGCGTGTATTTGTCACACTCCCTTTTTCATACTTTCCTCTGTGCCATTGACGTCCCTTGCTCTCTTTCCCCCCCCAGTCCACCCCTCACATACACACAACGCCTGGTTCCTCCCAGTGTAGCTGAAAAAAGGGCACATGTCCTCCCTATGACACATCTATGCCACAGGATTTTATCTCTTGTCACCACAGAGGTGAAATGTGTGGTGTTGTTTGTTTAACACCATCTAGTTTCACACAAACACACAGTTAGTTCACCCAAAAAGTAAAATATTGTCATCATTAACCCAGCCTCAAGTTGTTATAAACCTGTATGGCTAAAACAGCTGATGGGCCCCATTGATTCCATGGTATTTTTTCCATACTATGGAAGACAATGGGGCACATCAACTGTTTGGTTACCCATATTATTAAAAAATATCTTACTGTATTCGGCAGAAGAAAGACATTCATATGGGTTTGGACCAACTTGAGGGTGGGGAAATGATGACAGAATTTTTATTTTTGGGTGAAGTATCCCTTTAACAAATATGGAAATTGAAATGTGTTTTTTTTAGCATTTATTTAGCATAGGGAATTATTATTTTTCTTTCTGTTTTGTGTGAAAACATGCAAATTAATTGGCCCTCGGTTAAGAGCTGACATTTTTCCAACTGCACAGAGTACACTATGTGCTATCTTTATTGGCCATTGAAGCTTTGAGCTTGTTTCTGAACAGGAAAGGCCATTGAGATATCCCTTTATTCAGCCAGAAAAGATCAGTGGGTGATGGCATATGTAGCAGGCATTTGGCATGACCTAAACCTCCCCTGTCCTTTAGTGGTTTATTTATTTATCGTGGTAAGTAAATTAAATTAATGATTAAAAGTAGCATGAAAAAAAAATGACGTTATTTCCTTTTTAAATGTTACAAGTGAATTTAGGCATCAAACCACTATAATGTACAGTATGGAAAATGGATATTATGTCATTATAATACATTTAACAGTGTTATTAAATTAGTAATATGGGCTCTTCCTGCAAATACAATCATGAAGTGCACATATTATGCTTATTGGCCTAGTTTCATAGACCGATATTAGATTAAGTCAGGATTAGGCCTTAGTTAAAGTAAGACATTTTAAGTATTTAAACAAAAAACAAAAAAAATCTTTACTTTTACTGTGCATCTTGAAACAAACAATGGCGCTAACATGTTTTTTTAAAAATATGCCAGTGCAAGTTACTTTGAGTTATGACAGTTCAAACATTCATTTTAGTCTGGGACTAAAGACTTAAGCCCTGGTTTGTGAAACCAGACAAACTCAAAAGGTATTTTCTCATAATATTGCAATATTTTCTCATAATTTGAATTGCTGCAGCACGTCTTTTCACCCTCTCCCTGAAACACACTATTTTAGTTCCTGTCTCTTTAAAGCCCGCCTTTCTGAAAATTTCTCATTTACGTGAGTTAAGTCCTTGATATAAACAGGACTTTAGTCACATTTTATTATTACATTCAGAAATAATGGTAAATAAAGCTAAATGTTTCACAAACATAAATTTTACGATTTACAATTTAACGGTATTCGGCACAGAACAAGAATTAAAAATGTAAGTAGCTATAAAAACGTCAAGCCAAAACAAATTCAAAACCATTATCTTTTATGTAAACGAGGATTTGTACTTCACCCGTGTTCCAATATCCTCACAAAACATCCTTTTCACATGTGCAAAAATGTGATATAACACCTCATTGGGTTGGTGGCCACTCTGAAAGGAACGGTTTGTACTTGAATCTGATTGGTTGAAAAACGTTCTAAGGTGTGCAATTATTTTCAGGTAAACGACGCACGGGTAAAGTAGTTCCAGGCAGGTCTAAACTGCATTACAGTTCCATATCACTTCGCCAAATGATTTCAGTTATTTCAAAAGTCTTTACAGATTACAACAGCAGAAGAACCAAAACCCTCAATGACACTGACCAAGCCAGTAGATCTAGTAAACAACAGGGTAAAAACGCCAAATTATTTCCATATTTTTTGCCACAAAATTACGTTTTATTATATGGAAAGCAAAGCACACTCTCTTTCTCCCGCTCAAATGCGCACAAAAACAGTACGGACACATTGCACAGAAACCTGTTGTCGGCTCTGATGATTTTATTAGTAAAATAGGCCTAGTTTAACAACTTAAAAGCTACATAACATTTCTCACTAGCGATGTAATAAGGACTCTGTTCTTGGAACAGATAAACTACTATACATTAAAAAACATAATAAAATACCTATGTTGAATGAATCTTGTTTTATTCATTTCCAAGAAGTTCATAGACATATAAATGGATTGTTTTAATTTCCTCTGTGAAACTTTTGTTCCAACTAAAATGCAAATTCGCCAGAGCGTATCAGTTGTTTTGGAGGTGGAATTAGTAAGTTTTCGTCAAAGCTGATTCAACATCTGCCCACGTCACAGATGCAGATCCTTATACCCACATTATGTCAGTTCAGAGTTCTGTGGTGCTCGTTTAAGTGTGAATCATAAAACTTCCCTCACCACGGATGGCTGCTTGAACGATGTGCTTGCACTAACGACTCGATTTTGCATAACTCTGCGACAGTCTGTTTTGAATTCACTATTTTGGTTTGTTTGTTTTGTTTACAGCAGCTGCCATGACAGGGGTGGGGGCAGAGGATGACATCCCTCTCTGTGAGAGGAAAACTGTCACTGACTTCTGCTATCTCCTGGACAAGTCCAAACAACTTTTCAATGGCTTAAGGTCAGTCTCCTCTCTGTGTCTGAGCATTTTGCTGTTTGTTTGTGGTTTTGTTTGCCTTCCAGATTGCTGCATGGGTCAAATCATACAGTGACCTTATGTAAACTTACTTTCAGCGGAATCTTTCTTTCTTATGGAAGTAAAATAATGTCATATGTTTTTGAAACAAAAAGCATGTTGAATTGCACTAATTGAAAAAAAAAATATGGTTATGTCAATGAGATCATCCAGATGTTCTGGGGACCACAAGTATACATCTCATCTTTGTTGTCATTTGAACTGCGCTTCAGGATTCCACTGACTGGTGGCTGCAGTAGCACCTGATTGCAGTACACAAGATCCAGGGGGTGGAGTTGGATCCAGATCTAAGGTGTGGAGATGGGTAGGATTAGGGGTGGGGTTAGGGATCAGGGGGTGGGGTTGAGATGGGTAGGTTTAGGTATATGTAAGGTGGGAGGAATTGGATCTGGATCCAACTCATCCCTTTGGATTTCGTGTTCTGCAGTGAGGACCATCTTGGTGGCTGCCCAAGTTTTAAATTCAATAGCACAATCTGCCACGATCTCTTGCCTTGTGAAAGAGCAGCCAACAGCCTTGAAGCCTCCTTTTCTAGGGAGATGATCTATGCCACTTTGGATTTCTCCATTGCATAGGTCCACGACTGAAGTGAGAACACAACTTGATATTGAATGAAAAAGGAGCAAAAGTTGTTAGGCTAACCAGCATAAGCTGTTGGGTCGAGACGATGAATTCTTTAAACTGGTCTGAAAGCTCAGCAACTCGTGCTTACAAGAGAATCACAATGGAGAAATTAACAGGCTCCAACTCATGACGGCCAAGCATGGTTGGGAACCAAGTTCCATAGCTGATCGGATAGGAGATTCTTCTGCTGGGTCCATGTTTGGCCAGTGTGTGATGTGACAATCTAAGGAAGGAGGATCCAAAAGCAGAAGAATGCTTAGTTTCGTTTTATTGAAAGACAATAGTAAAGACAGTTCAAGCTTAGTTCGGAACAGTAGAGAAGAGTCAGGCAGGCAGGGGTGAGAGTCCAGAGCAATCAAATCCGAATCATAAGGTGAGAATCAATGTCAGACAAGCAGGATAGTCAGGCTAGGAGCAAACAGAACGAACAGAAACCTCTGAAGTCACGATCGGAAACAGGCAGGTGTCCACTGCAGAAAGCGAACAATAACCCAGGAAAATTCCAGCACCTTCAATAGTCAAAATGATTAGCAGCGAGCAAGCAGTCCGTGACCAGTGAATTCTGGAGAGGAACAGAGAATCACAACAAAACTGGGCAGAAAAAAAAAGATCAAAACACATTAAAACAACAAAACTAGACAAGAAAAAAATGATGAACAACAGCAAGAAGTACAGAACACACTGGGAGAGAACAAAGGGGAAGGAATCATAAATATAGCAGAGAAATCAAGCAATAAGAGGAGATAGGTGAGCGCAAATGAGCAGATGCACTGATTGCGAAACAAACAGCTGTGAGCAAATGCACGTAGAAAAGACAGGAAGAAAACAGAAGGACGAACAAACCTGAGTCCTGACAGGGACTTTCTGAAGCCTTCTTCACTGCAGTTGAACCTCTCTCCTTGAAGTTCTTGATGATCCAGTAAATGGTTCTTTCGGGTGTGCTAACCATTGCTAACACAAGAACAATGATTGGAAGCACGTCTCTCCTTTCAGCACGTCTCTCTCAATCAGTCTGCTTTTATAATCCATTTAGAATGATATAGTGATTTCTCTTGACTAATACTTGTTCACACTTTCCTATGTGATTAAGATGGGATTAGTTAAATCAATGATGTTAGCTGGTCATTTTGTGCCAGGGCCAAAAAATAGGGAATACTTTTTTTGTTTTTTTTTGAAGCTTTTTGCAATTATTTAAAATGCATCTGATCACTCTGCACAATAATCTAGAAACTATGAATCAACACAAGAACAACTGAAGCAGCAAACTTTGCAAAACAGCCAAATTTGTCAGTGCCAGTACTCTAGGCAACAGCTGTAAATGAAGACAGGATTTTCATCTCACTATCCCCTTAAGGAAGTTGGTGCTGTTTTTAGAAATTGGTGTCACTCTCATTTATAACTGAACTGTGTGTGAAGCCTGGCAAGCCCATTGGCACTCACCATTGGCAGAGCTCAATTAGAGGGGCGGGATAGCGCTACAACCAACCAGAGCATTTTCACACCAGCGGAGCTAGTTGATAGATTAATCTTTTGCCTTATCTGTTCGGCAAAACTACAAACACATCTTCCTTTTTTAAGAACGACATACAGTTCTTTGTTCTTTTCTCAATGAAAAGCTTAACTTCATGTCTTCCAGAGTCTTGGCCAAAGCCAATTCGAAAGACCACTGTTCGCCAGCAACAGTAGCCATTCTTTTTTTCAAGTAGTAGGGAATCGTTACAACTCAGTCATCATTATGTTAAGCCCGCCCACCGACTCGATGTGATTGGCCTGACTAGAGTTAGTTTTTTCCAGCTTGAAAGCCAACGGAGAGTTGTTAGACCACCCTGGCTGCAAAAATATAAATTCGTCTAGATTTCTAGGCTAACACCCCTTGTGAATGTAATCGTATTTAGCACTGTAAAACAGGGCTGACAACCGTATATTGACATGTATTAATGTAGTCTATTTTGTGGGTGTGGTCGATTATTAATCTATAAATAAGCAGGTTCTAGTGTCTCATCTGTGCTGTGCTTTATGTATTTGTTGATGTTTGCCTGTTCATCCGTAGGGAACTGAGAGCCCTTTATATTTTCCAGTGTCTGGGTGAAGTGATCTCAGTTTTACATCTGAATGAATCTTCAGCGCTCCTCTTCCACCTCCTCATATCTGCCAGCGTTTGTCTCTGCATTACACACACTCTTAAAAAAAAGAGTCACGTCACTCCGTGTTTATCACCATTTCTCAGTGGCCAGTAGGTTGCGTTTAAGTTAATCAGTCATTTTTAGCTAAGACTATTTATAGGACAAGTATGTCAGTAGCTATGGGCTCTATCTCCCTCTCTTTTAGCCCCCCCCCCCATTCTTTTTTTCTCTCTTTCCTTCGTTCCTTCTTGTCTTCAAAATTTGTATTCCTTCCCTCCACTCTTATCTCTGTATCCAGGCCCTGTCCTTATGTACTAGATGTGTGTTTGTTACTTTTATAGTGCATAACTGACTGAGACTGCTAAAGTCCAGAAGGTTAGTTTCATAGAATTACCGTCATGGTCTGACATTCATATTTTCTTGGGGTAGGTTTTTTTTTTTTGCGTATCAATGCAAATTTATAGTACAGTGTTTGAAATGAAATGAATGAAATGAAAAAAAATGCAGTGTTCTTATATAGACTAGACTAAACACTTTTTTTACCTTTAATTTATATAAGGCTGTCAAATTAAGCATTAAATCCTTTAAAACCAAGTCCAAAAATGTAAACATGTATTCCACTAACGTTTTTCAGATGTTAGCTTTAGAATTGTTGCATTTTAGTTATTAATTGCTTATTATTTCTGGATGAAGGATTTCATATGATTTCACTCACTACCAATGATCATGTTTATGCTTTTATTTTTTTACTAAGTTAATGATAGTTTGTGTCTACAAATAGAGGATTAGATGCTTGTTAGGAGGCCACACCCAATGCCCTGTTTCTCCATACTAATTAGGCTGTCTAACCAGTAGCGGCCTAATTCTGCATTTGATGCTTAGCAACACCCTGAAGAGTTCAGTAATGAAACCGCTATTATTAATTGGTCTCATTTCCTAATACTTCCACTACTTGATAGCTCTCACTATCCCTTACCTCTTTATTATCTATTTATTAAACAAGCTTGACTCAATAAAGAGACTTTTATAGTGGCTTTGACATTTTTATATCCATATATTTATATTCTTCATCAGATGCAAAAATTCATTCTTCAAAAATGCAAAAATGTTGCATAAATATGACTGATATATATGCATTTATAATTATATGCGCTTGTGTTACACACTCGGTGTGTATGTGTTTTTGTGTGTAAATGGTTTCGCCAATTTCAACTGAAACTGCAACTTTTAATGACTTCTGCTGTCTCAAAATCATCCAATCCCTTCATTTATATATATATATATATATTCATAAGAAATTGAAAAGATGTCTTAAATATAAATACCAATATAACTGTACTTTAGTGTTAGTAGACTTCATTTTGTTTGTTGTTTGTTTAAACTAGCATTTTAGGAATTAGTCAGTAGAGTTAGTCAGAACCGAATAGTTCATGTTCCATTATTAATCAAAACACTGGAGTACCAGAGGCCTTAGCCATACCATATGTAATATTGCTCTGTTACTCAACTACACCACATCTGAACCCATCTGCACACATACACCATCCTATCTCCCTCCTTTCTCCTCCTTCCGTAATTTACAGGTCTATCCCTGGCTGTGCTCTCCCAGTGAATCTGTCTTGTGGGTATTAATGCTGCCAGAGTGGATGGGAAATTAATGGTGCATGTAGTGAAATTAAAGCCCTGCCTAATGACTGCTCCTATCTCCTTCTGACCTCGTCTCTCGCAGCCCACAAGGGCAACGGGGTGAACCGTAAATCTCACAAATCCATCTCTATAACCTTATAGCATGTGTGAATATACATTAGGAATGAAAGCTGTGGAACAAAATACAGTGCTGGGTTTCATTGAATCTGCATGAATGAAAGAGGCGTGTTTGTGCGCTGGTGTTTAATTGCGTTGCGTGATGCGTGTGTGTGTGTGCTTGTTGTATATGTGTATAACTCAAGGTTATGCCTTGACACGTTTTATTTTTGAGATTCGTTTTTGTCCACTTGCCTTTCCTGGAACGACCCGTCACAGGTTCATAAATGATGCATCATCTACTGTAATCGTGTGAGCATGTGTAAATGAGGGCTTGTGAATTTACCTGCTGCATTCGCAACCTCCCTTCTTTCCACAGTCCCTGCTTCTGTTGTCATAGCAACCCTTTGATGATAACAATAGGGCCTAGAGGTGGTTTTGGAAGGTTTAGGGGGAAAGGGAAGGACTAAAGAGAGAAAGAGCGAATAGAGGCAAAAGTGCTACTTCTCAAGCTGATTGCCATAGCTCGTCAAATTCCTTCACATCATCGGCACTATGACTCACCACAGCCCTGCCCAAACACTCTCACCCACTCACACTTTCTGACTCTCTGATTGCTCTGTTTTTGCTCTCCCCCTCCACCAATGTCTTCTCATCATTGGCATGATTATGTTAATTAAGCGCATGACAACCATGACCACTTGCATATTCGGAAGGCTCATCTGCTGTTGTCCAAAATGATGTCTTGCAATTGGAGTGTCAAGGCAGAGGGGCAGAAATGCCTTATATAACGATATGTGGGTATCAAGGTTGTAGGTTTGGGTTTAATACAACCTAGAATCTAGTGATTAAAACAATGAGTCACAGTACCTCGATCATATGTAAAAAGCAATTCCTATTGCTTAGAAGTCTGTTAATATAGTCATCTGTGGAAGAAAAAACCCCCTGATATTTTGATAATTGTCCCAGCATAATTTTTGTTGTTGTCTACAATGGAATACAATGGTCACCAAAACTGTTTGGTTACTAACATTCTTCAAAATATTTTCTTTTTTGCTTGCAGAAGTCTATTGTCTCAATTTGACTTGTTTGCTAAATTACCTAATTACTTGTGATGAGATTTTCTACTGTTATGGAAGTCATCATTTTTGTAAATATTTACTTCGTGTCATTATGGTTATCTATCACAACTATATCTTCGATATCAGTTCCTTTTTTATATTGTCTTTTTTGACACTCCTGTAAACTTTGAAATGAAATGAAAATTATGTTTTTGAAGTTCATGTTGATTTTATGTGAATGACACGTCCATGTATGTCTTTTTTGACCTCATTATCAACTGTCGTAACTATGTCGAACTTTTCATATCATTTACTATGTCAGTTCCAAATACTGACTGTGTAAACACAAGCACTTAGAAAATGGTTTATTTTGATTTTGTCTGTTAAAGCCTGTTAAATTGAGTATCTATAAATGAGGAGAATGCATTACTGTAGTAAATTTGGCTGTGTTTCTCTTGCTTGTTCTCTCGCACTCCTGCAGGGATCTGCCTCAATATGGACACAAGCAGTGGCAGTCCTATTTTGGCCGAACATTTGACGTATACACCAAGCTGTGGAAGTTTCAGCAGCAGCACAGGTCAGCCCTAGATCTATTTTTGAAACAGAGGACAGTTTATTTATTTTTGATTTTTTTTTTTAACCAAAATCTCAAAAATAAAACCGATAGGCTTAGAACTACAAAAGACTGAAGATTTAACATGTGTGATCAAACCTCCCTCTGACAGTTCCTCTGCACTGTGATGTCAGCATTAATGAAAGATGATTCTTGATTCTTCTTATTTGGGTTTATGTTACTGGAGAATAGACAAGTCCTGGACAACCGGTATGGTCTCAAGAGGTGGCAGATAGGTGAAGTGGCCTCAAAAATTGGGCAGTTGTATTACCATTACTAGTAAGGAGCCTTTTAACACAGATATTTATTCATCTGGTTTCAAACAGTGTAATTCAAGAACTGTTTTCACATTATTTTTTTATTTTGTCTTCTTCAGCCTCCGCACTTCAGAAACAAGCTATCTAAATGAAGCCTTTTCTTTCTATTCGGCCATTCGCCAGCGATCATATTACCACCAAGTCAACAAAGAAGACAGGTGAAACGGCCATATAATGAACTGTGATGAGCAAAGTTGATGTTTTCTTGATTTTTATTTCTATGTTCTAGAAAGTTCTTTAAAGTAATACACTTATGAGCAAGTAAAGCAGTAAATATCCCAAATGGTTTTCTCTTCAGTTCATTAATCTTGTCCCTTTTCCTTTGTACAGGCCTGAGCTGGTTGTAAAAAAGCTGAGGTATTACGCTCGGTTTATCGTTGTTTGTCTGTTGCTCAACAAAATGGACCTGGTTAAAGTGCTAGTCAAGGTAAGTCATGGACGGCAGATCAAATGGACCAGTTAAACATTTTTAGTCCATGGCTCACTATAGATATTCAGTCGAACAGAGGTTCTTGACAAATGGTCAATCAGCATGGACAGTCTGTTGGTTGGTTATGCAGCTGGAATCAAGACAAAATTCACACCTCATGAATTTTGGCTCTGTAAAATTACTCATATTTATAGAAATTAATGGTTTTTTTTATTTTATATTTGTTTTTATGCAAAAGACTAATAAATATACTGACAACAATTCACCATTCATGAGAAGAAAAACCCAGTATGGTCTATATATTGATGTTTCTGAGACCATCTGTGGTGTCTTTTTTGGCAGGAGCTTTCTGAGGAGATAGAGGACTACACCCAGCGCTTCAACACAGAGGACCAGTTAGAGTGGAACCTGGTGCTGCAAGAAGTTGCTGCTTTTGTGGAGGTAAGCTTAAATTTTAAGTCTATAATGTGCATAAAGTGTCATTAATATAGAGTGGTGGTATGACGTCACTTTGTAGGGCAACCGCTCGTTAGCATCACTGGTTCCCTCGACAAAAACTCAATTTTCATGCTCAGCCCTGCTTAGCTTCAGTGGGCAATCAGTCTTGGGCTACTGGGTGATGGCTGCTGGCCATATCATTTAACCAAAATCCCATTAAAAAAACCCATTGACTTTGGGATGATAGAACCGGAAGTGCTAACTCGTTTCCACGATTTGGCATACAAAGTGATGTCATACCTGCAACACTCAATTGCACTATTAAAATTACCATGAAAGGGACTTTCGGTTTGACGAACCAGGAGATGGCAGCTTAGAGAACATGTTCCCGACAATTTCGGACGAAGTTACCCACTATAACCCAAATCTTTAGAAGTTTACAGAGTGATTTAACCCTCTGGGGTCTGATGTGTTTTCTGGGCCCTGGAGGTGTTTATCTTGCTCTGACATTTGTGCTTATTTCTGTTACTTGTGACATTTTCATGGGTAAAGTTTGATTAAATAGTAATATGTCAGCAGCATGTATGTAAAAGTTTTGAGTTTTGATATAATGACGTTTATGGGTGGTTTGTGAAAAAACAAAAACAAAAAATTCACTGAAATAAGGTCATAAAACCCATACTTATTATTTCTTCACAAGACTTTTGAAAATATTGGCCTGGAATATTTTCTTCAAAACTGTTAAAATCGTCCTGAATACTAATTCAGATAAGACAGTATATTGGTTTAAGATTTGTAAGACATGTTTTATGTAAGAAAGCTTTATGTGGGGAGATGTTAACCACCCATTAATATTGAGTATATCACACCTGAGAAAGACAAAGACCCTCCCCCAATGGCCCTATTAGGTGCTCTTAGGTCCTATCATTATGAGGAACCTTGCTCAAAGAATGAGGAGAGACTTTTAGATGGCTTTTAGATTGTTTGGTTTTATTTACAACACAACGTAATCCAAAGATACATAACAAATTACAAAAAAGCACATAAACACACTGATCTAAAGACAGAGACTTGGTCAGTCACAAAGCTTTGTGCCATTCCTAAAATATAGTAGGCTACATACCTGTCATCTCCAAGGTGTTTGATTTTTCACTTTACCATGTTCATGTACAGTAACTCAAAGAGCTTGGCGATAACACGATAACGATATGCATCGCGATAGACACATGCTCGATATCAATAAAACATTTGTTCGATAAAACGTTAGTTTTTTTGTCTTTGTCAGAAGAGACCACAGGTTGCGAAACAAGTTTGGTTGCATTAACAAAGGCACTCACTTTCTGGTAACCTAGCAACGTAGGCATTGACACGCTAACAGGCAATCATGTAATGGTGTCAGTTTGGTTGCGCCATACCGTTGTCTTGTGCTGCTGGATTCCTCCTCAATAACCAGCGATTGATTAGCAAAAAATGAGTGCCCTTCATCTGCATGCCATGTAGGCTAGAATTGCGAAACATTATTGGATAATTCGCTCTATTCGCGTTTGATGTGAATACAGATAATGAACAGGCTGCGATGTCAAGATTGCAATGCTGGAGTGTGGAATCTGTCAAAATGGTTATTTTGCCGAAATTGACGGAATTGATCTCTTTCAGTCTCTTGCACTAGATACACCTGACCAACAATTTCAGGAGTGGGACAAACATTTGTCAGGGATGAAGGCCAAGAATTAGATACCAGAGTTTACAATTGACAAAAATAAAGGGCGGAGTTGCTCTCCATTGTTTAAAAGACTACTATAATGCTGCTCAACTGAGGCCATTAATATGCTGGTGCAACCCAGATTACTGTGCTAGATGGAAGGAGATTGAGGGTTCTATGTCAGATGAATTTCCAATTCAGGCTGCAATTTGGGACAAGGACTTGTTGGACAAATTAAAGGAATTGGGAAACCTATGGAAATGTTTGTCACTTAAGATATGGAGCAAGGTAATAGCTCAAAGTTACCCGAAGGATGGGACGTGAGATTCAAGAGATGGACTTCGCAAGGTTTAACAGCATACTGTACTTTTTTGCATAAGGGGACTTTGAGTAGCTTTCAAAATCTGAAGAGGCAATTTGGTTTAGATAAATTCAGGTCCGACATTATATTGACCAAATGCAAGAGGATTACAATAGAAGACTTGCTTTTACAAAGGTCAGATGTAGTCCACTGTGTAAGACTTTCTTTTTCTCATTTACTATTTTTCTACCTACACAGGCAGATCCTCTTATGATCGTAAATGATGACAACGCCATGGTGGTCATATCCAATCGGCTGCAGGAGGGGGGTGTGCCCCCTCTTGAACAGGGCATGGTGGTTGGCCAGCTCACCTTGGCAGATGCACTCATCATTGGCAACTGTAACAGTCAGGTGGGAGTACAGTACAGCAAAACACTTAGCAGGCTGAGCAAGTTATATAATATGTCGAATTCAAGCGGTGCTTTCTTATGTAAATGATTGGACACTTCAAACTTGTTGCAGTGGTTACAACTCTGGTTTTTGCAATAGTTGGATTTCATCTGGTTTGCAGGTGAAGTTTAGCGAGCTGACCATCGATATGTTTCGTATGCTTCAAGCGCTTGAGAGGGAACCAGTGAACCTGGCCACACAAAGCTCCAAACCAGGGACACTTGTAAGAGAAGACTCTTACACTCTCCCTGTCACTCTCTTTGTTGAGTGTTTCTGAGTATTTTCACCCTTCCTCCCTCGCAATTTCATTAGGATACTTCACCTTTTTCAGGCTCTCTCTGACTGTTCTATCTCACTCCACCTGCTCTCTTTGTCTCTCTATTCCTCTCTCACTCCTTTATCTCTCTCATTATAGGAGCCCAATGAAAAGCCTGCCAAAAGAGAGAACCCTCATAAATATCTACTCTACAAACCAACCTTCAGCCAGCTCTTCACTTTCCTGTCTGCCTCCTTCAAGGTTTGTTTGATGTCATTGCAGTTTTTAGCACCTGTCAATTAAATGTCAATCCATCCTGTCATTTTTGTCCTGTTTTGACTCTAAATTTGCGTAGAGACCTTGTAGCAGTGACATTTCACATATAATGATTAAGCTTAAATCAAATGCTCAGAATTAATGGCACCCCTGGTAAATATGATCAAAACTGGCTGTAAAAAATAAATCTGCATTGTTTATCCTTTTGATCTTTCATTCAAAAAAATGCCAAAAAATCTAACCTTAAATTGAAGAAGTTATAAAAAATTGAAGAAGTACTTAAATTGTTGAACAAACTATATTCTTTAGTTTTACTCATTGTGATGGATGATTAAGGGAATTTGGCATTTGTGTTTTCTCATATTTAAACTCCTGTGAAACAAGAAGTCATAGCTGGACAATTTCATGTTTCTAGTTCTCCTGGTGTGCTAAAAAAGGTGAAGATTAATGGGAATATACTTCAGAGATATTTAACACGTAAAAAAATTCTAGGGGTGCCAATAATTATGGCCAACGTGTTTTGGACAAAAACATTTATTTTATAATGTGATTTTTTCCCCCCACTTTAAATTCTTTTACTTGAATTTAAGGTTAGATTTTTGGCAATTTTTGAATGAAAGATCAAAAGGATAAACGATGCAGATTTATTTTTTACAGGCAGTTTTGTTAATATTTACCAGGGGTGCCATTAATTCTGAGCACAACTATATATGCTCTTAAATGACAATTTGTACTTTAAGCAAATATAAACAAACTACCGTTCAAAAGTCTCTGACCATTGGGGCCAGTTTTTTTTTTTTTTAAGAAATAATGTTTTATTCACAAAGGTGACACCTGTAACATGGTTTCAATAAATTATATAAAAAGTATTATTTTTACCAAAAGAATATTTGTTTTCTACATTGATGCTATCTTGAGCATCAACATATTAAAATGATTTCTGATGGATTATGTGACACTGATCATATGACACAGCTTTACATCACAGAAATTACATTTAAAAATATATAAAAATAGACAGCAGTTATATTAAATTCAATTTTAATGATATTTAACAATATTACAGTTTTTTTCTGTCTTAGTATCTTAGTAAGATACTCAAAGTCTTAGTAAGCATAAGAGACTTATTTCTAAAACATTAAACTTTAGGAGGAACCCTTTATTATTCCTCATCTAAACCTGTTTCAATAGGAAACACATTTAACATATGTTATTAACATATTAACATACGTCTTATGTTTTTATTGGGCCTTTAAGCCCCTGGATCTCAAGGGAATTTTACAGGCATTTCATGCATTATGGTTATTGTCTATCGTATGCACTAGTTTCTGTTCTGTTGTCTGGACTGGAGTGACACCCCTTATGTGCGAGTGCGAGTTGCAGCATGGCATGCTACGGGGGTGTTTGCGTGTTACTATCTGCTCTGCTGTAGTGTAGCACCTCGAGAGTGTGAGGAAAACCCACACGCACACGACTCAGATCCTCGCACACTTTTGCTACGAAGCAGTTCATTTTTAACTCTCAGACACCCCTATTTTTAGGCTGTTTTCCATCTTGCTTCATGTTTTTTTTAGATAAATGTTGACAAATAAGACATTTCCATGTGCTTCTTTAACCAGTTCCTGCTATTAGCTGTTCTATGTGTGTGTGTGTGTGTGTGTGTGTGTCTATGTGCAAAAATGGACTCATTTTAAATGCTATATTCTGTATGGTTTGTGCATCTGTTTCTGAGATGTTCTGGCTGTGCAGCACTTAGTGTGCCACTGAACTTACAAAGCTGCTTGCTATGACACTGCATTACCATTTGAAGTATTGCTAGTGTTATGATTTAATAAGCCAATTTAATGGATTAATTTATCTGTTCTAGTCACTGAAAGTTGTCTTTTCTTTCATTGATTCTTTTATTGCTAGGAGCTGCCAGCCAATAGTGTCCTGTTGGTGTATCTCTCTGCCACTGGAGTTTTCCCCAATGGACGCTCTGAGTGTGAAGGTACGCCGAGGTGTTTTAGCACACTGTTGTTCTGTCTGTCTGACATCAATGGATGATATGGAACATTGTTATCTTAAAATGTACATAAATACTAAAGAATTAAGCATTCTTGGAATGCCATTAAGCCAATCAAATTACAGGAATTGAAGACTTGTTCAAAAACATATCACTTGCCAGCCTTTTCTGTGCACAGTAATATATGATCTTTAAATCTTGAAATTGTTAAGTGGGTATATTCTACATGAAATATCCATGCGAGAGAACCAGGTGCACTTTTTAAAACAAAATACCACTCACAGAAATTACACTAATGTTCAAAAGCATGGTGTCACACGATTTTTTAAAAATGTTTTAGTAAGAAGTCTCTTATGCTCACAATAATGCATTTATTTGATCAAAAATGCAGTAAATATTGTAAAATATTACTATTTAAAACAACTGTTTTGTCCTTTTTTATATTTTAAAATGTCATTTATTTCTGTGACATACATTACTCCATTCTTCATAATCATTCGAATATGCCGATATGGTGCTCAATAAACATTTCTTATTATTTATCAATGTTCAAAATAGTTGAGCTGCTTAAAATTTGATTTGATTTTAAATGGAAACTTTTTTTTGCAACACTATAAATGTCTTTACTGTAAGTTTTAATTTACACAATTTAGTGCATCCTTGCTGAATACAAATATTCAAATCCTTAATTTCTTTTTTACTGAACCCAGACTTTTGAACAGTGTTGGAAATGTAGAAACAGAACCTGATCCACTCAGAAAAGTAGTCCCACTGCAAAAAGAATCATGATGCTACATTTGGATGCATGCGAGTAAGATCCGTCCCATCATTATTTTACATCACATTTAACATTTATTTACAGGACCTTATGACTTTGGAGGTGTCTTGACCAATACTAACCGAGATGTGGTGAATGGTGAGATGGTGCAGAAGAGAAATCAGGCACAAAAAGAGATGCACTGGTGAGCCTTCATTCACACCCATTCTGTGCTAGCCTTCTGTAACTATGAGAAGTTGAAATTGTGTGCTTACTACTTATTTAAGACACTGAGGTGTTATTTTAACACGCATACATGCACAAATGTGTTTTTCAGCCTCCACCCAGGAGACCTTTTCCCCTTCACCAGGAAACCTCTGTTTATCATTGTCGACTCATCTAACAGCACAGCTTATAAGGTGAGACATAAACTCTCTGTCTCCCTTTCTTTATCATACGCTCACATTTGTTTCATCATTGCAGTATTCTTTGACATTCATTATTCAAGAGCAGCCATGTGCTTGCTCTATAAATAAGACATTCTAACTTATTTACTAGGATAAACACGAGAAGTAAGATACCTTGGATAGGGAGTTAACAACTCTGTTGTAGTTTTTATCTTTTTAATTATAGATTGATTTGATCACCCTTTGTTTCAGGTTTTTTTCCTCCTCAACTGATTTTGTTTAGTCGTCTGCTTTGTTCAGTAATGGAGTGCCCCCTAGTGTACATTTATAACACATGAACCATTCACTACTAGTAGAGTAAATGTATTGTTAAAAATGAAAAATAATGTAAAACTAACTGTTTGACTTCTTCCTGTCTTTTCACAGAATTTCTCCAACCTGTTCGGTCAACCACTTGTATGCCTGCTTTCTCCAACAGCATATCCGAAGAGCATGCAAGGTCTCCTTTTTAATATATATATTATGCTTAGCTTTTTATTTTTTCTTATTTAGTTTTCCCCCTTGAAGTAAGATTGTCTGTTATTATGTTGATTAACAAATGTTGTATTTTCATACTTTTTTCTGTTTTACTTGCTTTTAGACCAGTCTCAGCGTGGAAGTCTGTTTACTCTCTTCCTCTACAACCCCCTCATGGGCTTCCTGTCTGTCTGTGGACTGAGCAGCATGCGCTATGGATTGTGGGAAAAGGCTCAGGAACTCCTGCGGAAGGTTTTCCATGACATTGGCCAGATGATCACGAGTTCCCGAGTTATAGGTAATGCAAATATGTCCCGTTATCCTTGTTATTTGTTTTGTGCTTTTTTTATACTTCCATACATTTGTATACATCATTGACTAGTTGGACCAATGGACAGATATAGTATATTTCATAGTTTTCCTGTTGACTGTCTTCCAGATCAAGCCTTTCTACAGTTTTATGGCGATGAGTTTCTGCGACTGCTCATGATCCGTTTCGTGTTCTGCTGCACCACGCTCCGATTACACAAGCTCTTCCGGGTGAGACTGAATTTAATTCATATTATATATGTTACTATAATAAACATAATTTGATCAATAATCAGTGAAACAATAGTCATATTTGTCTCACTAACCTAATATTACAGCAACAATTAAAAAAAAAACATTTATTTTTTTTTTTAAACCATTTTGGGTATTTTCACAAGTGTAAATATGCAGTACAGTTCAAACACATAAAAAATACTAAATACACTTTTAAATATGAGGTATTGCAGCTTCTCTTTAAACCTCTTCTTTAAACAGACTGGTGACATTTATTAATAGGCTACTATTCTCAACACTGAGATCTGAATCCAGTGTTTCTTGAAAGTTTACCTTCAGGAAATTGACTTCAATTGAGGTCCAATAGAAGAAGAAGAATGAAAAGAATATATCTATACACTAATATATATAATAATATATATTATATATATATATATCACCCGTTATTTTTTTTCTACAAATCTTAAACTTATTTTATTTCAGTTATTTGCAACATTTCTATTTTTGTTAAATAAAATAGCTAAAATAAACTACATTTTAAATAAAAATAAAGCTAAATTGAAATATTACAAGAAGTAAATAATTATAAATAAATAAAATAAAAACTAAAAATATAAAAATAAATGCTACTTCAAAGTATTAATAAATACTATAATATTATTTTAATAATGTTTTATAAATATAATAAATAATAATACTTCACTCTTTGCATCCCACAATAATAATTATGAGATATTTAAAGTCTTAGACATACAAAGCTACATTAAACATATATAAAACATAAATGACAGAAAAATTATCGTTTAAAAAATACATTTTATGTGTTGTTGTTAACCTCCTAGTGGAACTACACATTCCACAGTTTGAGAACTACTGAGTGAAAACTGCAGCCGCATTATCGAAAAAAAAAGAGATCAAGTTCAGGTTCTCTAGAAACAGAACAAATTCAAGTCAGTGTCATATCAAAGGGTCTGATTACACCTGGTCACTTAAAGGTACAATATGTAGGATTTTTGTAAAATATCCCAAAACCACTAGGCCGATGTTATATATTTTGTTTAGTTGATTACTCACAATATCCCCAATGTTTCTAACTATTTTTACATTATTTTTTTTTTTTTGAGAAAATTGCGATTTTAACCAAGGAAACGGGACGTGTCAGCAGGGGTGAGGAGTCACCAGTCAGTGGCGTCATAGCCGCGTTACCCTCGGTTTCCGCTCGTACTGCCATAGTAACCATGGTGACAGATATGGACAACTGGGTTATGCTTAGCAGGATGTTCATGCTGTTGTTGTTTTGTTCAAACATTTTGGACCATGGCAAGCAGACTTTGTTATTGTAAGAAATTAGTGACCCCTGGTGGCCAAAAATTACATACTGGAGGTTTAATGCGTTTTCTCTGAAAATATAGCTTTCCAATCGTGAAATGACCAGGTTTAAAAGCCATCCAAAACCCCTTCGAGACGCTTTTAAATCCGATTTATATCTGCTTTGCGGAGACACATTTATGTGACCAAGTGTAAATGGAACCATTTTAAACTATTCCGATAGCTATTCGATCAGTAAAAACACATGAAGTGACCAGGTGAAAACATGCCCAGACCTTTTAGAGCCAAACCCTTTCAGATAAGTGTAATTTTTTTTAAGGGACAGAATATCACATTTTTGAGACCGAAGCAGTTTAACACAGTTTTTGAACCAATGTTATGTTCAAGATGTTTTCACAAAGCAGCTGGATGAGGATGCTGTTTCTGTGCACGTTACAGGAAGCGAGGAGTTTTCCAGAGTCGTACCCCCAGCTGCCGAAACAGGAGATGGTGGAGAGCAGCCTTCTACAGAAACATGTGCTAGAGCTGGCGGCCATGTTGGATGTGCAAAACCTCTTCTCTGATGGCTTGTTGGATAACTATTGACCACATGGTGGCACCATGCCAACTTCCAGACACACGTACCCCCCCCCCCCCCCCCCACACACACACACACACACACATACTGTAGGCGCTCATGTCCATACATGGATACACAAGTTGTAGGTAGTTTCTTCTGAATAAGCTGGTTGTTTAACCTAATCTCATTTAGATCTAGATAGTCTAGATAGAGAAAATATCATCATTGTGGGCAGATATTTACAGTTTGTCTAGTTCACATGCATTTCTAGATTTGAACTAACCACACACACCCAGATGCAAAAGCGTTGCTCCCAACATACAGGAGAACACGGAGATTTACTACATGCATGAGTGTATGTGCGCAGGCACACAGCGGTTCAGACCTGTTGAGGGAAGCTATCGCCGTTTCTGAAGGTGATTAGAAAGCACAAGATAACACAGGAGACTTCAGAAAGAGATTTGGAAACATTTTTTAATGTCGATTGGTGTAATTCCAGGGAGATTCTTCCAAAAAGATGAGCCTAAGGCTTTGGCAAAACACATTTTGGAGAAGGAAGTTTGTTTCCCCTTCTCAACACTCTGCCTCTGCAACGTTTACACAGTTTTTTCCATAGGGAGCGTGCAGCATGTTTGCATTTATTTGCTCTGTCTTGCCTCTCTCGTTTGTTTTCGTTCATTAAAACGTGTTCGTTTTTCGTCTTGACACAAATTTCGTGGACTTTAGTCTGGCCTTTTGAAGGAGGTCCATCGCGCTGTGCCTCTTTTGGGTTATTTTGGTAATCGGCTAACTGGTCCTCAATTAATCGCTACTTTGACACCAGAATCTCCATTTTATCGAGCGTTTCTTCTAAAGAGATTATTTTTAGCATGCCTCAGTAGTGTGGTAAGCCCATACTTGCATAATGTAATAACCTAATGTCTTATTCCATGTGTGCAGTGGACACCAATAGCCAACAAAGTTCTCTTTTATAGTGTCACAGAAATGTACAGGCGTACTCCTGTATATAGGTACAAATTTGTGTATATATCTATATAAATATAAATATAAATATGTGTATAGTTCTATAAGAAGTCAATGTGATGCAGAGAAGTGTTTCTGTCTGGGTTGTTTGTCGTGGCAGATCTGTGAAAAGATGACCCTCTGCATGTGACAGGGGCCGTGTTCTTTTGTCTAATCTGTGAATGGACCATGCCACTGTCTCAACTGCGCACCTTCCCGCCACTTCACACAAGTGCAGTCAGCTGACATTCCAAGGATCATGGCATTAGAGCATCCCTCCTTCACGACCCATCTGTGTCAAGGACAAGTGCATTGCATCGGTCTAGTAAGAAATGATGTGATCAATGTTTCGTTCGGTTCATTACGTCACATTGTAGATAATTACGATGATAGCGGTTTCAATAACAGCCTTGCACTTTACTTGCACTATTTAAGTTTTATTCTGATGTTATTTATTGTGCGGTTGGCAAGAGACATGTCCGATCATTCTGTTACGTCGCACTTTTGGCAAAAAAGCTCATCCCTTTCTCCGTCTGTGATCTCCGGTACAAAACGGAACACATAATGATGGATTTTTCAACGTTTACCAACTCTTCCCCTGAACTGCAGGTTTTATCATGGACTTTCAAATAGGACCAAATGATTCTTGCATGTGGAGAGCACAAGGTCCCGTAAAATACCGTCATCGCTCTCCTTTGTTCTTGTTTATATTTTAGCACGTTTCATAGCTGCTTCCACGCACTTATTTTAAAAAAAAATCTCTTGTGTAAAAAGAGAGAAGTTTGCTAACGAACAAATCACTGCCAAACAAAATCAACTTTAACATAGAAAATCCACTGCCCAAATTACAGTCTTGCTGGCACAAATTGTTTCATGGCATAGCTTTTTATTTTTTTATTTTTATTATTATACTGTTTTAGTTTGCCAAAAAGAGGAGGGCTGGATGGAGATGAAGAGGGAAACAGATGGTGGATGTCACCGTTTCCTCTCCTCTAGTTGTCTGACCTTGACCGGTGGACTGTCGAATGTTTTTGCCTTATTTAATTTATGTTAGTATGTGTGTATAAGTATCTTAACTTCACAGCATCCTATAGATTAGCTCTGTAAGTTCTCGCTCAGACTGTCCCGGGATAGTGCTGTATTCACACCACACACTATTCATCTGAGAGCACAGGGGTGAATACGGACTTTAAGCACTTGTATGTGAAATGTACCGCAGCATAAACCTACCAATTTAAGATTTAGGGGGAAATGCAATACCCCTTTTTTTATTTATTTAAGTGTTTTCTTACCTGTTGCCCACATTTATGTAGTAGATGCATGTTATTTAGCAGATCGGTTAAATGTTGATGCCCCCTGCACCATTTTAATGAATGCTGTAAATGCATTAGCAGCTTTGATTGGAAGGAACAAAAAGAAAATCAACTGCATTTGTTTTCTATTGTCAACATGGGGCCAGATCTAAGGTGTAGTAATGGTGATTTCTACCAGTTCCTACTGTTGTGGGAGGGAACATTTTCAAAAGTGATGTAATGGTCAGAATACTCTTTCTTTATAAGTTAAGGGGTTCTAGAGTTGCTAGTTGAACATACTTGCATTGTCCAATTGTCATGTGTTTTTAATCACTTAACTGTTTTGTCTTTATCTGTTGCCAAATTATATTTGATGTTTGTTGTTAAATGCAGAGAAAAAAAAAGTGATGAAACCAAAACATGCAAGCTTTTCGTTTTTAAGAATGCTATTTAAGACTATTAAAAAGTTTATGACCGTTTTGCTTAACTTTTGGTGTTCTCTAATACATCTACACATAATTTAATTGTGCATTGTAATTTTAGATATATTTTTTGGTTATGCCCCTTTCGGTCTTTTAAACGAAGAATATTTTTGCTGTGATAATGAACGTCTTTAAAACACTAATAATTTATATTCATTTTAAATCCAATATCCATTGTAAATGTTGTGATTCACATGTTGCATTTAAATGACGTTGATTTTAACATTTAGTATTTTATTTAGACAAAATATTGTATGTTTTAATAGACCATATATCAGTTATTGATTGAAACAAAAATTTTATATCAGTGCATCGTTAATTGGCTTTATGCTCAGCTGCACTACTTTCTGAACTTCAGCCAGCTCCTTTATTTCCTGTCTGCCATTATTGGACAAACTGATTAATTCAGGTGTGCCTGATTATTGTTGTTGTGGCTACTGAGGTCAGGCACACCTGGATTAATCAATTTGTCCAATAATGGCAGACAGGAAACAAAGGAGCTGGCTGAGGCTATGTTTACACGGAAACGATTCTGAAGAGAAAACGCAAAAGTGGCGTTACGTCATCACTGTTTATTCTGCGTTAGATGAGCGTTTTGTGTGGGAATTCCGCGTGCATACGGTGACGCAAAAGTGTGTGAAATTCAATGTAGTATGTACTTCAGGCGGCTAGGAGTGCATACAGCAACAACAAGTGCACGCGCCTGCGTACAAACTTCACAGTCAAGCAGACTTTTGCGTTTTTATCGTTACGGGAACGCGACGGTGGAGCGTTTTTAAGATTTCCACTCTGGAGGGTGGTTTCACTTTTTTGCGTTTTAATCCTCAAAAACACCGTCGCCATGTAAACGAAAGGCAATCAGGTAAAATATTTTTACGTTTTCACCCGTGAGCGTTCTCGTGTAAACAGGGCCTGAAGTTCAGAAAGTAATGCAGCTGTGCATGAAGCCATTTAAGTGTAGTGAAACTCGCCAAATATTCGATTTAGCCCATACATATGAAAAACCATTTGACATTTATAGACGAAAACAACTCCTGTTCCTTGTGCCGCCCAGCAGTGAGATGACAGCACTCCATGCATGATATCCCTGGGGCTCTGGTCTTGGCATGATAGAAGTTATCAGCATTACATCCTTCAGAATTCTTTGAAGACCCCTTTATCTTCTTCTCCTGGTATGTATTATCTTAATTACCCTGCCCTTCCTGCTTCTGTAGGGCACCATCCCGATAGAACAGTCAAACAGGTTAGACAAGTCAGTTGTACAGTATTACCATTTTATTACATGGCCGATGAGTTATGTTCATACTCTACATGAATCATTTATTAAAATTAAATCAAACACAGATGACAACATAAAGGAGATCCATTTACTTTATTGTAGCAGGCACTTTACAATGATCCCCCACTCTACCCCTTTGGTGTACATCACTGTTTCCATTATTAAATCTCTGCACAAAAACAAAGCAGTATGGGACAAAAGATGTGAAATAAAATAAGAAAATAAAACATTGATTAAATCTAACTAATCAAATAACAACCTCATGTACTGACACGCATTTGCTGCTCACACTCACCTGATCTTTATTCACCACATGTTACTCATAGCACGTACACTGGGATTGTTTTGTTTTCCATTTTTTTCCCCTCAAAAAACCATGTCAGATTGAAAACTTTTTTTGATGCCAGTATATCATAGAATAATTTATGATATATTGACATGAACGTTGCTTCTCTTTTACACAAGCATATTTTTTCAGTTTGAAACAAGTGCTTTGTTGTTTCTCTACTGTTTACAGTTTTTTTTAGTTTGTTTTTTTCATCAGGGCCTTAGCATTCAAAACGATGGTCTCTTGTTCTTTCCTTTAAGTAACAGGCAAACCTGTCTCATGTCCTCTGCGTCTCTTAGCGACATTGCTTCCAGGTCGGTTCAGGTAGTCATACAGTCTTCCTGGCTGTCAGAACTCGAACAATAGAGCCTAGTCCTCCAATGGCAAATGCCTGTTATAGAAGATAAGGGGGAAAGTTTTATTCATGCTATATATATAGCCCACTAAAAATGTGAATTACATATCTGATGGTTTTTGTACCAACATTGTTAACTACTGACTGAAACATGACAAATTGAGTAAACAAAATTCTTAGGTTTACCTTTTCATGCCACTGCAGCAATATGGCACTGCTATTTTCTACAGGCCTCTCAAAGCCTTTGTAGATATACTTCATAAGAAGATCGACTCCATTCTTGTCGAGAGATTTAACCGCGGGCTCTATATCGCTGCCCCTAAATGATGTCAGAACCTTCAATACCACAGTCTGAGCTCTTTCCTGGGAAAGAAATACAGAAAAGATGGCGTATTTCTAGAAATTGCGCAATCTGTGGTCACTTCATTGTAAAAAGTTTTTGTTGAAACTGTCTGTACCTTTATTGCAGGGTTTTTGCTGTTGATTGGAGGGTTCCTCAGAGCAATATGAAGGGCTGCCATCATGTCCCCTGTGCATTAGAGCTGGTTAAGGAGGACAATCAATAGCCTTAGCTCTAATCACACCTATAGTACATTTTTTAAAAATGAAACTGACTAGGGGGAACTAGGTTTCTCGGATGAAGTTGTCACAAACATACATACACACTCAAGCTGAACCATACAGAATTTCTCAAAACAAATTATTCTTTGAGACAGGACTAAACTCTCAGGAACATGAATGATTGATAATCTAAAGCCACTTGCCGCTACATTCTTCATAACAACAGTGTATTAATATGAGAGACACAGCTATCCCTAATTTAATTTCAGTAATTATCAACTTTTAATCGAACTATTAAAATTTTAGATGCTGTGACCTCAATAATACAAATAGAAAGCCTCAAAATAGAAGCAAAACAGAGAACACTCTTGAGTCTCAAGGCACTTGTCTTAAGCGCCCTTGTGTTCCAGAATATTTTCTTCTTCATCTGGGAACTTCTGGTCCCCAGATGACCTGTTCTCTTGCTGTGCTGAGGACGTTCCACTTAAGTTTGGAATTATCCATCACCATATTTCTTTTCTCAATTAAAGCATTGTACTATGAGACTGTTCATTTTTAGTTGCAGTATAAATTAACATTTAACTCTCAACTATACAAAAACAAAATAAAAACATGAATTAAAATAAGACATAATTGGTTGTAGAGTTGTCAGAGATACCCTAACACGTACTGCCTAAAGACAACACATCCCAAACCCATCGAACACATCCCAAAATAAGAGTCTCAGAGAACCATAAATAAGAATTCAAAAACAATCAACACTCCACTCTGGAAAATCCATCCATCAAAAGTTTGGGGTCAGTAAGATAGTTTTTTTTTTTTAAGAAAGGGATAATTATTCAGCAAGGATGCATTAAATTGGTCAAAAGTGACATTAAAGACAATTATAATGTTATGAAATATTTTTATTTTGAAAAAAATGATTATTATTTAGCATTAAAATTATATATCAACGCCCTCCCCCCCTATCAAGAGTGTGGTGAAAGCACGTACTGCCAGGGATTCATTCAAAACGCCAACAAAATCAACAGGGAGCAAGCAAGGTACCTTTGGGACCTCTTGTTTTTCAAAGTGCGGCTCAGCGCTCTATAATAACAACTGGCACCTTCAGCAAGATCAAGCTTTTAGCATTCTGCCCCACTGCACCCAGGAAGTGTTGCGAAACAAGTCAGATACCGATGCCCACCAGTCAGACAGTCTATAATACTCAAAAGCTGCACATCTAGCCTGAGGGTCTCATTAGAGGACCTTCACATGATGATATACTGTCCATAGAAGAGGTTAATGAGTGCTTATTGCAGGTTTGAGACTTTAAGTGGGACACACTGGAACAGTGAATTTCCTAGTTCTGGCAAGTAAACTCTGCATAAAAGATTCAGTCTCACGGGTTTCAGCTGTTCCACCAAATCAACTCAAGATAACATCAGCAGGAACTTACTAAACCAGGTACCATGGTAGAGCAGAGAGGAAGAGGAAGCCTGATGCAAATCAAGAGGTCTCGGGGGAGTGGCACAATGAGGGGAGAAGTCATGAGGTGACAGGCCTCAGATATGGCAGCCAAATTTCATTTAACATTCTGCCAGGGCCAAATCCCAACCATTTAGACAGCTCAGAGAGGGTAGTAATAGCAGAATGAACTAGAAAAAAAAAGTTTGATGAGACAAGCTTTAAGTTGGCTTGAAAAACCCAAACCAGAGAGTTTGAAAAAGTTTAAAATAGTTTGAATTTTGATAGATTGGTTAGTTCTAGTAGAAAGAAAGGATAATAAGAAAGAAAAGAAAAAATAGTTGGATAGATAAAAAGATTAGTTTCAATAAAAGAAGAATTAATTAGGAAGAAAGATTAGTTAGTAAGAAAATTGAAAGAAATTAATTAAAAAGAAGCACCACTAATATGTTTAAATAGGATTTCAGTAAGTTGGCTTTCTCACGCCAACTTTATAATCACATTAGTGGTAAAAACTTTTCATCCAAAAACTAAAGATCATGTTCAGGCACATTTCACCTGTGAGCAAAACTGGCACCATGGAATCACAAACAAACAGGAAGATCGCAGAGACAGTAAGACCATTGTATACCTCAGCCTATACAGTACAAGGAAACAAATGGCGATGTGACAATAGCGTGTGGATTCACAACCCTCCTCAACAGGTTTGTTTACAATGTAGACGACTGTTTGCTTCAAATGCCTATTAGCGCAGTCTAGCCTAATTGGAACACTGTGACAGAATGATGTATCTGAAATGTCAGACCGCTCTTGTTCTCAGCAGCTGAATACATTAATATAAGAATACATTATATTATATAAAATTGTTGATATTCGGTCAGTTGAATTCAATTTTGAAACACAAGCCACTTCAAATGAGGAGAAACATTTCCCTGGTTCTAAAAACACATGCTACCCATCAAGTGTTGAATGCAAATGAACTATTTTTATCCAGTTGGTTACATTTGAAATCAAAGGATATTTTGAGTTTTAAGGGTCTAAAAAGAGTTTTTTTTTTTTTTACAGAGTTGTAAATAATTTCATTTTTACATGGCTGCTGTAAACATTCACATGACCCGAGCTGTTACTTTCAGTTTACTTCTCTGAAAGATAATGTCTGTCTGTTACGGCTCCATGAAAAGTATTTAAAATGTCATAATAAAACTTGTGCAAAAATTATGATTGCTCATCTCATAAAAAGGACATATAAACATGTCAGTGGTCACATTTTTGACCAGTGGAAAAACAGTTAGAATAAGTAACTTATGGATTTTAATGTACTGTTACATTAAATGACCCCCCTCACAGATGACTATTCAAAAAAGTTAATGTATTGTTTGCATCTTTCCTTATTGAGCAACTGGCCATTGGGAATGTATAGTTGTTACATTTCATTTCCAAAATGCAAGCCAGCATTTTGGATTCAATTAATTATACCAGCAATAAAGTTAACTTTCCTCTATAATATTACGTGGACTATAATATACTGATTTGCTGTTTAAGGAACATGTCTTACAATTATTTATCAATGTTAAAAACATCTGTGCTGCTTGATATTTTTACGGAAACCCTGAAGCATTTAATACTTATAAACTATAAAAATTGTGTCGTTGCAGTTAAAATGAATACAAAACAACGCTATGTTAAAATCTTGTAAACAAGGCAGCACAATCATCACGTCATCATCATGCCCTAGTACTGTATCGAGCGAGGCGCGCACTCATGTCACACGGGCTATGTGTTCATGTCTCAATCCCCCAAAACGTTGCGCTCATATTAAAGGATATTGCCTGATAAGATTGTCGACTTCCACCGCATCAGGTCCTTGCTGGTCTGCAGCCTCATCGTGATCGTCCACGAATTTATTCTCGTCGAATTCATCAATGTCCACCTTTCTGAAGCGCGAAGACAGCGTGTTCTTGGCCATCGGGGCCAGTGTCACTCACCAGCGGTCCCGTGTGCTGTAACAGCGTCTGTGCTCCGATGGGAGATTTCAGTCTCTGGTTATAGTCGACGTCAGAGACACCACATTTAAAAATATATCCAAAGATGGACGAATAGATTAGTCAAAATGGGTTGCGTTCACCTCGTTACGCCGCCACACACCAGCACATGAACTGTTTCAGTGTACACCGATGATGCAGGACTGCATATTTAATATGAAAGGTGTGATAGAAAAGCTCGACTTCTACTGCCACCTGCTGAGTAGGAGTGTGTGAAGTGATTTTACAGTTAAAGGAACAGTTCACCCACAATTAAAACTGTCAATATTGACATTACATACCAGTATTTTATGTCAACATCAGTCAATATTGACATATTAAGTACATACTAAATATAGCTGAGTAGGAGTATGTGTAGTGATTTTACAGTTAAAGGAACAATTCACCCACAATTAAAACTGTCAATATTGACATTACGTATTTTACATGTCAACATCAGTCAATATATATGTCACTATTTTTTATATGTCAATACCAGTCAATATTGACATATTAAATACATACTAAATATAGCTGAGTAAGAGTGTGTGAAGTGATTTTACAATTAAAGGAACAGTTCACCCCCAATTAAAACTGTCTTTGGGGATTAAATACTTGTTTAGAAAATATTAAGAACGATTTTAAAAAAATCTTTGCAAAGCCCAGTGGATTAAAAGTGGATTGGACAGTTTTGTTCTAATCAATAAAAAACATTACCTATAGGCTATTTGTCATTTAACATGCTTTATTTTCAACACAAACATTGAGAGAGTGTACATGTGTGTGTGCGTGCGTGTACTGTGTGGGCAGACTTTTGGATGTCTGTTACGGTCATAGACTGTAAAAAAAAAAAACGGTTACTTTGTAAAAAACAAAAAAACAAAAAAATATTAAAATATTAAGAAAAATATTAAGTAGGCCTATAAAATTACACAGTGTTGCATGTAGCTATGGTGTTAAAGGGATAGTTCACTTTGAAATTAATTTTTGATATGTCCAAGATGTGGGTTTCTTTGTTTCCAAAGTATTTTCAATTATGATATTTTAGGTCAAAGCTTTCGTGTCTGTTAGTCATATAATGGAGATCTATGGGGTATAAGAGCAGGCACAGATAAGTCCAAATTAAACCTGATTCAATGACTCATAAATGTAAGTACACATTGATGGCCTAAGACACGAAACGAGCGGTTTGCATTTATAGTATTTATATCGTTTTTACCTCTTAACCACGTCCAAGTGAATTTTTTAACTAACCAGTAATATATATATATATATATATATAATTAAATAATATAATGCAACATAATGCAACTAACTGTGTATTTCACGTCATAAGATCATATGGCTCAGACAAGAGTAAATATTACCTAAATATTGCAAATTTAGCTATTTGTCTCATGACATATTTTTCATTCCATTCCTCCGTTATGTTTATGGAGATTTTTTGACAGACACAGACATATAAACATGAAATCAAGGTAGTTTGCACATTATTAGTTACTAGTTGATAACTAAAATACGCAAACAATTGCTGACTTTTTCACTAAATTCAGTTTCAAATGTAAATGTGGAATGAGGCATTTGTCTGATCATTCGAATAGGGCACACTTGCCTTAGTAGATTAAATCATTCAATGTTTAAAATAGGAAAACATGAAATGGGTTAGTGAATTATTGTGATCAGAGAATGAAAAAGAAACGTTAAGAAACATGGGTGTTGATTTACATTACATGATCATTTAATATGAAAGCCTTTTGAAAGAGCATGCAGAACAATATGAAATATATAGTGCTGTTATAAAATATTAAAGAAATAGGATTAGACTGCAGAATAGAGTTATGTATTTTTTATTTTATTGTTCCACACTCCAGTCCATTTGGAGGCGGTAATGATCCGAAAGTTTATTGGCCAACCGCCAAATAACATAGACAAGAAGAAGAAGAAGGCGTCTGCTGGAGGCGGCTAGAGGCGCTAGAGGGCGCTAGAACGTCGCTTAATTCTGAGTCTGCGCAGCCAGCGTGTTATTATTGCCGCCATATTGGCTGACTGAAGTAACATGTGTTTAGTCGAAGACGAAATTGAAAGTTCATATTGATATATATGTTTATTTTTACTTACTTAACATTTATTTTAATATAGGTCTGATTTGTAGTATTGAGAAGAATGGGGAAGAGGTATTACTGTGACTACTGCGACCGCAGCTTTCAGGACAACCTGCACAACAGAAAGAAGCACCTGTACGGCGTGCAGCACCACCGGGCGAAGAAAGCTTGGTTTGACAACTTCAGAGGTAAGCATTCTTGGGATTCTGTGCCTTTTGTGTCCCGTCTAAACTTACTGCTTTAAAATGTTGAACAATATCAACTATAAGCCTTTCTTAGGCACAAACAACACAATTTGAATTCTAAACATTATTAAAAAAAGAACTGAAGACATTTTACAGGATTTTTGAACCACCATATATCACAATTTTTAAATTTTCCCAGGCCTGTGTATCCCAATTTTATAATAGACACTTACTATAGATTATGTTTTCCCAAGTAACTTTTTACATGGTTGGGCAACGTTATATCAGTAATGATGATCTCTAATCTATATATTATTTTCAATTATTACGTTTATTTTAGCAATTATAATCAAGGTGTTTAGTCTAAATTTGTTCCTCAATGTATTTCCCACCCTGTTGAAATTAGATGTCATCATATCATTATAAAGCTGTCTTCACTTCTTTGAAGGGAAAACAACCTGGAAAGTGAGCGAGATATTTTAATTGTCTATTTTACCAATTTTATCTTTCAAATTTGATGTAGTCAACCTTAGTATGTCCACCCTGTTAAGGAAAAAATATATAAAAAACACAATATATGTATATATATGTACTAAATGTACAAAGTCATAGTTTTAAAATTACTATTATAAAAACCATGCAATTATTTATTAGATGAACCTTCTATGAACGCAGTACAGTGGCTGATTTTAGGTCAGAATGTCCCCTCAGAAGACCTAACAGAGTGGACACTGAGAATGTACATAATTGTGAAAGTAATGTATGTTTAAAGTTGAAGTGTATTTAAAGTTCTTTGTCAATGTTTTACATATTGTTTCATATCTAAGTCCAGTTCAGATTAGAATAACTCTGTAACTTTTTTTATGTGAGAAATAGGAAATCGTCGATCCATTATTTATACCACATGTCCACTGTTCATCCATCCTGTTATTATTTTGTCCTCTCCATTAATTAGTCCACCCTGTTTTGGATGTTTTTTCAATAATGTCATAAAATCAGTAAAAAAAAAACCCATAAATAATTCAGTGACAATTAAAATGTTTTGGAGTATCAATAATGCAGTATTTTAAAAAGGTAAACAAAAAGGCTTTTTAGGCGTTTGAATCTGAATTCGAAAAATGTAAAGTGATGTGTTTGTGAATACAAATCACACACAATATATACATTTTCTGATAACTTATTAACTGATATCTTTTAAAAGGAAAAAGTAGTTTTTAGTATTAGTATAATACTAAATTAATATTCATAAGTATTTGAAACTGTTGTTCATTTGTCCCGATCTATTTACCCAAGCTTGACATTTTTCATGACGACACGAAAATGTCTTTTAAAAACAGCATTTGAATTTCTATATTTTATGATGGCCAAAAAAAGGCACTGATTCCGAATACCCGGAATGACCCACTCACAGAAACCAACAGTAGGTTTTAGAACAGCTATGTTAAGGTAAAGCGCTTTAATTTGTCATTTTTATTTTCAGATGTTGCCACAGTTTTAAATGAAGAGCGGACAAAGGAGCCCTGCAGAAAGTTTCTTCAGACAGGTAAGACATTTGACCATAAACCGATTTGAGTAAACCGATGCGTCACTTCTTTAATTAAATGTTTTTTGTTTTTTTTATGATCCTGATAGTGTGCTTGTTTCTCTCACTGCCTTCCAGGACAGTGTGTATTTGGTGCAAACTGTCGTTTTTCACACATGTCTGAGAGCTATATGCAGATGCTGGAGCAAAAGTTTGATGGTGAGTTGCTACAGTGTTCTCCTGATGCCTTTTAGGTGTATCAATAATCTAAAAAAGTTGACTGAGAAGGCATGTGTAATACTGATCAGGCTGTTGACATACACTTATACATTTTCACAATTTGTTAAACTGAGTACATTGTTGTAATTTCCTGTCAGATGAAAAACAACGGAAGGAAGACCCTGACCAAGGTAGATCATCTACTGAGTGCAGCATTGATGAATGGCTCTCCAGAAGAGAGAAGAAACGAGCTGCTTTGACATCAGGAAGGTAATTATTGCAGGATCCTGGACAGAATGGTGATTTGTTTCCAATTAATGTTTCATTCACTAGATGGGTAATCCGGGCTCAGGTCTTTTGATCAAAACTCAGGAGTTTGATGTTGACCTTTGATCAGTTTTCTTCCTTGCGCACAGGGCTGGAAATGGCTGAGGTTCACTGAATAGGCTGTAGTTGGAAAGATTTTTTTTTTTAAAGGTGCCCTAGAATGTGTCAAAATTATATTTTAATTTTGTCTCTGATCTCTACATAGAGGGTATGTGGTTTATTGAAGGGCATTTAAAATGTAAATTGGTTTTACAGGTCCATTTCAACACTAGAAATTGGCCCTAGAATGAAATGGCTTGTTTTTACCTTATTTGGAAGGGTCATGAATAGTAATGTGGAGTTCTACTCTGATTGGCTGTTTCACTTCACACATCCTGAAATACAAGCATGCAAAATAATCATACGTCAGTTTTCAAAAATTTAGAAAAATTAAAAATTCAAAAATTAAAACATTTTAACAAATGGCCTAACGTTACATGCTTTGATCTTTCAGATGTATTTAAATATAACATCTTCTATAATAATAACATTAAACAAATTTCATGTTTCCACCACCCCCCACCCCACAACAGGCACATGAAAGATCAGTTAACAACATTTATGAATTGTGTGTGTGGCACAGGCATTCAACAGATTGAGATAATTATAGTAGTAATATAATGATAGTATTATAATGATAGTAATATAATAATATTAACTTATCCTTTTTCTTAACCTGTTAAGTGTCACGCACCTTTATTTTAATAGACATAAAAATACACATTTCAAACTTAAATGGTTGTAATTCAGGAATGCTTTATAAAATGTACAATGTAAAAACAATTATTATTCATATTTTATATAAAATATATATTTCCAAAACCTGGGCTACTCTAAAACTGCTGAAAACTGCTGAAAAATCAAAGCCAAAAACAACAAGTTGAACAAGTTGTTTCAAATTTTTGCTTGATATCTCAAAAATGAACTTTCAGTTAGATTTTGTTTGAGCGCAGTACCAAACTTTTTCATTAGATGACAACCAGACTCCATTACTGCCCATAGGGGCGCCTCCATTTCAGAATGTCTTTTGTGTGATTTGAACCATTATTTCCATTATTACTTCCTGCCACGTCACAAACGGTGACATCACAAACATTTTCAGACCTTTTTTTCTAAAATAATGGAATGGATGCTATCTTTTGAACTCTTGCCATGAAAACAAACGGGGGCTTCTACCATTTTTTTTCATGATTTTTCATGTTCATTGACATTTCAAAATAGAGGTCTGAACACACCTTAGGAGTATGAAAATATTCTTGTTGCAAATTGATAAATTACGGCTCCTCTGTCATTTATTTTGAAAACCAGTCACCAAATATGGAAACTACAGATTATAGGCTTTTAAATGATATATAGTTTGTCAAGTTTACTTTTATTATTATTATATTTATTATAGATATTATTATTTTAAAACAATAGAATTGCAAATGTCCCACCTGTGGGACGGTGACAGTTACAATAGTTAAAATGTGATGTTTTTATCGTTTTATAAATTTAATTTTTGAGGATAGTACCACAGACATTGTTTAAAAAAAAAAAAAAACACCTTTGTTGCTGCCTAAACATGTTCAGAATTTAAAGCGTGTTAATGATTTGATCTCCCCCTCACAACCCGTTTCATCACATTGAGGTTATTATGCTGTTTTTATTCAATGAGATGGAAATTGAAAATCACTATTCTTTTGTTTTAAACAGAGATCACAATTCTGCCACGATTCTGAATTATCAGCTATAACGTAATTTTGCTATAACGTAAATGTGTACATATTTATTAAATCATCAAATCGACAAACTCCTACGTTATCTGTTATTATAGTGAATACAAAGAGACTTTTTAAAACCAGTTTTCTGTTTTGATTGAACATGCTGCTTATCTTTATGTATGAGGCATTCCAGCTGCTTGGGTGCAAGTGTGCTTCAGAGCATTCAAAATACATGAACAATCTTGTTTTAGAGGTCACCTTGACACAATAAAGTGAGATACCTGCAGCTGTTTCATTTGCATAATTACCTGCATATAGGTTCCAGTGGTAGAGAATGCGCACACATGCTCTTGAGTTCAGCAGTTTCACCTGTTACTCCTTTCATTTTCAGAGTTTTAAGCATAGAAGAGGAAGAATGCACTGAGAACATTGAGATACCTCCATATCTGCTGTCTATTCCAGATCTCCCTCCATCTCTCCATCCCCCACCAAATGGAGGTTGGAAAATGACAATGCAAAATGAATGGGGTTAAAATGGAGTTTGTAAAAAATATTTTTTTAATGCTTTTTTCCCCCAAGGATATGATTCCAACTGTTAGGGTTACAAAGACATTTCATACATTTTCTTTTTTTAGGTGAAAACGATTATGAAATTAATTGTATGGAATTGTATAGCAAGATTTTTTTTAATATACTGAGAAAAAATCCCATACAATTAATTTCATAATATGGAGTTGTAATTTGTCTGTAAAGGAGCTCAGGTAGGATTTAACATAATTGGTTGCTTTATCAAGAAGTTGAGTGTGCTCAGGCTGAACGCTATTGTTTTTGTCTGCCTTCTGTGGTGTAGATTGATATTCAGTTGAGGCAAGCGTTTTCAATTTAGTCCTGATTGCTTGTTGCAGGGAAGTTTTGTACTGTTTACTTGCATGGACTTAGTAAACTCCCGTTGTCTGCACTGATTAATGTTATGCTAGACTGCGATGTATTAGGTTCACAGACCTGGTGATGAAAAGTCCTAGATACGTGTTGTAGCAAAGATAAAATGAGTCATCTGAAAAACACTTTTTGCTGGTCATTCAGTTCATTCTCAGCATTAGTTGTATACAGCACAGGCAAAAAAAAAGAAAAAAAAAAGAAAAGATAGCTGACCTGTTCCACCAAAACATGTATTTTATAAAGCCAAATGCTCTAACAGACTAATTTCTGTAATGTCTCTGATACTCACAATCTGATTTTAGGGCTGTCAAACGATTAATCGTTGTTAATCGCATCCAAAATAAAAGTTTGTGTTTACATAATATATGTTTGTGCACTGTGTATGATTTATATATATATATATATATATTCATGTATATACTGTATATAGATTTATATATAATTTATATACACCCACATATATTATGTAAGTACAAACTTTTATTTTGGATGTGATTAATTGCGATGAATCATTTGACAGCCCTACTGATTTTGCGCTCTCAAATGCAAGGATGTGTTGAATAATGAAAAAGACCAAAGAAGAAGCACCACTGTTTTAATTCAGTTGTTCACATGGTACATTTAAATGTAACATCAGCACGTTTTTGGCACATCATAGATTCAAGATGGTTTTCTAGGGCTACACTGATGCAATATAAAGTTACTTACATTGTATATATTACTGTTACATCACTACATTAATATAATTATGTGAGCTTATTTGTAACTGCCAATGTGTAGGCAAATGCAATAGATGTCATTTAAGTAAATGTGCTGTAATTTTTCCATGTGAAATAAGTTTCATTTATATTAAAGAAATATTGGGAAAATACAAAAATAAAACTATATTTCATATAATTCCTAGGAGTCTTACCCATTTATTACTCTGATTGAAAAAAACATATTGCCATGTTAAATAATAATATCCTCTATTAGTGTGTAAAAAAACAATTTGCACAGCAGGTCAAATGCTTGAGCTTTGGAAATCGAAAGCATGATATGTTTCTGATGTCCTGAAATCAGTGTCTCAATTTGTATATCACAGTAAATTGTCATCAAAAAGCATAGGTTGCATATTTTGAGAACAAAGGCTGACGTTAACATTACACAATACGACATCAGAAGATTACAAATGCATGCAACTGCAAAGAAACAGGTTTTCGTCATTGCTTCTTGCGCGAAGGTTGTGCCGTCATGTCAGCATACCTTCATGTGTAAAAAAAGCAGCAAGTCAGAATGTCTGAGTTTGCTGACTAAACATAAAAATACCTTCTGTAATGTATAATATTAATAGTATTTCTCTGAATCAAGTCTTAATTGTATAATGATATCTTTCACTCTACAACCTCGTTGAACTAATGCAATAGGCCTACTTATAATTTTAATCATGCAGTTGCAGATCCATTTGAATGCTTACTCGTTACAGACATATTATTGTTTTTCAGTCAGAGGAAATGTATTCATATCAATTAATTGTCATCTGTGATATAGCACAAACACGTGAATTCAATACAAGGGCACAAAAATAGAGACTTTTGACTTCAAACATAATACACACACAACAACACCATCCAACTTACTGTTTAGGCACTGAGATTACTGACAAATGCATAAATTACAGATAGATGCTGGATGCATACATTTATTTCAGTGTATGCATAAGCCAAATATTGCTTGTTACCATTAACTCACACCAAACTTAAAGCTATTAGGTTCAAAATATTACTTTTGAATAATGTGTACTGGTGGTTCATTCCCTTTGAGTTATGAATGCATAAACTTAAAAGAAATGAAAGCTTGAAACTTAACCAGTTATTTTCTTGTTGACCAGGATAATGTGGAGACATTAGGGGAACACTTTACAATAAGGTTTCATACTTTAGTTAAAAATAAAAATTCCGTCATCATTTACTCACCTTAAAGTTGTTCTAAACCTGTATGCATTTCTATGTCAAAAGAAGATATTTTGAAGAATATGGTAAACCAACAGTTGATGAGCCCCATTGACTTCCATATGAGTCAATGGGCTCTACCATACAAGTTTGTAACAACTTGACGGTGAGTAAAATGATAACAGAATTTTCATTTTTTGGGTGAACTATCCCTTTAACATGAACTAAGAATGAACAATACTTCAAAAGTATTTAGTATTCTTAGTTCATTCATTTTTTTAAAAATTTATTTTAACAATTACTAATACATTATTTTTTTAAAAGTATTTGTTAACATTAGTTAATGCACAGTGACCTAAAATGAACAAACAATGAATGACATTTCACAAAGATAATACAATAATAAATGTATTGCTCGTTGTTAGTTAATGTTAGTTAATAAATGAATCAATATTAACAAATGAAAGCATATTGTAAAGTTTTACCCATATGTTAAAAGTAAATGATGAGAGAAGTTAATGGCGTGACTTCTAAATTAAGAATTTAACATTATACAGATTACAACACCCCAAAACAATGAAAACCACACATTGCTGAAGAAAATAATGCTAATATTGATACAGACTAATAATTTACTGACAACACTGATGTTATCAAAATGCTAGGAAACATTTCATGCAAATATGTAATCATATGTATTAACACACAGAACAGTTATATTGCAGGATTTAGCCCGACAAAAACATTTAGCCTTGTGTGGCACACTATCTGAATAGTCTATAATATTCAGGCATTTTTCACAATGCTTTTTCTCACACAACCAGTAGACAAATTAATAAAAGATCTGTCAACAAACAATCCTGAGGGTCAAGACTGGAAGAAATACCATTTTTGCAAGTTAACAAAAGACAATTGCACAGGTTAGAATCAGTAACACTTTGGGTTTTCACCAAATTTACACTATTTTCCATCACAGTTTATTACTGGTAAATTTATAGTACATTCATTTTCTTTTTTTAAATTGCTCTGTGACATAGACAAATATTTTGTCATCTGTCATTTCTTTCTGTATGAACAAATATCCCAAAAGGTGAAACCGGTTGTGTTTGGGACCATGTTTGTGAAATAAATCTACCGTATCTAAAACTATGTACCACACATGATCCGCTGACACAACGTTGTTACAAATTGTGGAAATATTTTTGTCAATGTCATAATGTCATGTTATATAATGACTCTGACACAGTGTTAATATAAAGTGGATTACAACTATACAATATAATATTTTAAGTATGATGTGCTACGTTATAATAGACGTCTACTTTGTTAAATAAGCCAAGGGAACGTAATATTTTATAGGACAATGATCATCACTAATTGCTCCTGTTTTGTTTCTACACAATAATGACCATGACACTTTTAAACTATATATATTTTTTTGTTTTGTTTTGTTTTTTGGCCTGTCCAACAACAGTCTATCTTTACCTTGAGTTTATAGTACAATGAAAGTGCAGCCTTTGGTGTTTCTGTAAAACTATGATCATTAGAAACTAGTTACATTTGGACTTTTTTGCATTTTTACCTTGTTTCCTTTCATCAGTCATTTGTCGTCTTAGAAACAGAACTGTTCATTTCATTCCTCTTCGAAGCATCTGATTGGCTGCGATGAGCATGACGCTGATGATAAATGCAATGGCGAAGGCACAAATCAAGCTCTTGCGCACACAGGTGTGCTTGACTTGTTGCATGGGACTTGCTTTGAGGACAGAAAGAAGATTGAAGAAAAATAGAAGAAAAAAATATTATTATTGGTGGATTTTCTTTCAACAAATATATGTAGGCCTATTTATTAAACATCGGTCCTTGAATCAGATTGGTGATAGGTTCATTTTGGAAATAGGCTCATTTTACAACTTCCCCAGAGTTAAACAGTTGAGTTTTACTGTTTTCGAATGTATTCAGCTGATTTTCTGATATTTAGAAGAATATCAGTAACCAGACAGTTTCTGGTCTCATTGACTTCCAGTATATTTTTTTTTCCTACTATGGAAGTCAATGAGACCAGAAATGGTCTGGTTACTGATATTCTTCTAAATATCAGAAAATCATCTGAATGGATTTGAAAATGGTAAAAACCAACTGTTTAACTCAAGGGGGTAATCCATCGACCGGAAGTTGAAGCCTCGCGGGAGCTGACATCTTGTGGCAGAACTTCACTTGCGTTAGCATTCCCACTGACTCCCGTTCATTTTGGCGTCACTTTGACAGTGAATAACTTTACATCTGAGGCGTTTGAAGACCCCATTTGTCCTTTATTTATTTCTAAAGAAACTCGACAATGTATAAATAGCTCCATTACCTTGTAGCTTATGTTATGGCCCCGTAGAAGCAGTTTTAGTGAAAGTAGGCTAACGATTGCGTCATACCCATGCGACTCTCTGTCGCACAGTTTTGAGATTACCGTATGGACACGAGAAGAAGCTTGCGCGCAATCGGGAAACGTGGAGGCAAAATGACAAAATAATTAATCAGAATACCTAGCAAACTTGTCTCCTTCTCCTAGCCCGTGGACAGCTCCTATTCATACTCTCTGCCTCTGTGCATGTTTCAGGAGGGAATGATTCAGATTTCTCATGCCACCACACCAGAAGTCAAACGGTTCACTCACGTCACATCTACGTAGTCTAGCTCTGTATGAGTCTGCGCGTCAGGGTCGGAAGTGCTAAAAAATCAGCCATAACGGGCTTCAATCGTCTCAATGGAGTTCCAATGAGATCGCTCTGTCCATTTCTTTTACTGTCTATGTTTTAACTCTGGGGGAGTTGTAAAATGAGCCTATTTCCAAAAAAGTGGAGTATCTCTTTAAAGTAGCCTTTCTGTAGGTTACATAGTTTCACCAGTAGGTGGCGACAAGTGACTGTTTTTAGTGAGTCAATGAATCTGCCTTTAGCGTCTGAAATCGCATACTGTATAGTAGCTACTAAATTTGGTTTGAAACTTTTTTCATGACCATTCAAGAAATAGGATAGGATAGGATGAATGAAATTCGGACGTATACATCTGCGATGTTGTCACAGTTGCGTCGCTACACCACCATTCACAAATGCTCTCCAGTGACCTCACGGGATAGTAAAGTATTCATCAAATGCTCACTTCAGAGTCTTGGTGGAAGTAGAAGGTCATCCAGGTAATTTTTGCCTGCAGTTTTTTGAAAACTATGTGTTTGGCCATTCTAGCTAATGCTAATGCTAATCTGAATTCAGCCCCTGTGAGTGAGTCATTGAATCATTCATTTAACAAATAAACGCTAGAAACCGAAACTTTACACAAACTTGCGAAACAGAAAACTGCCAATATTGTGTTTAAAATGTATGCTTTAACTTGTGGTTTATTAAGCTGTTGTATAAAGTAATCACTTGCAATCATACTGCAATTATCTGGCTGATGTGGCGAACGTTATATCTCTCAACTTTGTCCTCAAGTTGGTTTTAGTTTTTTGCTTCATTTAAATATGAGTATAAACTTATTACAAAAAGGAATACAAATTTACTAGTTGCTGGTATTCCGAAAACAATGGATTTTTCTACCAAAGAATATGAGGCGTGCAAGTTCTCATTTGCAGATACACTCATTTGCAGAAACACTCCCCACTGTCCTGCTTCAAACAGATTTATGAGCTCCTTTATTTCCCCAGGACTACCAACAGCATATATTTCAGCTAAAAATAGACCGTTTTTTTCTACACTACAGCAATGGCCTCAGTGTCTGGGTTTTTAATGGAGTTGACAGGCAATTTTGATAAACATGATAATGCCCAGACACTTCATAATGAAACGGATGCGTGGGCACACGCAGGGATCGCATATGGTAGACGCAAACATGTCAAGGTCAATGTATCATGTTTGGCACAATTTTCTTGTGTTTTATTCTTTTCTGAGAATTGTTACTGTATGAATACTTACTGTCAATATCTACTTGGCACTCGGGGCTGTTTAAATGACTCTCCTCTGTCATTATAATGTTCTCAATGTCTTTCATAGTCAAATGGTCACAGAAGGTGTCATACAGGAGTCTCTTCAGCTCATCCACAGTCAGCTTTTGCATGTCACACTAATGACACAAGGAAAAAGAAGAGTAGAAGTGACCTTTTCATTAAAGGAACAATGTTGAAAATTCATTCTGATGTTCCTGTAAATGATTATAACCACTATAAATGATCATCGGGTAATGCACAGATGAGTTATACTAAATAGCACATTTAAGAGAATATTGCCTTTTAATGGACTAAATCAGCACTTTCAACATTAATTTTAATTCAATGCTATTACTACCAAAGGAATGTCAGCAAGTTAATTGCAGAGTGTGAATAATATATGAATAATCTTCTTTTCCACCCGTAATCACAGGGAGTCACAGAACAATGGGACAAAGTAAAGCTGAAGCCAGACAGAACTAATCATTGAGAGTGACTATATACGTCGGGGAAATAATTGAGTTTATTTCAAAGAAAACCTCCACACCTTCCAGAATATGGAGTCAAACTCGGCTCCGTGGAACCTGTCAGGCATACCAGCTGAAGACAGTTTTGGTCCGAGAAGTGCTACGAACTCTTCAAAGTCAACCTGACCATCACCTGCGAAATAAAAGACACGAAACACACGGACTAGCTTCACTGTTACCTTTTCTTGTGGGAGATCGTAATCTTATGCTGATCCAGCAGAACAGCCAGACTCTAATCTTTGAGTCGTCATCTGAAACATCAGGCCTTTGTTCAATGATTCGCAATAAGCATTGCAATATTGAATTGTGTTGCTCTTGCAGTTGATTTATATTGAATTTGCAATTCCACCATACCTCTCTGATAAATGTTCCCGTTAGAGTGCATAGATCTAATCAGAACAAGACGAATTAATGGTGATCCAGAGAATATCACATCATTTTGAGCTTGTGTGGCCAACACATGAAATGTTTGTGAGGGCTGACATACCATCCATGTCCAGTCTCTGAATGATCACCTCCAGCTCCACTTCGTTTGGCATGTAACCAAGAGACCGCATGGCCACTCCCAGCTCCTGTTTGGAGATGAATCCATTCCCATCACGGTCAAACACCTTAAAGGCTTCACGGATCTCTGCAGATGTGCAAGATACAATGTCTTAAACTTTTCGAATGATTCTAATATTAACGTTAACATTGAGTAAATCAGTATGCCTGATTGAAAAGTTGAACCAGTTTCTGACTTCCTCCGGTTCAATTACATGGGGGAAAAATTGGAAAAATAAGGTATAAGTGAGTGTCCTTTAAATATCATGAGACAATCAACCAAAACATTAATAACTGTAATTAAAAGTCATTAATAATAGTCACAACAGCATTTTTATGTAATTCTGAAAATATTTTCATTTGACAAGACATCCTCATAGTGGATATTATTGATAAAATGCCAAATAGAGTCTGTTAACATTAAATAATGGGAACACATTTTGGCAACTAAATTTGTTCAGCTATCATGGTGTAAAAAAAATAATCTCTATATGGACACAATGGACTACAATATAGCTAAAGCAGACTTAATTAAATGCAGAGATTAAATGTGGTGTCTGATTTCATATTCTATAACAAAAAGAAAAATGCTTTTAAAAATTCCTAAGGAAAAATTAAGAGACAGGCCTTTATCTCTCAGGAACTGAATGAGTGTCAGTTAGGTCTTTGTATCACATCGCATGCAAGCACATATTGGAAGGCTGTACACAGGAACAATATGTATAAAATCACACAAAATGTGTTTTCTTGAAGAGACTTGATTGGACAGAAACAGAATTGAATGGTTTGTTAAAATGTTTACATTGATCTTATATGATGTGAGCGTCCATCAAAATGATTTGTCATTTAGTAAATGTGACTCGAAAGATTCAGTATTATTAGTAAATGTTGAATGTCATATACAAGTGTTAAATCATTTGCGACATTTGTCTTTAAATATGAACGCCCACCTTCACCCTTCATATTGCAAGCTTTGAACTCCATGTGATGGCGTTTGTTCATACGCTCCTGGTTTCAAAACGAGCATAATCTAAATGAAAATATGCACAATTCGTTGTAGCCTATGCATGAAATAAAATAAATAAACCAGTAGTGTGAAGGGAAAAAACAAACACTTTCTTCATTGTGGACAGTGGAGCCTGCCGCAGGGCGCTCTCCGTGGTGCTGAAACCCACATTCACAAAGTACCATCCACACAGATAACGTCTCCGTTCAACTTAAAATGAAATATCACTTACCCTCCACTTCATCCTCGGGGAGGCTGACAGGAGCCCTGTAGGAGAGGATATCTGGAATAGAGCAAAGTCCCCTGTACATGAACCTGGAAGTAACAGCACGCACGGGCATTTCTGCGAGGACAAACCAAAGCTTGTGTCCTGATCTTCATATAGCACCTGTAGTTCGGCCACTGCAACTTTACCACAGAGCGCTTTCTGGAAGCTCAAAGCCAACATTCACAACGCTTGTCTGATTCATCTTCATCCTGTCTTATTGTGGCCCAGGTGCGATTAGTCACTGCACACTCATGCAGAAATGATTAATTCGATCGATTGCGGATTGCATTGCATCAGGTGCAAAAACTATTGCCATATGATTCCACGAAACATTCAAACATTCGAGTATTGCCATTTAGACGGAGCTTGTATGGTACAGGTGCGCGTATATTGCGGGAAATGTCCCTCTTGTTCTGTACATCTTCAACTGGGTTTGAAGGATAAACGTAGAGATTCCCAACGCCTGTTCAAACACAACGTGCTGTCATTTCTCCTTGAGATAACGGTGGCTCCATTAGCTTATATTTACCGGGTAAAAATCTACACGATGTACACAGGAACCTCCGTTCGAGTGCAAAAAACCCCGAATTGTGTCACATTATACTAATGCGCATTACCTCCTGGGCATCACCGCCTCCCTCACGCGCTTGATGCAATCCTACAGGTAGTCGAACGGTCTCGAGTTATACAAACCAGAATATGCCGAAGAATTCCAATCACTGAGATTTCTAACATTCTAATCATTTTTGTCCATATCGGAGAAACTGTGGGATGTTCTTAAATAAATGACAAACACACAAAAAAGGATCCTCCATTACAGAATGACAAATACTGTGTTGATTTGCTACTAGAAATGACTTGAAATTCGAGATGCTAAACAAAAATCCAAGAAATCTCTGCAGATGTGTCCTCGGTGAGGTCTGATCCACGAATGCGCGAGCGCCTGCATGGTGCATAATGTCCCTTCAGCCAAAGTCACTCACCCACATATGCGAGCGCTCAAATGCGTTTTACAAAGCCCACTTTCAATCAAACTCTTTCGATTTCCCAAAAGCTTTCATCTTTATTTTTGTTGTTTGTCCGTAACTTATTGAGTGTGTAGCCTACTGATCTGAAGTTGGTCGGTGTAGATTCAGGGTTTCTTCTCTGTGCTGTGTATGGGTCTTTATCATTTTCATTCATCTATTGTAGGCTACTTACATTTTTTTTAAATGTTACGAGGGCGAAGTGTAATTTATATGAAGAAAAGCGTAAAAATGTTACTGTAAAAATATTACTGTATTAAAGTAGCCTATGAAATGGTTCCACTGACTGGTCTCAGCCTTGCATGTTAGATCGACCATTTTAGATTTTTTAAAACTTAAGATAGATTTTTTTTTTTGGCAACAGATACCGATACCAATTTTTTTGCATGTTTACATGTCTGATAACTGATTACACAACCGATATTCTATTTATTTATTGTTTTATTTTTTTAATTTTGGCAATTATACCAACAGCACTGAACTGAACAAACTGTTTTATTTAACAGTTTTAAAATACTTTAATTTCTGCAATTTCACCCCCCCCCCCCCCTTACATACAAAAGAAAATACACTTCTACATCAATGAACAGAGTCTGAAAGAGTGCGAAAATATTTAGTGCAATGTCACTAAAGTCTTATTTTTTAAATAAAAATTTTGATTAGGTAAACAAACGACTGTATGTTGCCTATTTTAAAACGCGGTAGGTAAAAATGTGTGTGTCTGTTTTGGCTTTCCGTCGTCCAAATCACACCGCATACAGGTGAGTAGGCCTATAGCCTATTATTTTATTATCTCAGCGGGTTTGTTAATCTTTGTCAAGAGTATATCAGGCTAATTAAGTGTATACTTCTGAGGAGAAAAATGTAGTTGGATGGATTTGCTAAAGTTTATTCTGTTTTGAGTTAGCTTTATCTCGATAATTTGCATCTGGATGAATCAAGGTCAACAAAGTTTGCCTCTAATAAACGTAATTAGCTTTACCTCTTAGGCAGCATAAAGGACCAGAAGGTAACTAAAGTATTGAAATGTGACTTGCAATGAATTCGTGTGTTTGTGTTTATGCGAATGCTTACCATTTTAAATGAAGACAAATGATCCACAAGTAATCGTTTCTATGTGCACTGTATATGAAGGTTGTTTTGCATGTGTTGAGGGCAGGCAGCAGCTCATTATTCTGGTTCAGAATGTGCCTCCCTGTCTTGGCTTTCAGCTTGTGGTGTTGAACTGTTTGACAGCTTGTCTCAGCACTGGTTTCTCTCTACTGCACCTGAATCTTTCCCAGTGTCTCTCATATGTCCATCTGACAACTGCCATCATTAAGTCTGGAAGCAGTTAGCATGCATTTGAATATGGTGGAGAAGTTATATCCCATTTTTTCCTCCCTGCCCAAACATTAAGGGTCTTACTTCGAAACTTGGCATCTAGTAGTCAGTTTTGCCTTGTTACATGTCTTGGTCAAGGGCAAAATATCAGTGGGATTACTTATGTTGGCTGGTCTCTAAAGTTGGAGAAAACAAAGCGTTCTAAGTTTCATAAAACTCGTGTATTCCTCTTCACTCCTAGTAGAGATGCATGTATTGATTTGGTTTAATTGCCTGTGATGTGGTTTGCTTTTAATTCATAGCCTCTTTGAAATCTCCTAAACTCTTTCAACCTATAGTTTTTTTTAAGACTTTCTAAAGATATCCAATACTATAGAAAACTGTATCAGGCGACTGATAGAATCTGTATTTGTGCTCTCGCACAGTTTCTACAGTTTCTTTGACTTAACAATTTTGCATGCATCAGACATAAACATCATTGATAAAACAAAGCAGTACCATATTTCACAGCATGAAAAAATGTAATCTGTTAAACTAACAGAGCAGAGAGAGATACTTCAAAACCTCATAAATGCAACCTGTATTGCATTGTAACCATTTACTGTCCCAAACGCTATTGGGAATATTGATTGCCTCTGTAATTGCCTAGCGAGGCATTTACACGGATGACTGTTCATTGGCACTTTTAGTTTTTTTTTTTTTTAATAGAAATCCACGTGTCCAGAATATAATCAGTTTATCAAGAGAGAAAATAACTTGGGGTCTATTAATCAAAATGTGTCTATAGTTTATGATAAACCTGGACTAATTGTCACTTGCATGGTAATACATGTGATGTATATTTTCATATAAACTTATTTTTTTTATCTGAACAACACATTTTCCCATCACTTTCAATTTTTTATGCAGAGAGAACTATTATGTCATGGCATTAAATGTCATGATCTGCCACAAAAGTGCAAAAAATGTTTTTTGTCTCTGCTTGTACCTCCTTTTCTGTTCTAATGTCTTTTGTCAACAGAAATGTAATGTATTACTCTCTAAATTAAATTTTCCAATACAATCGGTTCCACTAAGGCATGTTTGCGTGAGATTTATGACTTAGATTGTGTCATGTAGAGGGCAATGATTCATTTCAGCCCAGAAATGATTTGAGTTATATCAAACAACGGCGACTCCGATAAATGAACCCATAAAGAAGCTTAGCGAGTCTTGATAATGTGAAATATGCTCTAATAATTTAAGCACTGTGATTGCCTGATTCTTCCGATTTGAGTCTGGTGGGTCTCTTAATAATTATAGTGTGAAATTTGTTTTCTCAATTGATTTCACTTAAATCTGAAATAAATGCACAAATTAAACCTATTTTATGAACATAAATCTTCATCCCACCTCAGTAATATGTATAGTAAGGTCATTTAAATGTTCCTAAATATGCCGATTTCGCTCAGGAAGTGAGTTGTTTTATTTCAGAATATATTTTGCATAAGATTCCTGGTGAGTGCATAAACCTTCCAAATAATGTGCTCCGCTAAAGATATATGCCTCTCAGGAGAGCAGAACGATGACATAATGCAAATAAGTCTCCAATCAGTCATAGGATGAAATCAGTCTGACATATCAATAAGACATATTCATCATGTCACCTTATCTTCGGGATATTTTTAGCGAATGTTTATTAAAGGTAAATCAGGTCAAACATTACATTCCAAAAACAACATTTTTGTTTGTTTTGCACTATCACAGCATAGGAAAAAGAAGCTCATTTGAACATGAATGTTGCTGACTATCACTCCCAGTTTTTTCAGTAAATAATAAAAACAATTTCAATAAGGTGAGCAATTATGACATGTTTAAAACAATTATTTTAGCTCTATACAAATGCATAAAACAGTTTGAAATAATTTCTCCCGCAGCCTTTCAATTCTAAATACTAAGCAACGTTACTGTTGGGTGGACTAATCTCAACCTTAAGAGGACTCTCTATGGGGTTTTCACTATTAACTGCCTAGTCTTTATAGGAGGCAAGCTTCAAGTAAACCATAAGAAGATTGTGTTGGTTGGTGAAATTGTTTCTGCCATCCTTATGAGCACTGCTGCTTTATTGCAGTTCTCACAGCTTGGATGTTGTCCTTGAATGTCCTTGTTTACTGTCGGCTCTGTGTTTTGCTCATACGAGTTCTGTAGGACCCCCACAGTCTGTAAATGTCTTCATGATGCAATTAGAGAATTTCAACTGTTATCATCAATTATTTAGAGTTGCTCTGGAACGGTGGAGCTGGTATACAGTTCTTATCAAGCTGATCAGATGAGATTGGCCTTGCCTTTGATTCAACCTCATCTAATCTCATTATATTGTAGTCTATCTAGTTTAACCACTCACTGCTGGCATCGTTACTTCATTTGTGAAGTACAACACAAACTTCATTAGCGTTCTCTCATTTACATGTGGACTGGGGGCAACTAACCTTTAACTAACTAAACTAACCTTAGCTTGATTGAAAACATGCACCTCAGCTGCTTTACATTTCTAGTGATCTGGCAATGAATCAAACTGACAGAATGACAGAAAAGAGCCTCTAATAGAATGTACCGCCAACGACTGCAAAATAGCAGTTTGTTGTTAACTAAATGTATTGTGGCATTCTTGTTGGAAATTAAACTTGCAGCATTTTTAGAATTGAATAGTGTAGATTTTACACTATTTTAAATAGTAAATGTAATGTTTTGCATAATGTAGCATTGATTCTAGCTTGTAAATTAAATCAAGCATTTATGTGTAAGATAAACAAAGTCACAAGAGATGAGGATGCTTAAAACTGCTACTTCTTAAGCAATCTATTGTTTATAGAGTGAAGACTCACATACTCAGTGTGGCATTGGTGATGTATGGCACGCTGTCCTCCACAAATGAATCACATCAAAGCAATTCTCTCCTCCTGCTCCCCTAGTGTCCTATCAGGACAGCGTGAAATGCATGGCCTAAAAGTCCTCAATGTCCCTCGGTTCAATTAATGTTGGATGAGAGCTGTACCAGCCAGGGCACAATATGAGGACTGCATTTGTGTGTTCTTAAATAATATAAAAAAACAGAAAACTTCAAACCATTTGTTGTGCATGACAGAAATTGACCTGTAAACATTCAAGGCCAAAAGATTGTGGATGATCTGAATCACACAATAATTGTATCAGCCTCCCTCCATTTTGTCGTATCTGTCCTCTAATAGCATTTAAGGGAAGTGGTGCTTTTCCTAGAGTCTAAGGAAAGAGGGATGCCAATCTGGCTCTCATGGAGAGATATCACAAGAAAAGGACAACTGCAGTTTGACCCTATTAGTCAAATCTCTTTGAAGATGCAAATGATCATTTCAAAGCAAAATGTAAAAAAGTGTCATTCTCAAGGTTTTACCTGCAGAATTTAGATGGATACCTAATGTATTGATATTCAAATTTCATATCTCAGTATTAGTATTTTTACAAAAAAAGATTGATGAACATTTTAAGCATAACAGGAATGTCAGTTGCAAATATTTATGGAACAAACAAGAAAAAAGAGAGAAAGAGTAATAGTTTTCTCATAACTGCTGCTTACTACAAAAGGTCAAAAGTATTCTCTATGGTGACATTAAGGCAAAGGCCATAAGAGATATGGCCTGTTATGAGATAAGTTCATAACAGACTCAGAAAACCTGCAGCAGAAGCGTGAGAGAGAGAAAGAGAGAGAGAGAGAGAGAGAGATCAGACATAACTAAATCCTATATTAAATTGTAGTATGCTATGGGATGATACTATGCATTAGCTGACTTAGCACTGAGATTTTAGCAGAAATATATAGGCAACAGTCATGCAGAGAAGCTATTTAAATTATTTGCGATGTTATAGTCTTCTGATCCACAGGACAGCATATGTCTATATACAAAAACAATGTTACGTTGCATTAAACAGAAGGAAGTAAATGGAGATATAGCAAGTTACTGAACATCAGTCTTTTGGAAAAGCTCAGCAGCATCTGTTTGTTTGTTCTTTTTTTGGCTCACTGGTGTTATGGAAAAATCTCACCACTAGTAAGGAAGCTATTTTACATGATGCTCTGTTCTCGTTCCTGTCTAAGGTTTCCAAAATCTGACAGGAGTTTCACCCAAGCCGCTCTTGTAGTGAGTGAGGTGATATCTTTGCTCACCCTTGGGAATTGTGTAGCAGAACTGACTTGACAACATGTCCTTTTCAATTCCTTTGACCCAGTATCTCCAGTTGACCTTAGTTTGGCCTGATGGAGTTTAGTGTCGTCCTTATCTTGGTTTAATGGTTCCAAACATTTCACACTCTCATTCAAATCTCGCACAGAGCTGGGTTAATTGTAATTCATGCATTTAAAAACAATGTATTTTGTTGAAATTGGTGACTGACTGCTGGAAGCATTGAATGCACTGCCTCCATACGCCTCAATACACTTTACCTTTTAAGCTGACTCAATTACCCTCCTTTAAAAGGATTCTGGATGACTTTGTTGACAGGTTAGGTCAACTGAATTTGATAAATGTTTTTTATGAATTGCTAGTTACATTTATGTCAGTGTCAGTGTCCATAGGTCACCCTCAGAGAAGGTGACTTTTCCCTTTTTTTTTTTTTTTTTAAGTTTGCATTAATGTGTTTGTGGATTAAGGCTTTTTGATGAATAGATTGACGTTAAATTTCATGTCATTTACTCTGGCACATCCTTTAGCTCCCCAGTCTTATGTTTTTGGATTATAGATTTCAAAGCCTTTAATTGAATACCACAAAATGAATATGATAATATTTCTTTTAATTAAAGCATTATTCTTAAAGTGAACAAAGCTACCTTAGATATGCAGCACAGAACTGGCACAGTTAACTAACATTGCAATCAATTTCTCCGTTCTTTGCCATTGCAAGGTTATGTGTGTAATTGGCTGCATTTTTCAGTTGTTCCTCTTTCTTTCAGGTATAGGCTATTGTGAACCGTTTTAGATGCTCTTACACACAGACAATGTCAACATAAAACCTTGACCTAATGGACAGAAAGGAAGCCCTTCAGACTCTCATCTGTTGGGAGGTAAATTGCACTGTGGTCTTCTATTATTTGGCCTTGAAACTTTTGTCTAATTTAATGTCCTCAAGGATCCACTTTGCTAGCCATTGTCTGAGTAGATTCAGCCCATCCTTCTCAACCAGGAGTTTATACAGGCAGTCTGACCATTATTGTTTTCTGCAAGGTGACCCAAGGGACAAACCTCATGGTTTATTCACAAGAAGCTGGACTGAGCTCTTTGGATTGTTATACTATGTTAAAGCATTTTCACTTTTACCAAAAGCAACTTTAAATGGCCTATTTAATTTCTCCTGGTTATGCTGTAGATGAGCATCCTCTTTATATACCCTTCACGCATGCATTGAACAACACCGAGCAATTAATGGAGTGATCCATTGATATTTTATGGATTTTGACCTTGAATTAAGCTAAGAGGACAGTCTCCCTTACGACCGTGTGAACTGATTAATTGTTCTCATTATAGGGCAGTCTTTACTACTGTTTGTTTGAACAACATTTGTAGTCATCCACCTTCCTCGTTACATTCATCTTCTCTCTTGTTTGGGCAAAAAGACGGATCGATTGCCACAGAGGCATCGTAAAGGAAACCTCTTGTTGACTAATAGATCTGCAACAATATGCTTTTATTATCTCCTTAAACGTATTAATGAATTCCCCAAGGTCAAATGTTAGCGCCGAAGTCCAGTTGGCCTCTCAAAACAAAGACAATGTTGCTTGTCTCCGTCTGTCTGTGTCATAACCCGCCAAAAAATCAGGCTAAATGTTAGTTTCTTTGGGAGGGAGGCGTTTGTCAGGGATTACCATGAGAGAACAGCCTGAGGAAGCTTCTTCTGTATGCAAGTCACAAATGCTTGATTCATAGCACGCAGAGACAGAGCAGATGAGCTCCTCGTCGAAGAATGAAAAGAGGGGGAGATTAAAATGGCAATCCCAAGGAAAGACCAGTTTGAAAGGGGTATTTCAAGAGCCTCGATATATCTAATTCCAGAAGCTACTGTCGCACGATTAATCTTGTTGCCGCCATGAAACAATGTCACACTTTAATTGGAGGAATGGCATGGGCTGAAGGCGAACTTCCTCTGGTTGAAAGGTGTTCTGCTCGCTGCAAGTAACTTAATGTGTTTGTGTTGTACTCATGAATATGTGAGGCAGATGGAAACATTTTAGAGAGGCGACAACCGTTTAACACAGCTGTCTGATGCTTGCACACACAGATAGAAAAGAGAGGAAGGAAACTATCATATAAAAAAATTGACAAAATAAAATAACATTTTTAAATCAAATATCTTGCAATTGTATTTCATTTTTAATATGATATTTATATAAATATTTTTTTACTGTATAAAAATTAATTCTTTAACTTGGCTGTCTAAAAAGCATTTCATTTCAAATATGAATATATGACAATATATGGTTAAAGTTTCGTGATATTTACTTTTGCAATTCATTTATCCAACAATTTACAGTATAACACGGTGCTTATTATAAAGAGTTCATCATGAATAATCACCTGTACAGTTAACTGCCGTCATTGGATGATCTGATTAATAATTAGGGTTAGGGTCTTGAAAATGTATGAAATGTATGTCCCTTCTGAGAAGCTAATGGGATTTACAGGGGAGCTCATGTCTGAAACTCCACTTAATAGAAAAATGTGTGACATGCTCTTATCTCAGGTTTTATTTGACCTTTGTAGCACATTTCTTTAAAAATTCTAAATGTCACAGTAAAACAGCTTAATCCGCAGTTACAATGAATTCCACCAGTCATATGATGTGTAGTTTTGTTTTGCATTTGAGAGCTTTTGTAGATTTTAGAATTGTCATTTCAACTGGACATTTCACATTAGTCTACTTGTAAATTTGACACTTACATTCTTTTTCATTCCAAATTGTTAGATGTCATTCTGATCTGCATCACTTCCCACAGATGTTCTAAAATCATGGCCTCACGTTGTCGCCAATACGTAATGAGTGACTTTTAACTTTTATGTTTTATGTATTTCTTCCTTGTCCTGTTCTCAACTGCAGTGCTGCAGTTACTTTTATATCTTCTACCATGTGTGATTTAAATATTTATCTGGTGTGAACTGTCACCGTAGGCAGGCTCTCATTTAGATCTGACCTGTTCCGCTCTCACAATTCCCATGGAAGTTCTTTGGGAACAAAAATGCATTAGTAGTGCCTGTAGGTCTTTTTCATAAACTTTTCTACCTGCTTGGTGTTTTGTAACCGAATGTAAATTTTAGTCAAACTTGATCAATTCTCTAAGTTGTAGTTTTCAAGAGTAAAATGGGACAGGGTAGGGAAGACTGACTTGCCATGCTTGCTCAAAATAAAATAGAGCAACCGTTATTATCAGTGCCCAGATATAAAGGATGCAGATATAAAACCAAGTCTTAAATAATTGTTGTTGACCCTGCATCATTTGTTTTGTTCTGTTCTGGTAGATCGGTGGAGGGTGACGCATCAGACCAAAACACATGACTACATCAGCATCAGTCCAGAGCTGCGGTTTCACTTTTTCAAATGACAATATCCTGGCCGGACTACAGTTGTCAGTGATAGAAGTATTTGAAGTGAACACGATTCCTTAAAGGTGCCATCTTGCACATGAAATCAAATCATATTTCATATTCCATAACAGATGGGGGCCGTATACCTCCAGAAAGTGAGTTGTGCCACGGCCGCGCGCACTCTCACGTCTTCAAACACAAACGAGCGCTGTTTTGCTCTCTCTTTCTCGCACATGTTATTCAAATTATTTGACACGATAGTAAAAGGTTGGAAGACCGCAGTTTCACATGGAGCATTTGGAGATTTTTAGAGATCAGAGACTCAATGAACAACATCTCAACACTAAATGATGAAGACCGTCTCATAGAAGCCAGTCTCAAAAACAAGCCTGTGCATTTTGACGATATGGGAAAATAAAAGCCTGGGCTATTATTTTAAGTTTACGGTATTCGTTTTGTTCATATTACACTTTTATTGTTAGTTTGAATTAATTTGACAGACAGCATTCCCTGATGTTGATCAAGATAGCACCATTCAGAGCTGTCAACTCTCACAAATTCACCGTGAGACACAGGCAATTGACACTTAGCAAGCAGGTTAGTTAAGCTCTCAGATTCTGTCAATTTTATTACGCAATTCAAACTATAAATACCGTTTTGGCGCTTATACATGTTACACCACAGATCCCTAGCGCACGTGGACCGATCATCTCTACTAGCTAATGGAAAAAGAACATGAACACTGTTGAAAGATACAGTATGCTACAACTTACCAAAATGTATTCCTCATGCATAATATCGACCAATCATTTTTTGAACTTTTCCCTGAACTGAAATGTAGTAGTGGGCTGTATTTTCCACACGACTGACATCAGTTTCAACTACACACAAGCTGGCACGACTTACTTGTGTACTGCAGTTTGGCTAGTGGTAATGTTGCCCACCCGCATACCGCCTCCCATGGCCGAAACTGGTATTATGACACCTGCCGGGCCAGGGCTAGTAATTTAGGTTTATATCTCGGCAGCACTATAACTTGTCAGTTTTTTAATGATATCATTGCACTTGTTTCTTCTCATTCTTTTGATGCGTGTAGCTAATTTTTTGGATATTTTTACCTCAATTATTCCATATGGCACCTTTAATGTCTAGTGACACATCAGGGAAAATGTATGATTTAATTGAAATAAATTGTGCTAATGAAATGATAGAAAATGTGTTTTAATCTCATTTGAAAGCTTTGTAGATGACCAAGACTCCAATATGATTGTATAATGGAATTTATAGGCTGACCAGTAAGACCCTCTCATGAGCTTTGAAACATTGCGCTGTTTACTGAAGGAGTAGGCTTTCTGCTCGGAGGTGTAATGAATTTCTTTTCTTTGGACCGCGGCTTTGCTATAAAGCTCAAGGACATGATGTCCACTCCTATCCGGTAAAAGTTGACATAACTGACAATGAAAGAAGGCAGCTCTCTCCTTCCCAAATAATAACAAAGCTTAGAATAAAAAAATCCCATTTTCAGATGTCACATTCCTAATATGGGCTGACAGATCAAACGGCGGGGGTCATCGCACAATTCCATGCCTTCAGTGCACATTTATGGTGATTTAATTGAAGATATTTGCTTTTAATGAAAGCACTATCATGAGAACGTGAGGACACACTAGCTGTTTGGCATGCAGAGGAAGGGCTCTAAGAGGAGTCTGACAGAGTGTCAGAGAGCTGCCTCTAGCTCTCAGACAACAGCTGCTCTGAATGAGAGGGCGTCCTGGGGGTACTGAGACACAGACAGTGACTCTCTCCACTGGTGGGGGCGGCCGAAGCGTGAGGTGCATCAGAAGTTGGCCGAGAGCCAGGCCAAGGATTTGCACTGCAATTATTCCCTTTGTTTTCTAAACTAATATTAATGTTTGTTCTTTAAAGATGTGCTTTACTTCTTCTTTGGAACGTATATGACCACATGTGAATTCTGTTATTGATAGTGGATATTATGCGGGGAAACAGCTTGGGTTTAATTGTGAAAAGTTATTGAAAGTAAGGCAAACAAAGAAAAGTGCCTGTTTTCAAGTACACTTGCAAAACCGTTTCTATTTTTGGTATACTGCTTCATATCAAGGTCTTCTGTAGAGCTGGTTTACAGCTGAATTTTTATTTTATCTTCTGTTTGAATCATTGATTCACTCTAAAAGATGCTGTTGTTTCAATTCAACTTTGGGTCAAACATGGACAAACCTAGCTGTTGGGTTATTTTAAAATAACTTTTTTTTAACCCAATCCTTGGGTTTGTCCATATTTGACCCAAAATTGGGTTAAAACAACCAAGCATTTTTTGGAGTGTTGTTATTTTTGTGTATTACTCTGAAGCTGCTTTGAAACAACCTTTATTGTATAAATCGCTATATATAAATAAAGGTGACTTGACTTATATGATACTAATGCATGATCAAAAGTTTCTTGTGATTTTAAAGCAATGAGATTCAAATCTGGCATCCCCCTCATTTTGAAAGTAAGAGTAGGTTCAGCCATTTGTAACTTGAATTTGTAACATCAGAATATGATTCATTATCTTGCATCACTAGTTATATTGAAATAAATCACCTTGACTAATCTCTAAAATTTAATTAATGTTTTCCATTTAGATTGTTTTTTACTTTACAAATCATTGTGCAGCACATATCTTGTACACTAAATGAACTAGTGTGTGCACAATTGTATTTATACTCACAATGGCGTTTGAGGTGTTTCATTATAGCTAAATGAAATGTATAATGAAATATACAAATGTAATTCCATGGGTTGTTCAAGCAAGATGTTTTTTTTTTATATGACTCAAGTAATATAATTTAACTCCGATAAACTTGTACTTCGTAGTCAATCAATCAAGATTTGCCTTTTTAAATGCAGCACTGAAGTAGAAAGAGAAGCGTTTCTCTGTGGAGTGTCACTGTGGGAATATCACAATGAAAGTCCCAGAAAATTGTACCAGGATTAGTCAACAAATAAAGATGATATATTCTAGACTTGCCAGGTCCTGTAGGTATTATGTGAAATATCAACATTATATAAAAAAAATTCTGCAAAAATATTCAGCATGTCAATGACAATTTTTCCTCAGGAAATGTGACTGAATCTGTCCTAGAGCTATGGGGTTCTATTGCAAAAAATATTCATAGGGTTTATCAGGAAATTAAAAACTGGAAAAATACAGGCTACTTAATAAGCTGAGACCATAATGACCAGTTTATAGCGAACTTTAATGCACCTGATATGCTCTAAAAAACAGAAAAAAAGACAACCACCTTTTCTTTTTTTTTCTTTTTTTTTTTTTTTTGATTGTGGCTGTTGTTGGGCTCTCTCTCAAGTGGACATAAATTTACAGCTCTTCTAAACTAGGTCAAGGAAAGTGGTCCTCTGCTGAATTGAAGTTTCTTCAAAGTTTTTAACCAACTCCACACATTGGATATAAATTGGGTCAAACCGTCAGCTTTATTTTGAAGTCTTCAATGATGTGTTAGAGCAAGGCTCAGTTCAAATCATGCTGCCATGCAAAATAACGAATGTAACGCTCTTTATAAGATCAAATTTATTTCAGAATTTATCAGCCACAAATATGAAAATTCTAAGCCTATATTGCCGATATTCCTGGGAGGCTTGCGCAATAGTGAAAAGAAATGGTCTATAATATCTAAAAATAGATTTTTATTTATAAATAGATTTTTATCTAAATGCCCTTTACAATCACCTGATCTAAGAATTGTTAGTCAAAACTGAAAAGTAAAAAACAACAACATTTGATTAATCACATACAATTGTCAATCATTTCTTTATCAAAATCCAAGTCTTACAAGTAGCTTACTGCCTACACCTGTTTGGAAATTGCTGCGTTTTATTGGTTTATTCAAATTCAGATATTGAATTGATATACTTCCAATTCTCATTTGACTAACATTACATCTTTTTTTTTATTTTTATTATTGCTTAAACAAAACAATACAAGATAGCCTACACTTTAGAGCCAGGGTAGCAATGACCATGCATTTACATTAAAAAAACAAAACAAAATAAAAATATCACAAAAAACAAACAAACAAACAAGACCTTTGTATCAATCAAAGATTTTGAAGACAGTACACAAATGTAGTCTTATTGTCTTTTGGATTAAGCAAGGCAAGTTTATTTAAAAGGCACATTACATACACAATGGTAATTCAAAGGGCTTTACATAGAAGAAATTAAAATAATCAAAAGAAATCAGAATAATTAAGACAAGTTTACACCATTACACCATGTAAGTACAGGTACGTGCAACATCTTATATGAGTTATTGCCATAGACAGTGGTTATTGCCATCTTATTAATCTTTACCGCCATCGTGTGGTGGAGTAAAACATATAAATAGATTTCGCAATGCACCTGTGTAGGCTTTTCAGGTACTGTATATACCTGACGTTTAAACCAATTGTCGACAGTAGGGTTAAAAAGTACTTTGCCAAGCTTATCTTGTTTATGTGTTTGTGCAACCAGTACTTCCTGCGGCTGAATAAAAATATGTCACCAGAGTGAAGGGCTTGTGTTTTAATTTATTAATTGTGTTTATTTTCCAAGGAAAGCCTGAGGACGCTTATAGTAATAGGGCAACACTGAATGTTTGACGTAACAAAACAAATGGATCTCTCCTTCCTTTGCTATTATCTCGCCAATTTGTGACAGGTTGCTTTTCTATGGGCTTCTCAGAAATGTCAGTGTTTTATTTCTGTTTTCCAGAAAGAGCTGTACGGCTGCTGCTGTCACGCTTATGTATTATGAATGAATGTGGCCGAGATGGCTTCGTTCAATTCAGTCTTCGTTGTGTAGACACGTTTGATCATTTCAGTAATATCTGTTTGGGTGTGATAAAGGTTTGGTTTACAAACTGGATTATCGTAGGCGTGAATTCTTCGAACAGCAGTGCCTGCGGAGGTTGTTTTTGCGGCGTTAGGACCCTGGGGACAAGTTCTCATTCTCACAAGGCACAATGCAATTTGCATGCGTTTGTTCTGCAAGGCAAACACGGCTGTACGAGTGAAACCTAAACCACCACCGGAAGATCGAGGAACAGACTTGCATACTCGCCTGGTGTAGGATCACCATCGTGATGGGGAGCTTTCAATCTTTGCCGGATAACCATCAATATCGAACCCTGTCACAGAAGACAGGCTGTGAGTATAACTATTACGAAGGGTTTAATGGCATTTATCCCTTATTGTAATTCATATTATTCTAATGTTTGACAAACGCAGCACCATTTACTCAGAAAGTGACAAGCCGGAGATGTCTTCTTTACTTACACACTGTATAACTGTTCAGGATTAATCTACTGCGTATCTGCTTATTGTAATAATAAATAATAAAAAAACAACCTAATATGGACTTGTGGTAATTGGCTAAAAGATTGCAAAACTGTTGCAAATTGTGCATCTCGAGTGGCTGGTTGCCTCTTTCCTACAGACCTAAAAGGAAACATAAATTAAGTATAGCGTACAGTGTGTATTCTAAAAATGTGATGATTCACCATTTAGACATGTCGTTCCAAACCCATATGACAGGTGTTTAGGTGTTTGGCAGAATGACAGCCTTTCATTTTGCTCCATACAAGTGAACAATGACTGGTCAGTCTCTAACATCACCTTCTGTTCTACAGAAATAAAGTCATAAGGGTTTGGAGCAACATGACGGTGGTGAGTAAATAATGACATAATTTTGTATTTTTGGTAGACCGATCCTTTTTAAGGTTTCTTCATGACTCGTGATCATTCATAATTCAGTTACAAATGTCACTGTGAGGAATTTCAGATTTAGTTTTAGCAGTTGTGTTTCACTTCACACAGTGCATTGTGCCAGTTAGTGAGTCATCTGTTTGATGAGCACCTCCATTCTTTTCATTTTCTCTCAGTTTCACTGGAGCAGATCGGAATCCTCCACAATCGTTTTAAGCAGCTCAGTCAGAACGAGGAAACATTACGGTAATCTACAAGTGTTTTGTTTGGGAGATGATTCTGCAGAATGGTTCCAGCTTGAGTGTTGCAACAAAGAATGACTTTCAAGAATCAAATCAAACCAGTTTGCTGGTACTTACTAGTTGAAAAAATGCAAAGTTCTGTCATGCAGCTCTAGATTGCACAGGCTGATCATCATTCTCTGTAGGGCACAGCTGATTGGTTCCTTCTGTATCAGTAGCTCGCTGCTAAACCTTCAAATACTTGGTTAGCATTTGCTGTAGCAGTTGCAGGGTGCTTTCAGAAACCCGTACCTTCCCCAGATCCACCCGTATAGTTCTACATTGTACAGCAGTAGCAGGTCTATTCCGCCAAGGCCAAACATATCGACATGGTCATATCCATCACCATGCCAAACACACTGAGAGTTGTCATGACAGAACTAGTGTTATGCTTGATTAATAGGTCTGCTTGGGTGGTTTAGTTTGGCTAGACAGCAAACCAAAATGCTGGCCTTTTATGTGTCAGGCTTAATTGTTTTGTGTTCTCATTTAAAGGAGAGATGACTTTAAAACAATCCAAGATTTGGAAAGCAACCCAATTCGGTCCCAGATTATAGAGGCTTTCTTTGATAAAAGGTTTGTAATTGTTTATATACTGTGTATATGTTTGATATTTGTTGTGACAATAGTTATGTGAGGCTTGATATTACCCCCTACAGCTTCACAAATGTGATATTACATTTGAATACTATTTAACTATCATATATTTAAAGTTATTTTATTTTTAAGTTTCAAATTCACAAATATGAACGGCATGTCTTTCATAAGGGATGTGAAACTACACCTTTCTTTCGTTCTTTCTTTCTTCAGTTGAAAATAAATTAAGGTTTTTAATGAAAAGATTTCAGGATTTTTCATCAAAAACCTTAATTTCTTTTCAACTGAAGAAAGAATGACATGGATATCTTGGATGACATGGGGGTGAGTAAATTATCAGCAAAAGTTTTTTTAAAAAAGTGAACTACTCCTTTAAGTTTTTATGTTTGATTATATCTCTAATTATAATAGACAGATTGAACACATTCTTAAATTCATTTAGAAAACAAATATTTAAAGTAAAACACAATTTGCAAGCTTTGAGATTGTGTTAGAATAGTGTCTTCTATTCTTTCCAAGTCATCTCTGTCAAAAATTCATCTAACAACCCCAAACCTGAAGGTTAATAGTGAAGTTTAACATTCAGGGCTCAACAAAGCTGAAAGGGAGCAATAAAATTGTACTATACTTGCTTGTTCTACACAGAAATTTCCAGAAAGATGATGTGGGATCTGTGCAAGAAATTGGTTTTGAGGAATTCCTTACCGTCATGTCGTACTTCAGAGCACCGACCCATCATATCACAGAGGAGCAGAGAGAAGAAATGAGGAGAACCAAACTGCGCTGTAAGAACATTCAGAAATAATACTCTTGAATTATATTAAAATACTTGAAGGTGAGGGACCAGTGAACTGAGCCATGAATTTACAATACTAGTGAAACAATACTGTTTCTTTCTTGATACTGTAGTTCTATTCAACATGCATGACACAGACAATGATGGAACAATAACACTGGAGGAATACAGACATGTAAGAAATTACTGTAATTACTGTAATTCAATCCATCTGAGTAAAGCATTTGCTGTGTGTGTGTAGTTCATGATTATCTTCAAAGATTATCAGCAGTGTTGTGGTCTCTCTATAGGTAGTCGAGGAGTTGTTGTCCCGTAGTGGAGCTCTTGGAAGGGAGACAGCTAAGGGCATTGCAGATGCTGCAATGCTGGAAGTTGCCAGTATCTCAGTAGGTCCCATGGTATGTTATCTAGAGGTTGGATCAACAACAGTGTGTGGAGTGTATCAGATAACATGATAACCTGAGAATTTGTAAGAATTTGTTCCTACTTGTTCTGTGATGGTGCTGTTGGTTTCACTATTCACACTGTTTGTTCACTCATCCACCCACTCAAAAACCTACACCCACTCACTTACTCAAAACCTACACTCACTTACTCAAAACATACACTCACTCAAAACCTTCACTCACTCACTCACTCACTCACTCACTCAAAACCTACACTCACTTACTCAAAACCTACACTCACTCACTCACTCACTCAAAACCTACACTCACTTACTCAAAACCTACACTCACTCACTCACTCAAAACCTACACTCACTTACTCAAAACATACACTCACTCAAAACCTACACTCACTCACTCACTCACTCACTCACTCAAAATCTACCCAAAAACACTCAGTCACTCAGTCACTCAGTCAGTCAGTCACTCACTCACTCACTCACTCAAAAATCTACCCTAAAACACTCACTCACTCACTCACTCACTCATCCACCCACCCTGACTCACTCACTCACTTACTCAAAACCTACACTCACTCACTCACTCACTCACTCACTCAAAACCTACACTCACTTACTCAAAACCTTCACTCACTCACTTACTCACTCACTCACTCACTCACTCACTCAAAAACCTACACTCACTCAAAAACTTACCCTAAAACACTCGGTCACTCACTCACCCACCCACCCTGAGTCACTCACACACCCTCAGTCAGTCAGTCAGTCAGTCAGTCAGTCACTCACTCACTCACTCACCCACTCACCCTCATTTATTTACCCACCCACCCTAACTCACTCAGCTGGCTAAAAGCACTAGACACTCTGCAGAAAACGCCCTCGCTGTGGGCGTTTCAGTGCGTTTTGGCAGTGCAGTGTTTTTTTTTTTTCCATTGAGACGTTTCATTGCTATGATGCAGAATATCCGCAGCACAGTTTACTAAAAAAAATTCATACATGTTGTTCGGTTAGCTCTGCTAGTTGATGTCGTTGTACAGAAAGAATGTTGTGACAGTTGGTCGGTGTGTTATTAGTCCCGCCCCTCCGGTGATTGGATGGCTGGGTAAATAGTGACTCACTCAGTCACTCACCCACCTACCCACCCACCCTCAGTCAGTCACCCACCCTCATTCAGTCTCTCACTCAACCCACCCACCCTCACTCACTCACTCACCCACCCACCCACCCACCCTCAGTTAGTCACTCACCCACTCACCCACCCACCCTTAGTCAGTCACACACCCACCCACCCACCCACCCTCACTCAGTCACTCACTCAGTCACTCACTCACTCACTCACCCACCCTCACCCACCCTCACTCACTCACTCACTCACTCACTCACTTACCCACCCACCCACCCTCAGTCACTCAGTCACTCACTCACTCACCCACCCACCCTCAGTCACTCAGTCACTCAGTCACTCACCCACTCACTCACCCACCCACCCTCAGTCACTCAGTCACTTACCCACCCACCCACCCTCAGTCACTCCCATAAACATAAACATACATAAACATAAAAATTACCATATAAGTGAGGTCATTTGGCCTCCCAGGCATAGTTAAACATGCATAACTTGCACACAAAATCTCTTGTTAATCTCTCTGTTCTTTGTGTGTTTTTTTACCAGGCACCTGATGAGTTCTTTGAAGGAATAACATTTGAGCAGTTTTTGAAGGTTTGTAAATTTATATATTTTGCTTATGCACAACCAGATGGTCTAATTTACACATTATCTTTTAAGTAAATACACTACTGTGTATTTGCATTAAACATCATCACATACAACGCGTGTAAACGTAAGACATTGTATGGTCTGAACTCATAAGACTTGCCTTTTATAACCAGCCTTCGCTCTTTTTTTCCTGGTTTCCTGCTCAACAGATTCTTAAAGGAGTTGAAATTGAGACGACAATGCACATTCGCTTCTTAAACATGGACACAACTGTATTGTGCAAGTAACATTCTTTCTAAATACTGCTGGTTAAATGTATACTTTCTAGTAAAGTAAGCACTTTATTAGGTGAGGTCAGTTTGGAATAGTTTGGATAGATCTCTAGTGCTATGAACTATTTATAGGAAGCTCAGAATGTGGATTTGACAAAAGTTAAAAAGCAATAAGAAAGAAAGTATCTTAAAATCTGAAACTCCTGGCTTTGCATGCACATATTACATAATTATAGTCCAATACAATTAATACTATGCAGGCATTTATTTATTTATTTATTTATTTGACTTGTATACACCGTCCTATTAAAAAAATGCAATGTTGAATGCTTATAACCAAATGCAATTTAGTATTAATACTGAATAGAGCATTCATATTATTAACACCGATATAACAATAGCAATATTTTGTGTGGTCTCTTTATGTGTAATCTGCATTAATACTAATAAAATAAAACTACTTGAATCTATAATCTGCAATAAAGAACTGCAGTTACTCTTATAGACCAGCAGATGTTGCTAATGTAACAGCTTTGTTTATGTCAGTGGATATAGAAATACTCAGGTTTATGGCAGAAACTGTTTGTGTGTTTAATAAGCATGTTTCAGCTTGTCCTCGCAAGGGCAACTGGAAGTTTATCAACAAAATTGCATTATAAATGATATATTAAATATATAATTATTCAAAAACAAATAATGACCTAGTGGCATTGATGATCTGTAACTGCTAGTGGACACCAAAGACCTTTAATGAATATCATCAGCCACGTATATTTCAGTAACAACAAACTTTAAGAGATAGAGCTCAAGTTGTGCTCTGTTCGCAGTTATAAATTGTGCAGCATTATTATGCAAATGTAGTTTTGTTTTGCATAAAGCGTTTTTGTATTTGCAAAAATGAAACTAGAATTTACTCTGTGATCATAGTCAGTAATCAGTCAAAAAATGTCTCAGAATGAAGGAATTAATGTTTCGTCTGTTAACCTTACAGTAAAAAAAAACAAACTCTTCATGCAATTACATTGTGTATTGAATCTGCAACTTGCATTTACCACAATAAAATGGCATCTTGCAACACTTTTTGTAATGCGCTGTTTTTTCCCCCACTGAAACAATTCAAAGCATTTCTCAGATCGCTTCAGTATTTGACAGTAAAAGGGCGATGATCACTTTCATATTTCGTGTGAAAGTGTGTCAAGTGAGGTTGCCAACACAAGACAGAAAAAAGTTCTCACATGAGCACCTGTTTTGATTGTAAATTATTTGATTAGGGGGTCTTCCCCACCACACGCTGTCTGTGAAAGACTCTGTGACCCACTACCTTTTTTTTTCTTGTTTCCATGAATATGCCACTCCCTTTGTTAGTAAGTGTGGCACTGTTACAAAAAACCCATCTGTGTTTCTACAGAAATCAACTTTGTTAGACATCAGGAAGTTTGATGCAATGTCAATGCCAACGATCACTGTAGCTGTTTGAACTGTTTTGTATGTACAAAATGCAGCTCTGGTTTTGCACAACTTCAGGACAGAAGTTTCCAGGACTATTCAGCTGCTAGAGATCATTATGCACAATGTCAAGTGTTCATTAGAAAAGGGAATACAACCTTTATTAACTAGAGGAAAATCCTCTCTAGATAATCTTGCAGTATGATGATGATAGAGTTTGGTGGATCCCCAGATAATTTGGCTTGCATAAACCTGTTTTCCATTAAAAAGAGATGGGAAAACTTGCATTTCTCATTTTTAAAAGTCCTTAAAGGAGCATTTCACCCATTTCAGCATTAATCTTTATAGAATGAATCATATATGTAGTCGAAATGAAAAAGAATTTTTGAATTTGGTGCCCTCTTGACCGAGAAAAGACTGAAAAATAACTGAAGGGTGCATTTGTATGCAAGACAACAACTCCCACAATGCACCACATAGCACAGTTGTCAATGAGGGGCTGCTGGCTTATACTTCTGTTTTGTATTTGTTCATTGTACTATTAAAATGTTTAAAAGTTCGCCGGTTCCCGCCTCCTCCTTCCCACAACAACGAACCCCGTTGACGTTACATTGGCAAACTCATTAGTGAATTACTCCTCATTTGTATTTCTTTCTATATGGTGAATATGCATGATACCGGGATGTTCAGTCAGGCGAAACTAGGATGGTTCACATCACAACACAAACGTCCGTGTGCTCGTCTGATTCAGAGATTTCGTCCAGGAGAAATTGCTATCGTTGAAATTCTCTGCCGCAGACAGACTCTATCTGTGTCCGTAGCGCACAGCGAGAGCACAGGCACCAGCAGTCCGCCTCAGCTCGAGCCAGTCCGGGCTCCTCGTCCGCGACAGGCAGCCGCCTCCTGTTCCTCCATCAGCCTCAGATGGCTCATAAAGATAGCCACGAACATCGGATTCGAGCTGCAGAATTTTAAAATCTTCTTCTTCCATATCATGTTTAGTTTCTTCCGTCATTGTCATACTTCCTATCTCATCTCAACAAGCGCTTGTTAGCTTAGCTTCCAAACAAGATGGCGGATATTGATTCAGTATCAGCAAGTCAAGTCCCACCCACTGATCTGTAATAGGTCTGTAGCTTGAGTGGGTCCCACACCCTGGAATAATGTTTGTAGTTCCTACACTTTTCAATGAAATGTGACTTCCTGCTTATTATGACATAAAATGACGATTTTTACGTCATAATAAGCAGGAAGTAAAACATTCCCATCTCAGGGGAAAATAAGGGAATAATTCAAAAATATGACCGGATTTCTAACTAAGCTTAATGCAAATGGGTGAAGTGTCCCTTTAAATACCAGTTACAGGGGTTACAGCGCTAAACATTTACTTTTTTAGGCATTCTTCATCACAAATGTACTTCTACCTTGCCAAATCAGATGAGAGCAAGGATGAACAGCAATTTTTAGCCATTTTACCATCTGGCCGTTTCATGAAGATGGGTTTGGTGGATCAATGGTAGAGTTACTGCATGAATATCATGACCCTGCAGCATACCATACCATGACACTTTTTGCATCACTAAATTTCTGATGTAGTATTGTGTTGGGAAGGGCCTCCCTTGATTCAGCATGATTATGACTGTCAATGTTTCATTGAGATGTAAAATGTAAAAAGGCATTTTGCTTTTTCCAGTTGCAATATTAACAGATAATATTATATAATATAATAAGACGTTTAAGAAAATGCTGATAAAGCTCCCCTCCCTGTTTCTTTTTCCTTAAAAACATTGCCATGCAGAACTTGACCTATAATGAATCTTCCTACTTCCATTTCCACATAAGCGTGTGACTAAGGCAAAGTGCCTGAAATGGCAACATTTGTACACAGTGTAAGGACAAGAGCAGAAGTTTCCTTTAGTTTATTTTGAAGATATGAATGCAAAGTGATCTTAGTTTTCATATAAATAAGTATCAAAATAATTCCATATAATTTAAAACTGATAGAAAGCATTCATAGCTGTGCTGAGTGAAATATACTAACCAAAGGATGTAAACTGTCAAACTATCAATCTCAATGGCTTGAGATTAACTCACATGGACAAAAACACACTTATACCTTGTGACAGGGGAGACAGCTAGTCAGTTTTTTCCCCTTTCTGATGTGGTGAAATGAATGCGTCATTATGGGCTGATATCAGTCTCTTGCACTTCCTGACTTCTAAAATGGTCTCAACTCAAGACTGTCTCAAAAAGTACATATAACATTTACAAGGATATTCAGGTTATTTAGCACAGACCACAAAAGCCAATATGGCTAACGTGTGACATCACACTTTATCACTGCAAATTTCTTTATAATCAAAACAATTGTCTCTGACAACATGCATGACCTCATAGAGTGCTGTTAAGAAATCAACAGTAAGCGCTAAGAATTGTTTTGTGCCTTCTTTCCTGAATGACAAAATGCTCCACATCCAGCCATATTGTATACAGTTCTGATGACAGCTGATGCTTCATAAATTAATCAAATGGGTTGTTTTTTACTGTCAAATAACAGAAGGAACTATGGCAGTCCATGACATCCAAATACGTTTATCCATTCTAGTCCAAATGGAAGTTTTTCCAAAAAAACTTTTTTGTCTACATATATGGATAAAGTATGCAGGGCAGAAATAAATTAAATTAATAAATATTACATAAAACAAATACTCCACATGACATCTTTTCAGCATAGATTAACCAAAATAAATAGTAATATTAAACCATCGACATCGATTTATATCTCAGAACAATTTTGTTTGTCCTTTTTCTGCACATTTTCCCCCTGAGAGACTTTTGTTCTTGAACTGCTTTGCTAAGGAGCTCCTGAAGCCGAGACAGGACAGTGCATCCATAGGCCTTCTGCTGGAAAATATTTTGTGCAGGGGGAATTCCCGTTGGCCTTTCAGCTGGCTCAGGAATGGGTATATTTGGTAGGAGGATTTGTAAGAGACAGTTCACTCTCAGAGCAGTGTGGCGAACATGTGTCATTATCATGTTAAGCCCCTCTGCCACAGGGTTGGTTGGAGGATTGAAGTCTTTCTGCTGCTCCATAACTGTCTTCATGTGAGGCAGAAACTCTTTCAGGCGGGTGTAAACACTCAAGATGCGCTCCGATATAGTCTGGCCGGAGATTGTTGATTCTGGAACATTGTCCATTTGCATGTCACAGATCAGGTCTGTAGAGTCTCCTTGACTGGCTTTCTGAATGAGAGAAGACAAGCCTATAAGAACTAGTTGTACAAAAGTTGTTGTTGTTTTTTTTTGTATATTTTTACAATCTATTTTATCCTTACAAATTTATCCTTTATTTTAAATTCCAATATTGTCTTGGGCAATGCTCTTGGCTAATCCAGTGAACAGAATTAAGGATATTATCCAAGACCCCACTTTCCACAACATATTTAATAACCCCATGACTTGATTTACAGGATAAGAATTATGAAAATTGTTTTTTTTTATTATTTTTTTTTACTCATAATTTCTAAATAGAAATAAAATATTTTATAGCTTGACTTAAGAAGAAAATAATACATTTATTATAAAAATGCCCTCGGAGTTATAAGATATTATTCATTTCCATTACTTTTTCACATTTAGACTTTTAAAAGAAGGCTTTTACCTATTTTTCACAAAAACCTTTTGAAATTGAGAAATATCTTCATATTTTCTTTGTTTGTCTTATTTAGGCCACGGCCCCTTAGACAGAATGGCGTTTATTTATTTAAAAACCCACTCTGTGACAACTAGCCCCAATCTGTGTCTTTTGCTATTTTAAATATGACCATGAATAATTCTGTTGATAGACTACTTTCCACACTTTATGCAAAATATATACTGTCGAATAGCTAAATTTACACTTCCCACATACCCACAGACTCCCACCCACTCTCAAAGCTAACCAGTTTTATCAATGAAAGGAATCACCTCATTGGATGTGGAAACCACCCAAGCAACTGCTGACCATATTAGGCACGTATTGTCAGAGCATCTCCTATTTCTTATACCAATCACAACCCAAACTAGGATTATTCATGTAAACGTCATTTGCAATGTTAATTATTGTAAGAAATAGAGTACTTACATATGTTTGTAAGAGCATTGCAGTCTTTTTGCTGGTTAACCTAGTGAGCTTGATACTATTGTGAAGAAGCCGGCTGCAGTTTTCATTCTTGCATGACATAGTTGGTTGCACTAACTGGACAGCAATCAAGATGAGGAGAGGAAGGATTATTCCTTAAAAAAATGTAATTAAAGTCATGTTAAACAAAGAAACTAAGCTCAAGTCAAAACAAACTCACATTTTATGGTGCATACTTTGACAAAAAAAAATGTCTTTAGATTCACTGCAGTCAGAATGACCAAATGATGCTCTTATGAGTACACATACATGTAAATCTATCAAATGCAACACACATTTCAATAAATATATGGATTTTGTTTATGTGTATTGTAATTGGGTTATTAATTGAAGCACAGCATTAATAATATTACATATCTGACTGTATGACTGTAAGCGTGTTGTTATGTGTGCAGGGTGGCAGTAATACTTACTGGATTTTGCTTGTGATCTCTGAGACAGGCAGACCATGTTCCTAACATGACAATTCATTCTCCTTTCACAGACAAAGTTTCAAACTGGTCATGATCATAACTCTGAAAAAGTTTTTAAAGACTGAAACCACACATTTGTCATTGGAAGGAAATGACGCAGCCAGCTTTCTGAGGCAACAAGAGTTCCCAGAATTTTTTTTTTTCTTTTTGCGTCTTCATTATCACATGTACTATGTGTAATGCTCCCTCCTTCTTTAGCTGCCACCCAGTTTTTGTGAAGATGCATCTCCTTATGTGATGCAGAGTCTGGATAGGTTGAGCAATCATCTCTACTTACACAACCGTCATTACGTCAAATGAGCTTATAAGTAAAAATGTAATTTTAAAATGTAAAATGTTTCCTCATAAATCTTAAAAAAAGATTTTGATGTTGCACAATGCCACGCAACAACATCTCTGAGTTCATTTTATTATCTACTTTGAGATTTATTTTTTATGCAAACATACTCTTGCATTTTCAGATCACACTTTTTGAACAGTTTTACATATCATCAGTCGAAAACAATGCTCTAAGTTTGACAATGCCATGCTAAAAGCAGCAAAAATGTGAAAAATAACCACAGTCCAGCACAGCGCTCTTCCACCCTTGCTCTGAACTCTGTCCGTTGTTGGTTCAACAGGAAGTGGTCTTGTAATAGGAAGGTAGTTTCTCAACTATATTTTCACTGACACCTTTCGATCTTTTGACGCCAAGTTTGGAATTTCAGCCACCTATCAACTTCAGACAAGGAAGGAAGATGACGAAAACTTTGCTGTGCTTTGATTTGCCTTTGCTTTTATTCCACTAATGTGTGATGCAATTGCGCATTTATTGCATGCAGAATGCCTTATGTGGACAGAAAATCACATCTGATGTTTTCTGAGCTATAAGCTTTATTTTTACCCCTTATGACTACAAGGGAAATCCCAGAGCCAAAAGTTTAGAACTTGCACAAACATCCTATAGCCCTCCAATTAAAGTCTGATCTCACAGCCACAAATGCAAAAGAAAAAAAAAACATTTATATGCTTATAGACAAATCCATGTAATTTCTTTGGTAAGAAGTCTGCCTGTTCAAGCATAAGTGTGGCACTGATGTGGTAAGTTGTGTCAGTGTCACAGGGGAAATCAGTGTCTTCTCAGCAAAACACAGGTAATAGTTCAGCACCTGGTACTTTCCACAAATCTTACCAAAAATCATACACAATAGGCAGAGTGCGGAGGGAATGAGGATATGTATATATATATGAAGTGTTGTTTGCTGACTGTGGTCACTTTCTCCAGTATATGTTACTGATTTAACATCCTGAGTTTTGGATGTGCATGGGTGTGTGTCAGCCCAGTCTCAGCATGGGGCACCTTCAGCCCATTCAAATGTTTATCTGCTTCAGTCAACTCTGAAATGTTTGTAACTCAGTCACTGGAATTGTGCTAGTGTTAATTCAGCAGAATTCATGCTTTTGAGTGTCAGACAGGTCTGCGTTTTATATGTGGGGCAAAAATATCAAAGACAATTTCGCTTAACCTCTAAACCACACAGGAAATGGTTTACTTGAGAGCCTAAGGAAATCCCCCAGTCTCTTTTACGTATTTCTCATAATTACCTATAGGCTAAACTCACCTCAAAATGTTTTACGTAGAATTTGACACGGTTGAGGATAATGATAATTGCAACACATAGCTCTCCTATAATTCAGTGGTGAATCTTGATATTGTGTAAGAACTCATAAACATGTATGACATACTGTTGACATATGTGCACGCAAATGGCTTAAGTTTTTTTTTCTTTTTTCTTTTTAGGTTGTTCATATTGTGTGTTGATGATGGAGGCGTTCTGCTGTGACGCTGTGATGACGCACCTGTGTTCGGCAATTTTCTCAAATGCAGCAGGTCATTGTTTTTGGTTTAATTTCCTTATTTATTATATTTTATATTATTACGATTAATAATTTGATCGATTGTGTGAAACAGTGGATTATTCACTAAACGGGGGACACGTAGCCTTATACTAAAATGACACTCATTGTTTGTAAACTATATTTTAATCACATTTCTCAAAAGTCCTAGGCTATTGATTCTTTACACGTACAACTTTTAATTAGCAAACAAATCAAAAACAAAGACAATAATAAACAAACACTGACTGCACCTTTAAGTATGCAGCAGAGTTAGAAACGATAAAAGTTTAAGACGCATGCACGCGCGCGCACACTCTTTCCGCCGATTGCCCATGGTAGGCATTGCGTAACCGTGCGTAACTCACTCTATCCCACCGGATCTGTATGCTTCCTCCTCCTCCTCCTCCTCCTCCTCCTCTTTCATCTCAGGAAGTGCAGCCGCTAGTCTGAAGAGAGGCTACGGACTCCCGCTCTCGCCGAACAGAGCGACTCGCGCGCCATCCATCGCGATGCTGTGCCTTTTGCAGGCACCTGTGAACGACATACGCCAGTAACAGATGAAGGGTGAAGAGGATGCGCTGGAAGCAGCAGGCTGTTTGCGGGCAGCAGGGAGACGCAGCGGCATCATCCTCATCCTCAGCATCAGCAGCAGGGCGCTCGGTTAGCGCCCACCCCCACTCACTTCGTCTTTTCCTCCCCCCCTGCAGAAGCATGCTTGCGTGAGGGATGAGGCTGGAGACAGGGACATCAGGCCAGAGCTGCGGCCTTCTTCTTTTCACAAGAGCCGGGCTCGCCATCATCGCAGCAGCAGCAGCAGCATCCGCCAACGCTTTGCCATCATCACACCAGCATATTTGGTAGGCAGCCTATCTCTCCTCTTCTGCTCGCCGTTTTTGCATAAGAAATGCAGGCCTGCCATGGTCATCCACTCAACCCCACATCAGTAACCATGGCAACCACATCCTGTTAATAAGCGCTTTTTCACCCCCCCCCCCCCCCCCCCCCCCCCCATGTCTTTCAGTCTATGGAGCGCAGGCTTATTTTCCGTCTTTTTTGTAAAGATATTAATTTTGATATGATTTAGAGCTCTTTTCTGGAGCTGTACATTATGTACAGTCACCCCCCATTTCCAGAATGCAAACTATGTCAAAGGTTTTATATATAGTATATACACAGAGAGAGGTTAGAAGGCTACATGATCATTAAAAGAACATAATTATTTGCTTTCATATTGCCATTTTGATTCAACTAGTGACACTATTTGAATGATTATATTTTACAGACACAGTGTGTTCAACCCATCAAGATTAATCTGATTAGCTCCAAAATTATATGAACCTAAATACTTATTTGACATGAGATGTGTAACATGCATTTAATCATTTTATTTTATCTAGTTTTTTTTTGTATGCAAGCTGGTTTTATGATCTCTAATCAAATGACAAACTATACATGGTATATTTTTACTGTAAAAACTGAAGATGATTTAAAATGAACTTATTAATAATGTGAATTAGTAAAACACTAAACAGTGAAATATATTCATTTTAACTTAAAATCCTGATACTGATAAACACATTATGCATCAACTTTTCATGTATTCAGTAGCTCCTGTTGCCCAAAATTTTTATATGGACATTTCAGATTTTCACATTTCACTCTATAACATTATGCTAGTAAAAAAAAAAAAAAAAATGTTAAAGGAAAATTTAAACAATTCATATCATTACACGCAGTGGCTCTGATGGAGCAAATAAACACAGCATTAAACAAAATGATGCATGCTCTCATTTTTATTGGTTATATAATCATTTACATACATATGTTTCATATTTTTTTCAATTTAGAAAATTCTGAATTAATCATAATATGACAGAAATGACTCGAATGTCACTTTACAGAATTGGTCATTGTGGAGATGCTACTGTAGTAATTAGTAATGGAAACAATTACATTTTTGATCTTAAATTTATATCTTACATGGTGTGATTTAAAAGGTGCAAAGAGAAAATAATCTTGCTTGGCTTACGTGACCTTTGACCCCCAACACACTGTGTTTGCAGGTCAGTGAGCAGATCCAGGAGCATGAGCAGGAAGTTGTGCGGCGTGAGCAGATGTCAGGGTATAAGCGCATGCGGCGGCAGCACCAGAAGCAGCTGATCGCCCTGGAGAACAGGCTAAAGGCTGAGATGGATGAGCACAAGCTCCGGCTGCAGAAGGAAGTGGAGACCCAGGCCAATAACACTTACATTGAACTGGAGCGGCTGGCCAAGAAGCAAGCTGCTCAACTGGACAAGGAGGTACTTGCTCATACTGTACTTTACACATAGTGGAGAGGGTTATGCAAAGTTTACAAGATAGCATTTTTTTTTCTGTAAGTTGCTACTGTGAACATGCAGTGGGGTCCAAAAGTTGAAGACCACAGTAAAAATTTGGAATGGAAAAAAATCTCATTTGAACCTGGAAAGAAACAGGAATTTTTAGAACTATGAAAAATGTAAAACAAATAAAGGTTATGAATTAAAATGAATTGGAAATATTTTAGTTTTTCAGTATTATCAAATAAGCACATTTGTGACACTGATCACTTGAACTCCTTTGTACAGGTGATCAGATGTTCTTTGAATCTCTTTGGATCATCTCAAATCAACAAACTTGTGGATTTCAAGCAGCTCGAGGCTGCTATGATTTAAAGAAAAGGTGAAAATACTATGCAGTTCAAAAATCTTTTTTTTAGAATTTGTAATTCAATTTGTAATAAAAAAACCTCTATTAAATTATAATGCGAAAGGATTTTCACTAGTGGTCTCAGACTTTTGTATGCCGCTATATGTGGATTACAAGAATTATTTAAAATAGATTTTGATGAATTGACTTAGTTCAGTATGTTTATTCAATATAGCAAATCACCATGATGACAAAATATCGTCGGTTTACTAATGCACAGCTGACCACAGTAAGCTTTTTGTGATACTTATCCTCCCTTGGTCCTAGGTGATTCATTTGTAAATGATTAATGTTGCAAAACCAGATGTTTTTTAATTTTGTCTCTCAAAAGACGAAGGCCTCGGCAGCTGAGGAGAAGAGAATCCAGCAACAGATCTTGGTCCAGCAGAAGAAGGAACTGACCACCTTCTTGGACACACAGAAAAAGCAGTACAGACTATGCAGAGAAAGAATGAAAGAGGTGAGATCAGGACAGTCAATGAATTCACAGGTCACAGGAAAAGCCCAACTTTTAATGGATGGGCCCCACTCTTTTCAATGAATATACCATAGATAGACCAGTGGTTCCCAAACTGGGGTACATGAGCTGACAGAGGGGGGTATGCAAATAAAATGCTGCTTTTTGCCATTCATTTAATTCTACCATTTCAGTTCATTCTAAAATCTTTTGCAGTCATAACTGACTGCATCCACACAAGCAGCGTGCATATTATTGGTTGCTTGCCGAGTATGCTGCCTTAGCAAATTGTGCTTTACTGCCATTTACACGTACTAGCAAAAATATAGACACAGACTATGCATAGAGATCGTTTTAAGACTCAAATTCTCATCATTACAAAAACACACCCTTGTGTAAGTTCTTGTTTTTAATTTAAATATTATTTAAACAAGAATGCATTTTTTTCAGTTGAATGAACATTTTGTACAGTACATATTTACATCATGTACATTTGAAACACAGTTTTGTTTGCTTTATTTTGCAACGAAATAATAGTTCCAACCAAAGCCACAGCAGAACTGCAACACACAGATCCATCAATCAGGGGGTAGTGAAGGGAGAGACTTAAAAAAGGATAAAAAGGGCTGCCATTTACTGTAAAACTTGTTGGAAACACCTCTCAGAGAATATTGAATCTTTTCTAATTTCAAAAAGAAAATAACATCGCTTAGCCATTGAACGCTGGCTGGTAGGGGCTTTTTTAGATTTCCAGTGGAGAAGAAGTTGTCGTCTTGCAAATAGAGATGTAAAAGCAAGGATGTCTAATCGTTTGGATGTAAATCTATTGTAATCCTCTGGGCATCCAAATATGGCAATATGGGGAGAGATAGTTAAGTTCATCATAAATATTTCAGAAATAATATCAAAGTACCTCTGCCAGAAGGAAAAAAACTAACGGGCAAGAAAAAAAAAACAGATTAGTTAAATTACAGGGAGATGTATGGCATTTGTCACAGCTGTCGGTGACAGCAGGAAAAATTCGTGACAGGCGGGCCTTGGAGAAATGGATCCTATACAAGACTTTTAACTATATCAAAGTTAAACGGGCACAGGTTGGTGCATGGCGCAGTGAATAAGACACATGCCTTTGGTGTGAGAGATCCAGGTTCGAAACCACTGTGAGACACCAATGTGTCCCTGAGCAAGACAGTTAACCCCTAGTTGCTCCAGAGGCATGCAACCTGTGACATATATAGCAATTGTAAGTTGCTTTGGATTAAAGTGTCAGTTAAATGTAATGTAAATGTAAAACAAAACTTTAAATAAATGTTGAGCTCGAGTGGATTTTGTTGAGGGCAACATTCCACCAAGTGTCATACAATTCCAACCCAAGTTCACCCTCCCAGGCACTCCTAACTTTAGTGGTGGATGAGGTGTCATGATTCAGGAGTTAAAATTAACTAAATTTCTGAAATGAAAGACTTCTGAGGGGAATCTGGAGAGAGAAACTCTTTCCACAATTGGAGTGGGGGTGCCGAAGGGAAGGTTGAGAACAAGAATTTGGCGCAGTGTCTGATTTGAAAAAAACGGAAGACGTGAAATGGGGGAGTTGAAATTCACTTGACAAATCTGCAAAGCAACGGAAAGTACCATCTCTATAGAAATCTTTTTTTCTGGGAGAAGTTTTCAGGCCTTTGTCATACCATGTAGAAAATGTGGGATCAGACAGAGCAGGTTGAAACAAATGTTTTTATTAAAGGAGCTGAAATAGATGGAGAAGTGCATTTAAGAAACCGTCTAAGTCAGAACCATATTTTAAAGCCCTTTGAACAGTTTGCAGTTTGTACTGAAAGTGTCTTTTGGACCTTGAACCGTTTGGTTCCCACTGAAGTGCATTATATGGAGAAAAATGCTGGAATGTTTTCGTCAAAACCTTAATTTCTTTTTGACTGAAGAAAGAATGACATGGACATCTTGGATGACATAGGGGTGAGTAAATTATCAGCAAAAGTTTTTTTTTCAAAAGTGAACTACTCCTTTAAGTAAAAAGATCTTAATTGTCCATTCTACTTCCACGGTGCTAATACTTCCTGAAAAGTTGTTAGATCTCTTTCTTGATTAATGTCTTAATGTATGCACTGGTGTCATCCGGTGATACGAACTCCCTCTTGGCAAGATCATACAGTATGTGACAAGGAGGCGAGCCGGGTAGAGAAGGCCATATTGTATCCCCGCTATCTCACGGAGTTGGCGGCGGAAGTCATTGAAGGTGGTTCGAGCACAGGAAGTCTTCGCGGTATGGTCAGGGAAGATATGTATAGCCATGTTGCCGACCTTTATTCTTTGTTGGGCTCTAGCTCGCCACAGAATGTCTGCACAGTCGAGGGCGAGGGCGTTCCCTGCAAGTTTGGGCTTGGCCTGCAAGGTACGGTGGGCGCGGTCCAAAATGGGCTCCTTATCCAGCTGAAAGGCCTCTTTGAGCAGAGTAGAAACAGCCAACATCATGGAAGGGTTGGTTGAATCTTCAGGCACGCCAATGATCCGTATATTGTTGTGTCGTGATTGTGCCTCGAGATCTTCACATTTAGTTCGCTCTTTGCAGCTCAGCAGATAGGTGTTCTTCGAGTGTTTACTTTAGACTGTAACGAAGTAATGTTATCACTGCAGGTGGAGAGTGAAGTTTCCATTTCAATTTCCAAACATTACGGTGCTCTTCAGGGCGCTCACTTTAGCCTGAATGTTTGTAATAGTACATGTCAATTTGGATTTAACTGCCTGCAGCTTGATAGACATAAGATTTTCGCTTAGGGCAGCCTGGAGCTCGGTTTTGAAAATAGCCACCATCTCCTTGCAAAGTGAAGAGAGCAGTGTCTCCTTGAAATCGGGTGAAATAGCAGGCATTGCAGCACCTTCGCAGGGGGAGCAGGAATCACTACCAGGCGAGGATGTAACGTGCGCAGCAGGCCGCTGAAGCACCGCAGATGTAGCACTTCCAGTTTTGGGTTTAGCTGACATTTTTTTTCGGCAATAGTCAAAGAAGAAGTGTTAAATAGAACTAACACTAAGAAAAATATCACAAAAATGTGTCAAAGAATTTAATTTTGAAGCTAATTGCAGGAGCTCCTTCTCCAAGTTGCGTCCTACTCCACAGATCGTTAAACCGAAAGTCCTGGCTTTGATTCTTGCTGGCAAGAATCTGGTTGTTTCCAAAGACTTGCTTTTGATGAAACTTTAATGTGATTGATCATTAAATCCACTAAATCCCAAATATGTTCATATAGGATTCAAGTCTGGACTTTGACTGTGACTAAAGATTGCCAAAGATCTTACACATACCGGTGGATTAACCATTACATAAATAAAAATGATTTTGGTAATAACCAATACTGTTACAATAGTTTAGGGCAGCTGTGACACAAACCTTACATTGGGTGGTGGTATAATATTTAAAAAACAAAAAAAACAAACAAAAAAAAAAACAGTTTTTGGCATCGCTCTGCCACTCCTCACTATTAGCTGGTTCCTATCCCAGCCAGGAATATGGGGGGAGCACTCTGGGTTCGGGTCAAATTCGAGGTCGGGGCCCTCCCCACAGACAGTACGCCAAATATCCTTTTCTCTGTCTGACTATTTGTATGTGTGAACTTGTGAAATGGAAAAGGTGTGACTGCAGTTTAAGTGGGACAGAGGGGGTACACAGAAGGATGTTAAATGCCTCAGGGGGTACACCAATCTAAAAAGCTTGGGAACCACTACCATAGACAATGTTATTTCCACAGGGCCCTGAACCACGTCAGACTAATTGTTTCATATTACCTGTAATAGGTGTAAGCCAAGTATAATTCCATTGCCACTTATGCCCTTATATTCTATCACCATGATTTTGCAGTAAAATATATATATTTGTTCTTTATACATTAGGAAATGAATGAAGACTCTGATACACCAAAAGAGGAGAAACAGGAGCGCTTGTCACGGCATAAGGAAACAATGCAGCGCTCCCAGGCTGAGGAGGAGGCCCAGCTGTTGAACCAGCAAAGACTGGTTTATGAAAGGAGCTGCCGTGCTCTAAAAAGAAGAAGCCTTATCAAGAAGCATGAGTTTGAACAAGAGCAAATGCGGGAGGCAAGAAATAATATGAATCACCACAAAGAATGTCTCAAGCGCATTCTTTTGTTCTTGTGAATTTTGAGGTTTCATTAATGAAAATAAATAAAAAGGTTTAAGCTTGTTTAAGTTTAAGATTACTGTTTTAAAGATTAATGTTTGAATTTTGTTGATGTCACACAAACTAATGTAGTATTATTCAAACATGCCTTGCTCTTTGTGTTAAAGGAACTTAACAAGAAGAAGACACAAAAAGAAATGGAGCATGCGTTGATGATCAGGCAGGATGAGTCCACACAAGAGCTGGAACAGCGGCATCTACATACCTTACAAAGGCTACGCTTTGAGCTGATGCGCCACCAGCATCATACTGAGTTGGAGAACCAGGAGGAGTACAACAGTCGCCGACAGAGGGAGCTCCACAGAAAGCATGCACTGGAACGCCGACAGCAGCCCAGGAACCTTAAGGTAAACATTTTGTAATGGTGGGTAGAACCAACTTCAAATATGAAGTTCATAATATAAATATAAAAATATAATATGTAGCAGCTTTGGATGAACAAGTTGCTAATTTAACATTAAAAGGATTTAAATGTATTGAAATGTTAATGTTAAATGTTTTTCTCTCTTTGAAACAGTGAAAGTATACACAATAACACTATTGTGTTTAACTCATGTATGATTTTTTTATGATTGTATGAAGTTTATCATCTTTATATCTCTTTTAATTCCTTTTATAACATTTTTAATTTGATTTGCTTCCATTTTGTGATTATTTTAATTCCTTTCTGTGTAAAGCACTTTGAATTACCATAGTGTATGAAATGTGTTATATAAATTAACTTGCCTTGCCTTGCCTTGCCTTGCCCTCAATCATTATCAAATATAATCTATGTCTCATCTCATTATAGACATTGGAGATGCAGATCAAAAAGCAATTCCAAGATACATGTAAGGTGCAAAACAAGCAGTACAAAGCTCTGAGGAACCATCAGCTGGAAGTCTCCCCGAAGAGTGACCACAAAGCCATCCTGAAGTCGCTGAAAGAGGAGCAGACACGCAAACTCGCACAGCTGGCAGAACAATATGAGCAAAGCATTAATGAGATGATGGCCTCTCAATCGGTAAAGTGGACAAGCAGTAGAGGAAAATTATGTCAAATCACACAATTTGTGCTCAGAATGTGGAGTTAGTGGCCTAGGTTATACACTTCACCTGGTAAATGAATTGAAACATACACTGCCAAAAAAAATAAATGTGTATGATTCTCTTGCTAGCAAATTTCACCAATAATTTACAAAGAAACAGCTTGTAACACTTTGAATTAAATACAACATTTTGAAGTTGAAAGACTGAAATAGAATTGTATTATGTACTCCAATTATCTTTTTTCATATTTACAACTTTGAAACAGTACAGGACTTGCCTATTTGGAATTAGAGAAAACCTGTTTAAATCAAAATGGAGTGTTTAATTGTTCTTAAACAAATGCTGTTATAGCTTCAGGCTAAAACTGTTTGAGAGGTTTCCCTCTAGTGGCTCTGCTAGGAACTGCTAACAAATTGCATTTCCACAACCAAGCCAAAGTTTCTACTTGCACCATTTGTCCAAATGAACACTGTTCACATGTGTAATATTGCTGCTTATATATGCAATATTGCTTTTATTCGATATGGAATAGTATAGAAAATCTCAGTGTTTTAGATAATAATTGGAGCATATAATTCTCTCAGTTACGTTTAGATGAAGAGCAGGAGGCTGAATGTCAGGCTTTAAGGCAGCAGCTACACCAGGAGATGGAGCTCCTTGATGCCTACCAGAACAAAACCAAGGCACAGATGGAGGCCCAACATGAGCGTGAGGTGCAGAAGTTGGAACAGAAGGCGTCTTTGCGCCGGGCTCACTTGGAACAGAAGGTGAGCTGTTTTTTTGTTTGTTTTTTTTTTACAGTTTTTTTTATTTAATTAACCTCTGTAATTCATTGAATAGATTTGACCGTAACTGGTCGAACTGTGAACTTTGTTGTAAAAAAATGGAAGAATCTTGTCTGAAATACTGCCCACACCTCTGTTCACAGATTGAAGAAGAGCTGGCCTCACTTCATAAAGAACGGACCGAAAAAATCAAGCATTTATTTGAGCGTCAGGAGCGAGAACTGGAGATGTTTGATTCAGAGAGTGCACGGCTAGGATTCGGAAGCTTGGCCTCGTTTGACTTTCCCAAGGATGAGGCCAGATGATCCAACAGAGGTAAAAGGGACTGTTCAACACTGATGTCTTTGGACACATTGTGCCTGCACTGTCCCTGATTGTTGGATTTACCAAGATTATCCAAACAGTGACCATGCTGGATCAATATCTTATAACTCAAATAGGCTGTGAGAACTTCACTGTATTTCTGAAAGGAGAAACTAAACAGCTACAAACTCAAAAGTGGTTTGGTGGTGCATCCCTGAGCTCATAAACCAAGAAGAAATATCTTGACAAACTGACGTTTTCTCCATGCCATTGTCCCACTTTTGGTATTAAATTAGTAATTCAGGATATTTTAGTACAAGTAAGCACTTTGATATGTTGAGTACGATCCCATCATGTTAGGTGGAAATTATGTGTGAAATGCCTTTGGTGTCATCAAAGGACATTGCGACTGTAGAATGTGTCCTGCGTCTTCACCGTGGCTATTAGCTGTTTTGTATGTATCACAGAGAATGTGACTACTGTTGATGAAAACTTTACGCAGAAGCAGATTTTGAAGCAGTGTCTAATTTTAAAATTTGGTGAATACATTAAGAGCTTTTAATTAATTTCATATTGTGGAACCCACGCTTTATTTCTTTTTACTTATAAAAAGAAGAAAGAACAAAAAAAAAAAAAAGAACAAAAAATGTACTCATTGTTCAGTATCCTAAATTAATTGGAATTAGTTTTATCAGGATGTGGACTTATTACATTGAATCAGTTCTGTCAGAGTTACTGGTATTATTGCATGCACTTTAAAAGACAAATTCAGGTTGTGAAGTGGAGCATGAATCTGTCAGAGATTTTAGCCGTGTACAAATAAAAGTGGTCATACAGTTTTGTTTTCATGGCTATTGATACTGAACATAAGCTTTATCTTTGATATAAATACCCGCCAAATTGCCAAATGCCTTTAAGTTCTGTTGATGAATGTTTTTGTTTTCCTTATTTTGCACAATTTGTTGAATTGTGATTCATTCAATGTGGACTTATCACTGCTCTTGTACAGGGAAAATGTTGCAATTTGTGTTGTAAAATTTTTATATAAATATTTGTATATGATAACCTAAATAGGGTTTACATATGTATTGATCTATCATTGCCAACAAAGACCTATGGAACTCTTGTTCAGTGAAGGCAGAGGAATGCAAACTTATTTTTGTAAGTAAAATAGAAAGTAACTTATATTCTCGTGCATCATGTGACAGCCTTCATGTCTGGTGGAGCTATAATGTGAACACCTCTGTGTAACAGAGATCATGGCTTGTCATTTAAGAAAGACACCACTCCAGCAACTAGTAGAAGGGGTTCAGTTGATTCTTAATTCACAAAAACATGTACTGTATAGGCAGATTTGTGGTGTGTAATAAAAGATTCTTTGGGCCTGACCAACTACTATCTTTTATAAACTCTGACCTTTCCCCTTATTATTCATGAGTGTCTCATAATGTTTTATCCGTGATAAAACTGTCTTTGCACAAATTAAGTGATGTTTTAACAAATAAACACAATGAAGTTTTGATTGGCTAGTAGCATGCTATGAAGCTTTGACTCTCAAACAGCATGCTGGGAACTATTGATTGATTTCTTCAAGGGATAGTTCACCCAAAAATGAAAATTCTGTCAGTATTTACTCACCCTCATGTTGGTCTAACCCTGTAAGACCTTCGTTCATCAAGGATCTCCTCAATCTCGCCGTCATGTCTTCCATCTAAGAAGCAGAATCTGAGGGCTCAGAGGTGGACTCATCCATCACCCTAGCTGAAGTCACCGAGATAGTCAAGAAACTCCTCAGTGGCAAGGCACGGGGGTGGATGAGATCCAACCTGAGTACCTCAAGTCTCTGGATGTTGTGGGGCTGTCTTGGCTAACACGGCTCTGCAGCATCGCGTGGCGGTTGGGGACAGTGCCTCTGGGATGGCAGACCGGGGTGGTGGTTCTTTTTTTAAGAAGGGGGACCGGAGGGTGTGTTCCAACTACAGGGGGATCACACTTCTCAGCCTCCCTGGGAATGTCTATGGCAGGGTACTGGAGAGGAGAATTCGTCCGATAGTGCAATCTCGGATTCAGGAGGTTTTCGTCAAGGCCGTGGAACACTGCCCCAGCTCTACACCTTCTTCAGGGTGCTGGAGGGTTCGTGGGAGTTTGCCCAACCAATCAACATGTCCTTTGTGGATTTGGAGAAGGCATTCGACTGTGTCCCTCGCGGCGGCCTGTGGAGGGTGCTCCAGGAGTATGGGGTCCGGGGTCCTTTGCTAATGGCTGTCCAATACCTGCATGACCGAAGCAGGAGCTTGGTTCGCATTGCTGGCAGTAAGCCAGACTTCTTCCCAGTGCATGTTGGACTCTGGCAGGGCTGCCCTTTGTCACCAGTTCTGTTCATAATTTTTATGGACAGAATTTCTAGGTGCAGCCAGCAGCTGGAGGGTGTCAGTTTTGGGGACCACATGATTTCATCTCTGCTCTTTGTGGATGATGTTATCATGTTGACCCCTTCAGACCAGGACCTTCAGCATGCACTGGGATGGTTTGCAGCCGAGTGTGAAGCGGCTGGGATGAGAATCAGCACCTCCAAATCCGAGGCCACGGTCCTCAGTCGGAAAAGGGTGGCTTTCCCCCTTCAGGTTGGTGGAGAGATCCTGCCTCAAGTGGAGGAGTTTAAGTATCCTAGGGTTTTGTACACGAGTGAGGGAAGGATGGAACGGGAGATTGACAGACGGATCGGTGCAGCTTCTGCAGTAATGCGGTCAGTGTGGTGAAGAAGGAGCTGAAGGCGAAGCTCTTGATTTACCGGTCAATCTACGTTCCTACTCTCACCTATGGTCATGAGCTTTGGGTCATGACCGAAAGGACAAGATTCCGGATACAGGCGGCCGAAATGAGCTTTCTCCACAGGGTGGCGGGGCGTTCCCTTAGAGATAGGGTGAGAAGCTTGGTCACTTGGGAGGAGCTCAGTGTAGAGCCGCTGCGCCTCCACAGCTAAAGGGGTCAGCTGAGGTGGCTCGGGCATCTGTTCTGGATGCCTCCTGGACGCCTTCCCGGGAAGGTGTTCTGGGCATGTTTCACTGGGAGGAGGCCCCCGGTGAAGACCCAGGACACGCTGGACTATGTCTCCCGGGTGGCCTGGGAACGCCTCGGTGTCCCCCCGTAAGAGATGGAGGAAGTGTCTCTAGGTAAAGGGAAGTCTGGGCATCTCTGCTTAGACTGCTACCCCCGCGACCCTGGATGGCTAAAATACAATACAGTTCCCATCATGGCTACAATACAGTTTTGTGTGGTTCATGTTTTGACTTTTTGGACAAAGCATTTAGAAGTTATGAGCAAAAACAGCCATTCTTCATATCTCCGGACCAGTAGTTAGCGCTGTGCCGAAACGCAGCATGTAGCCTCAGGTCATGCTTGTGATGACATGTACCAAGTTTGGTCTGAATACATTTACATTTATTCATTTAGCTGATGCTTTTATCCAAAGTGACTTACAATTGCTATATATGTCAGAGGTCGCATGCCTCTGGAGCAACTAGGGGTTAAGTATCTTGCTCAGGGACACATTGGTGTCTCACAGTGTGAGAGAACCCGGGTCTCTCACACCAAAGGCATGTGTCTTATCCACTGTGCCATCACCATCCCAATGCAATTAAGCATTAGGGAACTTACAGCCTTACGTCTGTTTTCGCAAGCGCTACATGAAATTTTTTTGTGCATTTATTGAAAACAATTTGACAAATCAGCTTGAATTTAATACGTTTTTGTCGGCATGGTCTGGAGAGCTGGTGCAAATCACCAATGATTTAGTGAAAATCAAACAATCTAGGATGAGTTTTCAAAAGTAGTTTTTTTGGACAATTCAACATTATTTTTATGACGGAAAATTACGTCATAGGGTGTGATTGAATCATCAAGAGCTCAGGAAACAGAGGAGAAATTTTCTTGATAGGCCTTGCGGTTCAAAAGTTATTTCCATAATTTGAGTGAAACTCTGGACAGGTGGTAGCGCTAGAGGCAATGAGTTAGAGACACCAAAACTGTTGGGACTGTACTCTATCAGAATGTCAAACCAAAACAACTTTCCCACAGATGGTTCTATGGGCTGCCTTAGACACCCAGTCAAAAGAAGAAGAAGAAGAAGAAAAGGAAGAATGATAAATAAGAAACGGAACAGATACAATAGGTCCCTCCGCACCTTTGGTGCTTGGCCCCTAATAATAGGAACAAGAATGGATACAATAGGTGCATGGCCTCTAATAAAGCAGATAGCAAATTCATTCAATATAAAAATAATTAATTGTCAGATTCACATACAATATAAAACAATAAATACTTATTTTGCAGTCCCTCCATTGACCACAAGATGGTGACATTCCTTTCAGAAACACCAATAAGGAGATCAGAACGCTCCACTTGTAATATTCTTTCTATTTTTTAAACCCTTTCCAAAGAAAATATTACTACATTATTAACAAATACGTGTAATTAGTGTAGTGTATTGTATATATCCTTTACACTACTCAAATCCAAATCAATAACTTGATGTTGGAATAACTCCATCTGGAGAAAGTCTGTTTTCCCACTGAGGGACGCAGTAGCAATGGCAGAGTTTAGCTCAAAGAGAGCTAGGCTTAACTCAGAAGTTTAGCGGTCTGGAAGTTGTTACACATGAGACAGGTAGGCTACGATGGGTTAAAAAGGGAGGGAGGGGTGTTATATTCTTATTATAGGATTTAAGGTATTGCAATTCCGTGTAGTAATGTTTCCAATAAGAGACAAGCTCCTGCTATTTGGATCGAGAATGTTGCTAGTTAAGCTCCTATTACGCCCCTTGGCAAAAGACTTCTGTCTTCCCATTAGAAATGGTTGCTAGCGAGTAACATTCGCCACCCAGTTACTTGACCACACGAGAGAGCACGCTAAGATTTCTATATAAAGAAAGGTTGTTTTTGACTCTCTTTTACAGTTCCAGCCATATACTGCATCTTTCTAATAATATGACCCTTTGATCTAAAGATTTATACTTAAGTGCTTGAGATTTAGACGTATTACAAATATAAAATAAATTTAAGAAATAATTAAATAATTAATTGGTCAAGAGCGAAGAAAAAGCACCCATGTTGGACCCATTACTTCAAAGAATCTAGGTTTGTGATTTAATCCACTGCATAGGCTAATAGCCATACTTTTCTTGTTTTTGTCTTCACTATTATTAGCTTCACTGGGGTCTACTTTAAACTTTCTTTAAAATGCTCATGTTCAAATATAGTCTCAAATATATACATTTGTTAGTAATCCATATACCCTTGTTATTAAAAAATCAAATGACTGAGTCATATTAAGTAATTAATTTAAACTACAGCAGTTTAGAAACTATGAAAATAATCTTAAACTGATTAATTCAATACACAAATGAAGCTGCCATTAAATTAAATTACGTTTCCTTTAGTTTGGTTATCAAGAAAGTGAATTTGTGAAGGGCATCAGGCCTAATTTGTCATTACAGGTGTTGCTTTTAATTGTTTATTTTAAATAAATTATTTAATATACAAATATACAAAGCTCAGGACTGCAGTTAACTAAATTGTGCTAAAAGTTAGTTGGTGCTGATCTAAGCTTGCAGCTGTTTGTTCAAACCCCTTATGGTCCATGTTAGCAGTTGGCACGGTCAGAAATAAATGTAGCTTCGACAGCGGAAACCAGATAGAGGAATGTGGGTGTCCAGTTCATCGCTTTTCATGTGTCAGGTCAGGAGTCGTTTGACTGGGGTCACTGTATACCCACGTATCATATTCAGGACCTTGTATGGAACACGACCAATAAAAGAAACTTTGGATGTCTTGTTGACTGTCTTGATAAAAAGGTATTAATAATTTTTCCTTCAAACATGATTGACAAAATAATCAAACATTTATGGCTTAAAGAAAATGTAGATTGAAAAGATTGTTCTTTCTTCTGCAACCGCTTGCTGCTGAATTATTCAGTTTGTGGATACTTTAAAATGTTAACTTTGATTTAAAAAGTTTTAAATTATGACAAAGTTATATAATTCTAAATGAGGGTGGTTCCATGACTTTTAACATTTAACATGTTAAAACATTTAATGCACTTTTCTTTCATTTGTAAAATATATTTTTTAGAATATATATTTTATTCTCAAAACACAATATATGCTGTGTGTAAATCATGTTTTGCTGTATCTGTTTATTTCTGAGCTAAACACTCTATCCCCTGAATGTATTTAGGGCTGCGAGTGATGAGAAGCTTGATAGTTGTTGGCTGTTAGTGGCTGTAGAGAAGCCTCAATGAGCTGCTGTAATGTTTACAGATACACAATGGGAGCTATTCAAAAGCAGTTAAAACACAGCAGGTGTGAAGTTGTCAACCTCTCATCTCAATGTGTTTTAAATGTTAAAGCGTCTTTGAAGCCAAGCTTCCTGCATACTTCTCTAATACGTTTTGGCATCTAACTGACAGTACTGTCATACAGTTCATTCACTCTGAGTGCACTGAAATTTAGGCCTGAATGTACTTTACATACACATGTATTTACTGTACATTCCTACTACTGTCTCTTACAAACATCTAGCCTCTAACATACCTTGAAAATATTTCACATATTTTTCCACTTTTTGTCTCTGATGAAGAAAAAGTGACTACATTTTCATTTAATTTCAGGCAGGGTTATAAACATTGACATTGACAACATTCAGAATAGCGTAGAATTTTTCAACATGTTTTCCCTCATATTTTTCTGTTGGATTATTTACCGTAATTGAACAAGGATTGACCCCACCCTCTGAATTCCTTTTGAGCCACTTACATCACACAGGCATAACACGTCCTGTAAGAGAAATGGCCAAGAGAGCAAGTTTATATATATATGTATATATATAGTACATGTTTCTGCAGACTGTTTGGCTCAGACAAGACTGAGATGCAGGCCACAACAGGGCAGTCGTTACGGTTGGCATTTGGCATCATTTGCAGGAACGTGCAAATAGAATGCCAAGCAAGTTTTGAAACATTATGGACATGGCTTTGAATGCGGTAAGGACCTTAAAGCATAGCAGATTCAATTTCGACTTTTGCATGGAATGACAAATGTAATTTATTACTCAAAGCCAATTAGAATTGAATGCATTTTTTTGATTACTAATTGGCAGTAAATATATTGAACATTTATCTAACTGCACTATAATATATATATATATATATATATATATATATATATATATATATATATATATATATATATATATATATATATATATATATATATATATATATATATATATATATATATATATATATATAATTACTATTTTTTTTTATTATTTACTACTATTATTATAGTTTTTTTCAATTTCTTTGGATGCATAGATTGAATACAAACATCAATATTGGCCAGGAAGAAATATACATTTAGTTTTAATTTACAGTTATTGTTATTTTTTTTAATGTTTTTTTATTTATAAAATGTTTTAGCAATATTTTAAACACGCAAGTTAATTGTGGAAATACATTTAGTAAAAGGTCAAAAATGGAAAAAGATTTAGTAAAAGGTCAAAAATGGAAAAAGTAAAGTCCGTGGTGCAAGCCCATGCAACCTTGTTCTGAGTGATTCCAATAGAGTTACTATCCAGTAAGTTGTTTTCAGTGGTTGTTAGAGTGTGCTGGGTGATTGCTGAGATTAAGTTCTGGCCCAAGTCAGTTGAGCCAAAGTCTGAGATTCATGAGATCTGGCTTGGGCCCCTCCTTCATTGCAAGTTTATGGAGTATATTGTACTGGTTTATTTATTTTGAAAAGTTTTAAATAGCCATTGTTTTGGACTTCAAAAATTGTTATTGATTTTTGTATACAATTACAACATGTACAGTACAGCAGAAACAAATGAGAAAAGTTTGTCTGTGTGTTTATGTGTGAGTATGAGAAATCAATGTGATGTGTAAGAACAAGTTTTCTGTTAAACTTTTCAGGTCAGTGATATAGTTAAGCATTTCCTTAAGTTGCCTGGCCTTTAGGCAAGTTTACTCAATGACTGATACAAAAAAAGAAAGAAAAAAGAATAAAGAGTTGTTTAAGTGTGTCAAAAAGTGTTTGAAACCAACATAGATAGCATTGCTAGACAAAAAGCTTTCATGCAGTGAGGCTTGTTCAAGAATGTATTCACCTTTTTCCTCCATCCCATGACTCTGCAACTTCTGTTAAACTATAAACAATCATCAAAAGTTTTGCTCTGTGAATGCAATAATATCCATTTTTTTAAACTGGGTACACTGAGATGATATTATTTCTACTCACCCTTTAACCATCCAACATTAAAAGTAAATTTAAAATATCTCACTGTTGTAATGTATCTCTGCATTGTGTAACATATGTTGCCTTAATCAAAAATGTTTATTAACTGGAACAGGAACTTCTCCAAACCATGTCCCATAATCTAGAAAGATAAGTTAATTAGGAAAGGGAAAAAGGTGCATAGCCTTTGTGACTAACTAACCTCTGCCATGGGGATACACATGCATCCACTAGTCTATATGGCCATTAATATGTTCATTCTCAAGAAAAATTGTTTTAAACAGTACCCGATTGGGGTCTCTCCCCCCACCCCATAAAGAATTATGTTTTGAACTGTGTTATAAAGGACCTTAATGGTAATGGTGTAATAAGAAATACATTATTATAAGCTATATAAGCTATAAGCCCCAAGAAGCCATGGTTTACAGTAAATTTAGAACAGCCAAGTCATTGTTAAATCAACTAAAACACTCTTAGCTGTTCTAAATTCACTGTAAATCACAGCTTCAATGGGCTTATTGCCTTAATAAAATGGTTATTTTGCATACCTGGCAAGGTTTCATGAAATAAACATGCAGACACAAAAATGTAAAATTATAGACCATTTCGCGAAATGTAAACAACATTGGTCCTGAAGCACTTCCTGTTTCAGTTTTTTAACACTATATAAACGTTGGGATAAAGTACAACCAACAGAACATATAAAACTGAATCAAAAAGTTAAACAAACATCTTTAAGATATTTTCTTTACATTTGAAATTAAGAAACCATTTACAAACTGAAACAGGAAGTGCTTCTAGACCAGTGTTGTTTACAGCTCGTAAAATGGTCTATATTCCTATTGACATAAGCTATAGACAAAATATTCTTTCCGCCAAGCAATGTAGTTCTTCACAAGTGGACTGGTTGTGAATCAACTGACAGACGCTGCAGCACAACACAAGACACAGTGATGCAGTAATACTGATATAATGAGTTCACAGGTACTGTATGTTTGTAGATTAATTTACAACGGCTTCAAACGTTGCCCAACCAATTATAATCAAGGGCTGGAACTATCCATTTAGCAAAGAACATTTAGAATTTTGGTATAATTGCACACAGATGTCAAGGATGTTGATCAACTACAAATACACCTGTTTTTTTTTTTTTTGTCTTTGCATCTCTTCCATTGTTTAAGAAAGAGCAGTTAGTTATGATAGCCTGAAGAAGCAAAATGAAAAATGTCAGTAAAATGTTGTAAAATGGCAGTGTGTGAACCCTTTATGGTGAAATATCCCAAACATTTGCCTAAATGTTGAAAGCCCAAAATTCTCTGGAATGTTATGCTGTAGCATTTAGATTTGCATTTTTTATTACACTGTAAAAAATATTGTTGGTTTAACTTAAAAAAAGTAAGTAACCTGGTTGCGTTAAGATTTTAAGTTCATTGAACTGGAAAAAGTTTAATCATCAGAAACTCAAAATGATAAGTTATCTCAACTAAATAAATTATTTAAGTTGATTTGACAAAAGAAAATGTGTTGTGATTACAAATCTAGAAAATATTTTTTTTTACAGTGTACTAAAATAGCCAAACCCATTATATATAAGAGGATGTCCATATATCTGGTCAAGTGTACATTTTCCAGGCTTGCATGCAAAACATTTTTGATGTCTTCTTTTTGTGAAGTTTTGCTGCAAACATTGAAATTTTCCTCCCACAGAAATGAATAAAGACGGACCCTACTCACTTACACTTCTAATGAAAGTGATTTAATGATTTTCATCATTTGCAACTTCACCATTATAACACAAGTAGATTTATTCAAGCTGTATTTATATACTGTACCTGGTAGACAGAAATTTCACTGAAGAGTTCCTAGTCACTGAAGAACCCAGTCAGATCAAGAATGTCTGTTGTGTTTTATTTGATGTGTTCACAAAAATACACAACATAATAAATGGATTACAAATTATGATTGTGTCATTCCATTCAAATCATTACTAAGCTTTTAATTTTGGCAAGCTAATTCATTCCCCTGATCACGTTCACACTGTGTATATCAATTGACTGTATAAGCTAAAGTTCAACAATAAAATCCTGAAGCATGTATAAGAAAATGAAACACCAACATGAGTATCTTCCTACTGTACATGTTTAATGAAACACAAGTGTTTTCCAAGCACACGTTTTTACTAGATAGCCTAAAAACACTTTACCCCCTTTGCCATTTACCCTGGCCTCAAGTAGCATCTTCATACAAGTCCAATGTCCCCTTAATAGTCCTACTGATTACATTTCTTTCACATTGTTGATTTAGCTATTAAAAGATTCCCAGAAAATTGACATGACCCTTGATATTGTAATTACGAACAATAACTTAGAATTGATATTAACATAGGCCTACTTATTTTGCGGGTCCGAAATTTTCACACGTAAAAAAAAAATAAATACGACCTCACGTTGTGTCAGTCACATTTACACATTGCCTCCGAAACTTTCGTCTGGCATAAAATATTTCGGAACAGGTTCGATTTTCTCTGTTTTTCGCATCCGTATGTATTTTGTGTTTTTTTTTTTGACAATTCAGATCCACCAAATGCTGTAAACGGAAAAAAAAAACGCATACAAAAGGTTTTGAAGTTTGAAAAGTGTGCAAGGACCTTCTAAATTTTCGTATACATTTTTTGTCAAGTCCACCTTAGCTTTGCAGTTCAGTGCAAACTCACTAAGGGTCTGTGTGCAGAGTTATTTACACTGTAAAAAAATCCCATAAAAAATAGCAGCAGAGTTTCCAGATGGATTCCAAAGTAAGTTACCAATTAAGAGAACAATAACAGCAACAAGTGCAGTCCCAGTCAGTCTAGCACAGTACACATACCAAGTTTTTTTTTTCTAAACAAAGATTTAGTATTATTGGGCCAAGTGTTTACGAAAAAGATGGATCTTTAGCAGAAACGATCAAGGTAAAGGTCAGTGAAAAGGATTTTGTGTCTCTTTGGGATTATGCCACCACAAGGCACCGTCCACTAGCAGAACACAAGCTTCTGGAGGACACATAGATCTGAAGTATAGTGAGTTTAGGTAAAGGGCTACATTTAAAGCCTTCATCAGTTGCAGAGGTTTGAATGATGCTGGAAGACCTGCCAAGAGAGCATTACAATAATCCAGTCTGGCTAGAACAAGAGCTTACACAAGGAGTTGTGTAGCTCCGATATGGCTACTGGAAGGCTACTAGGAAGATCTTTCTGATGTTGTATAAGACACATCAGCAGTATCACACAGCAATGATGGTTTGGCTGAAACCATAAGCAGTTCAGTCTTGGCAAGGTTGAGTTGAAGGTGGGGGGCAATCATCCACACACACACACACACACACACACACACACACACACACACTCTCTCTCTCTCTCTCTCTCTCTCTCTCACTCCTTTTGTTCAGACATTTTGCAATGCAATGCAAAAATGTGAGCATGTCCACAGGCTCCTGCCTCAGGCTCGCTCTTTTCTTGGAAGCTATGTTTCCTGCTGCAGAAAACAGTCGCTCAGATGGTGTTGAGGAGGCAGGGATGCATAGGTAAGACATGGGATATCTGTCATTGTTAGCCTTCCACCACAGTAATGGGGTTTCTTCCTTGGCAAGGCTATTTTCTCTGAAGTATGTGAGGACTTCGTTCCTCACTTGGGTGTGGACATCCTCAGCTTTGTCTGCTTTATCCTCTTTTTCACCATCAGAACCAAGGAGTGAGTCTAGTAGAGTGGTTAGAGGTGTTGATTCTGTAGCTGTGGTATCGGTGGAGGTAACACTCAAGGGTACCGTAAAGGGGTGCAGGTTGGGGTGATTCTAAGGGCCCAGGCTGATTTAGGGCCCAGAAGAGCAGACCCCCCTTTTTCTTTTCTTATTTCTTTTCTCTATTTTATACATACATTAAATGTGCTAGGGCCCCTCATGCACTAAATGTGTACTTTGTCCGTTTTGACCATATAATATTAAAAAACAAATGATGTGTTTACTTGACACCCCTCCTCATCAAAAAAGTTCATTCCACCTGTGCTGTCTGAGCTACGATCACAAGTGTAGCGTCTCTTGCTTTTTGCACTTGCTATGATGCAGTGCAGACAGTGACACATGCAGGCATCTCGCATCAAAAGTCAGGGCATCCTCTGTTGAAGGAGGAAATAAGGCTGTAGATAAGGGAAATGCAGGCTGTAAATGCAGCTGTCATTGCCAGAGCAGCACGAGTACTTAACACTTAGACTATTTTGTCTTAAATTCCGCAGTGTGGTGGATTTGGCTAATGCTTTCTTTAGCATCCCAGTGGAAGAGAAAAGCCAGTTTTGGTTTGCGTTTGATTTCAATAATAAGGGCTACACGTTTACACGATTATGTCAGGGATACTGCGAAAGTCCGACCATATACAACAAGGCCCTTAGGAGAAGTATTGAGCCTATGACTTTGACAGCTCGAACAGCTTTATTGCAATAAGTTGATGATTTATTAATTTGTGGCAGAGATAAAACCACTTGCATTTCTGACACTGTGACTTTATTGAACCACTTGGCGTGGGAGGGGCACAAAGTCAGTCTTTCAAAGCTTCAGTTTGTGAAACAGGAAGTGACATCCCTGGGGCATGTTATCAAACCGAACAGTAAAGCACTGTCTTAGAAACAGGTACAGGCCATAAAAGAGGTGCCAAAACCAGTTACAAAGAAGCAGATGCTTTCATTCTTGGGATGTGTGCTTACTGCCATACGTTCATCCCTAATTAAGCCATTTTTGAACAGCCCTTCCGAGCCCTAATGACAGGGAAAGGGCTAAGATCTTGTGAAACTTGTTTAGACAAATTAGGCGAAGAAATCGTTTGATAACATGAAGGTGCAATTGTGGCTTATTTTTCAACAAAACTTGATCCTGTAGCTGCAGGACTTCCGCATTGCCTCAGGGCAGTGGCAGCAGCTGAGCTGGCTGTGATGGCCTCCAGAGAGTTTGTAGGATACTCTGATTTAACTTTAATGGTACCACATGCAGTCTCCATGATTTTGCAAGAGCAGAAAAAATCACATTTGTCTACAGCCCGATGGCTGAGGTATCATACAATTTTGTTGGACATGACAAACGTAACTGAAAAGATGAACAACTTTGAATCCTGCCACCCTCCTGCCCACACAGGAGGACGGCGAGGAACATGTCTAACAGGTGTGCACACCACGTCCAGGCCTTCTAGATGTACCTTTAGATAATTGTGACAATATCTTGTTTGTTGATGGGTCTGCGTCAAAAGATCAACAAACAGGACAGAAAAAGTTGGTTATGCAGTAATGATTGAATTTGAAACTCTGATGTCTGGCAAAGTAGCATCACATTATTTTGTGCAAGCAGTGAACTGGTCAGCTGAACAAGACGCGACAGCTGTAGCAAAGTTCTGCTGACCGAGATTGTTCCGAGATGGGGAATTAAAAAAAAATCAGTTCTGACAACGGAACACATTTTGTCAATGAGGCAATAAAGCAGGTGGGTCAGTTCTTAGGAAATGACTTGAGAACACATTGTGCTTATCACACCACCAGCGGAGCCACTGTAGGTCGTGAGAACCAGACGGTAAAGAAGAAATTGGCAAAATGTTGTGAGGAAACTGTACTTGTTGTGTCAATTCATTGTTACTTTGCTTTAGTTGTACGGAGCACTCCAAGCCTAGATTCCCCCAGGACACTTTGAGCACTCCCAAACTGCAGGGGGCATCACATGCAACAAAAGTTGGTGGAACCAACTTTTGGGGAAGTAGCTTTTGGGACTATATTTGCCTGCGCACCCACAGAGAGAGCATTGCATTTAAATGTTTGTAGAGAGTTCAGTTGGTTCTCTCAATTAATTCCTGGAAAAGGATACTATGATTACAGCTCCTGATCATTCAAAGACACAACTGGTAGGACAAGTTATGATTCACTGTGTTTGAGTATATTGAGTTTTGAATGTTCAGGTTCTACTTGATTGGTAATGTGCAATTTAAAATAAGTTATGAGGATTTTGTTATGTGAATGTTGAACTTGACATAAGTAACATGTGCATGAGTTTATTTATGGGATTGGTATTTTCTTGTTAAAATCCTAGGTTAAACTTAATGATCGTGTTTAGTTTGGTTTGAATATTCAATAGCATTTATTTATTATTTCTGTGAGAGAGTGGTTTTGTGATTTATGTGTGACTGATTCATGATGTATCTGTAACTAATTCATGTTTTGGTTTGTGTATTGGAAAAGTTATCAACCTATATCTACTGTTCCATCACTGATCTATCAAATCACCTTCAAGAAACGACCATATTATTCCATCACTGGTCTATCAAACCATCTCAAAGAAAATAAAGAATCAAGAAGTGAACAGATTGAGTTGTCCTTTGCGTTCTTCAGTGAGAAAAGCAGTTTTGGGCAAGTTTGGGCTGAGCTGTAATCAATTAAAAAACACACAGAACTTGACAGTACTCTCATGGGTGAAAGCCCCCCCAACTGTGTTAATGTACATGAGAATGAGAAAGAGAGTCAAAAAAAATTTGAGCCCATTCAAAAGTCTCTTTGGTAAACCACCATTCATGGGAATAGAGGGGGGAAAGCGCACGTTTACATCAACGGATTTGTGTGAAAATGAGATGTTAAACTACTGCAAGGAAATGTCATGTCTGTTATCCAACATTTCTGTGCAGGTCAAAGCCTGCTCAGCGGAAGGTTGCTGAGACGTTCTTGCACAAGATCAGGCCGGGGGATTACGTGGTGACTCGTGACCTGAAAAGGAAGACCTGGAGGGCAAAACGGTTGCGAGGACCGTACCAAGTCTTGTTGATAACACACACGGCGGTGAAGGTCGGAGATAGAGCTACGTGGGTGCACGCCAACCACTGCGGGAGAGTTCCGACCATGTCGGAAGGGCAACAGGAGGAGCCTCAGCCACAACAACAAACCCCAAGATTGAGCCCAAAACCAGGTGCGAGAGAAAGGTAACTCATAAGGAGTGATAAGGCTGGTGTGCAGAGTAAAACCATTTGTGCAGCCACAACCAAAGACATTGATGATTGCAGAGAGCTGCAATCACTAGACAAGATGGATCATTCAAGACCATGTTACCCATTCAGACTGCCAGGAATGTATGAACTTTGTAAAACTACATTCATTTTAACTTTGATAAATTTGTGGTCCACTGAGGGCTTCAGTGGAAAAACACTGGACTGAAACATCTGTGCTAAAGAGCACCATCAGACAAAGTGATAAAAGAGACACATTCATGGAAGTGGAGCCGGTGAGAGGACTTCATGGAAGTGTAACCCATTAGTAGGATTTAACACCGCACAAAGAAAAGGAGGAAAATATCTTCTTGGGTCTGAGCTCACCAAATACCTACATTCAAAATTTATACTAGTATATGGAGTCCCGGGCTCAGGGTCTCACACCTTGCATTAATAAAAAAAATTAAATTTAAATGTGTGTCTGCACTCGTTTAATCGGTTGTCTATAGTCCTAAACTAAATAAATAAATGAAAAAAAGAAAAATTAAATCAATGAGTGAAATGACAAGAATTAATGAATAATAATAAAACAAATGAATAAAACCCAATTCACTGAACAGTAACTGTATTCATTGAAGTTTCTCTTTCCCTTAGATTCAACTTGCACATATCACGTTGCATACACATCACAAGAAACTGCTTTGTCGTTTACAAAGTTTCACTTGGAAAAAAAATATACATATATCATTCATCAATGACAATAAATAAAACAAAAAAAATCCTGTATTAAACTGGACTCAGTTCAATTTGTTTGAATGTGACTCAGTTCAGTTCGTGTAACTTAAAAGTGTAGTTGACTCAGTTCAGTTCGTGTGGAAGTGTAACCGTACGTTCACACCGCCGCCGGCGAGAGTGACAAAATGGCGTATTACTTTGTATCTTACGTTATTGACTACGCGTATCACTATGCAAATTTCTGTTGCACAATAGAGACATTGCTGTATAGACAGGAGGAGAAGCTTCCAGGCAATCTTTTACTGTCTAAGAGGCAATCGGGGGGATATGGAGGCATAAAGTCGAGGGAGAAGTCTTTTACTGTCTATGGGAGAAGCCTATAGATAGAGAGTCCATAAAAGCAACAGGACAAAATATTTCAACAACGTTTTGGCTTGGCACAGCTACTAGAAGATTTACAACTATCAGGCTGTCGTCACGCTCAGTTTGAGCCGTCGCAGTCACCCAGATATCTGACAGGAAATGCAAAAATTGGGCTTCAGTCTTCTCTGTTGAAATCAATGGGGTCGCTCTGTCAATTTCTTTTACTGTCTATGGTTGCTGCCAAACCATGTCATTGCTTACTACCATAAAGCTGAACTGATTTCAACTCTCCTTGCCTCTCTCACCGTCCAAGACACGTCGCGCCGCCCTCGCCGGAGCTTGCGGCCAGCTCTCATTGAAAATTAATGACTTCTGGCTACTTTGACGCTCTTGCCGGTGGCGGTGTGAACGCACAGTTAGTGACAGTTCAGTTCGTGCAATTTGCTCAGTTCAGTTTGTGTGGAAGTGTAGTTTACAGTTCAGTTCGAGTGGAAGTGCAGTTTACTCAGTTCAGTTCATGTGGAAGTGCAGTTTACAGTTAAGTTCAAGTGGAAGTGCAGTTTACTCAGTTCAGTTCGAGTGGAAGTGTAGTTTACTCAGTTCAGTTCGTGTAGAATGCGAATGCCCACCATAAATCCTTGCAGGAATGAACAACGAACGATACAAATCTTTTTGTTCCTCGCAAACAATATTATGAAGCTGCAGACTCGGAGCCTGCATATACAGTCCCCCACCCAGAGTCCCACGTTCTCAGACCGCTCGTTTTTCGAGACAGCGCACCCTTATCCAATGCAATTGAAAACAATAGGATGCAATATATTACGGTTTCGTTTTATTTAGTTATCCAAATAAATATTTGCGTTCCCTGCTTAATGCATGTTGTGCCAAAAATATCATTGTGTTACTGATGGAAGGGATGCAATTACAGATGAACTATCTTCTGAAAAATAATATGTGATATTATATTGCTACAACGATGTCATCAACAACAAAGAAATCAACTTCACATGCCCATTCAACAAACCGAACGAAAGTTCACCAACTGCGGTGTGGGTTTGTGGTGACAGAGCTTATCACCTTTTGCCAAAAAAAAGACTGGTCAGGCTGCTGCTATCCTGACATGAATTTTTTTTTAACATTAATATGAGTTCCCCTAGCCTGTATTTGGTCCCCTAGTGTCTAGAATTTTCAATCAGTGTAAACCGAGCTTTGGCTATTTTTCTCTTCTCTGCAGCTCAGACGTGCTGATCTTGAATCTCCTGGTTATGACGTCATAACGAGGAAAGGTTACCTCCCCTTTCTTTGCTTTGCTCGCCCAGAGAATTTGGCTTGTCCATGAGAAAATGAGCTAGAAAGTATGAACGTGCTTCATTTTTGGCTATTTGAGTTTTTCCTAGAGAAGTAGCTTTGAGATTTGAGTTTTTCCTCGAGAGATATCATGGCTTGCAAAGAGCGAATCAGGGCAGTTGATCAGTGTTCGGATGTACAAAGGAACACAAACGTATTTTCTAGTTCCTTCATCCGAGCCTCTGAAGAAGTTCCGGCTACATCCCCGCAACTGTTGTTTGGTAAGTGGTTGTTTGTTTTCTTTTCCCCGTCGATTATTGAATGTTAATTATATTTTTCTTGTGCATATTTGCAGGGTGGATAACATCCTTGCAGTGGCAGCACCGCTGTCTCGTCCTAGACTTGCATTGTACATGTGTTTTGAGTCACGATTGTGTTGGGCCCATGCCAACAAACTTTGTCTTTTGTGTGTACATGTTTGTCTCTAAAAAAGCATTTTGTGTTGTATTTAGGCTTGTTAAATTTGTGTGGGACTCCCACATTCACACTTTTCTCTTGAGTTTATTGTTTTCATTTGAATTGATTTATTTTGTTTGATAATATTGTGAAATATTTTGTTTTGTAGACTTTTGGGGTTTAGTTTTATTCATGTGAGTTACAATGTTTTGTGTAATTGGTACAGTTTATTGTATTAAAGTGTGTGTGTGTGTGTGTGCGTGTGTGGTAGCACAAATTGTGTTGGGACAAATTGTTAGCCTCTACATATGGAGGCGTAGGTTCCACCTTTACCCTTAGATGTGCATACTGGACTGAGACATTGGCTGATGTTGTACACCTTTTTGTCAAATTTGGATTATGCCAGGATATATGCTTATCTTTTAATTCAAATAAAGTTTACGTGTGTGTGTGTGTGTGTTGAGTTAGGAGCTGCAGGGTTTATTGACCAGGGTGACCATTCCTCTGTAGATGGTGCTGGTTTTTCTTAATTGTGAGCTGTGGTCTGTGGCATGCACTGGGGTTCTTAAATTGGAGTGTGCTGTGCAGATTTGGAGATCCTTTGATTTTGGAGAATTTTCCCTGGAATTTTTAGGTTTTTATGCTGTTATTTGACTGATACCTGTGTCACCACATTTTTCTTGCCACTGGGTAGGGAACCTGTGTAAAGCCTTATGTTTAGATTCTTTAGATGAAATTCCCAAGGTGGAGTAGTCAGGCATTATGCTTTTATTCGATCATCTCAAACTTATTTTGCTAAATTTACCTGGGCCACACTGGGTCATGATCACACTGGCATTGACCACTCAAGGGTGAACATATTGTGGTTTTGAATCATTTTAGTCTACATGTGGCTGAGGCTTAGACTGTACAGGGTTTGGACAATGAAACTGAAACACTGGCCAATGTTGGAGGTTTCACATCTATATGCCTGGTGGCCAATCTTCAGAGTGAAGCACTGGTGGATCAGTGATGGTTTGCGCTGCAATATCATGACAATCCTAACTGTGTTTGATGGACACGAGTCAAAAATCATGAGCTGGAGGATCATGAGCACCTGATGCTCAAACAGCGTATCTGCATGATCATGCACCAACACAAACAAGACTTGTGACAGAAGGGTTTGATGAAGATGAAAGTGATGTTGAACATCTCCCATGGTCTGCACAGTCACCAGATCTGAATATTATTGAGGTGTCAGAAAACGTTTTCACCAGCATCATATAGTGACCTGGACACTGTTCTGGAAGAGGAACGGCTCATAATTCCTCCGGCCACTGTGAAGGACTTCGATCTGTCATTCCCAAGATGAATTGGTGCTTTATTTGGATGCAAAATGAGGCCCTCACCATCCTAATAAATGATGGTGTTGTAAGACCAGGTGTTTCAGTTTCATTGTCCAACCCCTGTATCTGTTTAAGACCAAGAAATGTTCACAATCTTTGAATATTTGCAGAAATTAAAACAAAGGGATTTTTGCAAAAGGGAATGTGCCATTTTTATCACTACTGGCTTTCTTCAAAGAGTTTCGGTTACATATGGTAACCCTCGTTCCCTTAAAGAAGGAACGAATGTGTAAGTCATGATCAACGAATAGGAATCTTGATGGAGAGGCCAATCTACTTTGAGTGAAACTAAAACAGGCCAATACTCATTGGCATGCAATCATTTGCATTAGCTGTTTAGCCTCGCAATAATGAGCAGCAGGTGGGATTGCACTTCAGTTTTTTGCTGAAGAGCCAAGCCTGAAAAGCTGGCCAACCGCCGGCCAACCAAACGTGTTCAAGCTGAGCACATTCCTCTGTGCGACCAAATCCAGCTCCATACCGAGAAAAGAAATCAGCTGCACAGGGGTGACTTTGCTCTTTTCCCAGTTGACCTGAAGACCCAACTGGCTGATGTGCCTGATCACGAGTTCCCTGTGTTTGCATAACTGATCTCGAGCGTGTGATAGTATGAGCCAGTCATGATAGTTGAGGATGCGCATGCCCTGTTCTCTCATGGGAACAAGGGCCCCCTTCGTTACTTTCGTGAAGACATGGGGAGACAGGGACAGTCTGAAAGGCAGGACCTTGCACTGATATACTAGACCCTCGAACGCAAAGCGCAGTAATCTGTTGATCACTGCAAACCAATGTAGCATTTTGAACGGAAGTTTGTGGAGACTCCGATTGAAAACTCGCAGGTCCAAGATCAGTCGTTACCCACCTCCTTTCTTGGGTACAATAGGGACTGTAGTACTCTGACCTCAGAAGGAGAAGGAAGGACTGGCTCTCTGCCCGCAAGACATGGGTATCGGCTGCTCTGAGTGGATGAAACTTGGGGGAACTCATGAGTGTGCTGTGCAACAGTTACCTGGTTCCAAGGGGCAGGAGGAGGCGGCTTGGTTTCATTCTTGAACCGCGCACTGCTGCTCGCTGACAATAGAAGAGGCGGGTGAGAGTGGTGAGGATTCTCTCCCCCCACTGCCCTCTTCGGACCCATAGATGAAAGAAACTGCTCTTTTATTGAAAATTTGGATACTGCTGGTTTAAAGGCCAGTGGCGGAACACAAATAAAAGGGAACCGGGGGAGGTAGCGGTGCGGTCACCATCTCCTATAGAGCATTCCCATCCATCTCTGGGTCGCCCGTCCTAGGGCCACTAACACCTGGCTTTGCCGCCCTTGGCGGGGGGCTGGATGGGCAGGGTGGCCTGCGACTTGTTCCACGGCACCGTTTAGGTGAAGGCTGCTGCTGTGAAGCAGGGGCAGACGCAGGAGGACGCCCCCGGTGACGAGCAGACTGAGTGGTTGCGGGCAGAATGTGTTTGATGGCCTCTGTCTGCTTTTTTACAGCCGAGAACTGCTGGGCGAAGTTCTCAACCGCGTCGCCAAAGAGGCCGGTTTGGGACACGGGGAAGTTAAGGAGCCGGAGCTTGTCGTCTCCCTCATGTCGCCCCGACACAGCCAGAGATGCCGTTCCCATACCACCAAGTTGGACATCGCACAACCCACTGACCACGCATGACCTTCGGCGCACGAAGTGCGAGGGTCCATTGTGGTATGAAGTTCTTGGAGAACCTGTGAATCATGACCACCCTCATGCAGGTTCTTCAGTGCCTTGGCCTGATGGACCTGCAACAACGCCACAGCGTGCATGGCAGAGGCAGCTTCCCCACAGGCCTTGTAAGCCTTGCCGGAGACGTCGTCCACGGAGAAGTCTGACCCACCCTCCGATGCAGCGATCGTCGTCTGATCGTCACGGGGAGCACCAAAGGAAACACACCTCAAGGATGGTCCAGCACGTTTTGTTGGTGGCTCAACTGGCTGCGGAGCGTGAGAGGGATGAGGGTTCCCAAGGGGTAAGTTTCCTGTGTCACTGCCGAAGCAACCCTCTGGGGAAGTGCATCTGTCTGTGTGCTGTTTCTCTCTTTTTGGTCTTACCAGAAGTGAAAATGGCTGTTGAGCACTCTCACTGCGCACCTTATCAGCTTTGACAACAGCTTTTTTTTTGTTTTGCTCTTAAGTCAAAAAACAAAAAAGATAGAGAAGAGAAGACCGCTCGTGCTGCTGTGCTGTCACGCCCGCACCAGGGTGGAGAGGTCAGAGAAAAAGGCTGGTTGCAGTTTTCTAGGGCTATACTGTCCCAGTCAATTAGTCGATTAATTGGTCGATACGTTCTGATTCGACCAAAATTCTGATTGGTCGATTTTTTGCTGCATTCATTTCAACAGTTTTGCCACGTTCATTTCATTAGTTTTGCTGAGGTAATTTCATCAGGTGGAAAGCATTAACTGCTAATGGGGGTGTTTTCAGAGTACTTCTGTTTCACAGGTAGCAGTCTGTCTTCAGAACACCCCCCTTGTTTTCACTTTTTTTTTATTAGCCCAACCCACTGGAGAAGAGAGACAGATACGTAGGTTATAGAAGGTTTGATGCTAAATATTATTTATTTAATTGAGAGCGTCAGTCCTTTTCTAAAATGTCAACAACAAAGACATCGACAGTGCAACATGACAAACATGACATCATGACTTTTGCGTAAACATACACGCCACTTTCGAGTCAAGTGGCGTATTATTTCTACGCATTTTGAGCTATTCGCGTGTATCCGCGTGTATGCGTGTATGTCTACGCCATTAACGTCCGCGTCATCCCGCGTGTCAGAACACGCGCGTCAAATGTCCAGTCATAAATGCCATTAACCCCAGTGACGGTTAAGTTTAGGGATAGAGTTGAGGTAAGTCATATCTTTTTTTTTCCCTAGGATGGTAAGGGAACAGTCATAAATGCCATTAACCCCAGTGATGGTTAAGTTTAGGGACGGGGTTGAGGTAAGTCCTATATTTATATAACGTTAAGTCAACGGCGTTCATAAACACGCTGAAAAGCGATTATGCGTCTTCATAACACGCCAAAAATGCAAATACGAATTGGCGTGTCATACACACGCTACTTCATGAGATCAGCCTAGACAGTGTGGCAGCATTTTGTTAAAATTGATAACAGGAAAAAGGTTGAATGGAAAGATTGCAAGCAACAGTTTTCCTTCCGCAGCTCAACGACAAACATGGCATATCTGCTCTTGATCTGGTTTCTTCAATAAATATTATTTTTTAAATTAAAGTGGACGTGCCTTTTGTGTTTATTAAGAGTAAAATCTTTAAGTTAATAGTCTATTCTTGTCTCAGCCACGAAGCTGAGCTCCTATGTTTAGCCTCGCTCTGTGCAAGGACATGCACAGAGCGGCTGAAATGATAGTGTCTGACAGTTATAACTTATTATTATAACATAACAAACATAATTGTCTAAATCATGTTGCATATTCCTCAAGAGTTCTTATGATGATATCCCTAGTTGACAACAGTAGTATTTTCGGAAATCAAAGGCTATGATATTGCGCAGGTGCACTTGATGCAACGCCGTCAGAGCCGACAGACTCGTATGTCAGACTCATTTCAGTGCAAAATAATTAGGGTCAAAAAATGATTAAATATACTGCAAATAGCTTGCTAGTGTTTGTTGATTTATAATTCATTTAGGCGGACAACAAGGCTACCAAGTACTGCGCACAGTGCAGAGCAAATTAAAAGTTTTTTTTTTCAAACATAATTTTTAGTCGATTTTTAGTAAAAAAAAATTTCAGGACATCAGTCGACCAAGATTTTCTTTGGTTGAGAACAGCCCTACAGTTTTCACAATATCCTGGGAGTTTGTAGAGAGAATTGAAGTGCTTGGCTCTGATGCAAAAAGCTGAAGTGCAGATTCACAAAATGATGCAAATGATTGTATGCCAATGTGCTTGTTTTAGTTTCACTCAAAGTAGATTGGCCTCTCTAGCAAGATTCCTATTCTTCGGTCATGACGTACGCCAGAGTGACCAACTGATAGGAAACTGACACTTGTTGTGTGTTTTCACTGTATTAGACATATTTTACAGCATTTTTCTATATTCTTGAACTTTCTTGTTCGATCTGTAATTTATTGTTTAGCCCAATTGGTGCCACATTAGTCTACTGCAAGAACTTCCATGGGTGAAAAGGTTAAACATTTTCTGATTCAAAAAAGGGGGAGGGGTGGCTGAATGTACCCTCGTCCCAAAAAAGGATTTATTTACTCCAGTGTGTGTCATATGTCAAAGTAAGATATTAATAGACTAAAAATAAATAATTATAATGCACATGAACTGAGATGGAGGCTGTGACCTATATGTTTTAAAGCAACAAATATTTGACTTCTAACTGATTTCATTAGGTAAGATGTCTGTGAGTCTGTCCATACATTTCTTGTGTCAAGAAAGTTCCTGGGTCAAAAGAATGGGCCAAGAAAGCTCATCATATCAAAATATATGAGGTTGCCCATGTATAGATTCTGCTTAGTGTGCATGATCAACTTCTATAAAAGCCAAGAGGGTAGACCAGAAGAGATGCAGAGAAGACCACAGAAGTTCCATCAAGTGGTAAGAGCCTATGCTGACTGAATGTGACTGAAAGGAATTTAACGCCATTGCTTATGTGTCTGTACTCAAAGTAATTGTGTTTTTACTTATATTAATACATTTTATTTTTTTTTTAAATTGAAGGGTATAGTGAACATTTCATCTGGTCTCAAGGACAAAAGGCAAGTGAGTGTGGTTTAGGGTAGATGAAAACAATTGTTATAGTCTGTATTATAGACGAAAACTGGGGAAGCATGCTGTTTTTAAAAACGTATGTAATTTATTTTCAAAGAAATGTGTTTAAAATGTTTTAGTGAGATTAATTTAAGGAAGGGGTCCCATTGACCATTTATTTAGGTGCCAAACATAGGCACATATTGTATTTGTTTTTTATTGTATTGATTTTTTTTTTCTCTCTTCCACTTTTGAGACTATGAGAGCCCATAAATCCCCTTGTGGGAAACCCAAAATATAGAGGACAAAAATCAGTTGTTGGAAACAGAAAAAAGAAGCGGGACAGGGCCAATTTGACCCTTCACCTGAGGTTTGATTGGCAGGCAATCTGACTAATCATAATCCGCCATTCTTTTAATCCGCCATTTTTGTCTGACAAAACAGTCAGCAGTTAGTAGATTAACTTTGGAGGATTTGAACTTGAAAAACGTGTAGGCTACTGACGTCTTTCCGCGGTTAAAACAACATTCCTTCTTATGTTCATTCATGTTTTTTTGATGCTATAAATTGACTAGAAGGAAGAGATGATCAAACTTTACATATTTGACACAAGCTGACACCAGCTTCATTGCCTGATTTCATCAGCAGAAAGATATTCAATCGATATATTGCCCCTTACCTGCCGCTTGCTTCTAAATGTTCATCTCATATTGTTTTACGTGTTTGTATTCATGTGTAAGCCTAAACTTAGGAATATGCCTCCTTCCTAACATAATTCAGTGTTTTATATTTTATGTGTCTTGCCTTAAGTAAGTTGAAATGTTCTCTCTTTAGTAAACCGCCACCATGAGTACGGACGCGGAGATGGCCATTTATGGCAAAGCTGCCATTTACCTTCGTAAGCCTGAGAGGGAGAGAATGGAGGCTCAGGCCAAACCTTTTGATGCCAAGTCTGCCTGCTATGTGGCTGATGTCAAAGAGTTGTACCTCAAGGGAACAATCAAGAGCAAAGACGGTGGCAAAGTCACAGTTGTTTTGCTTGACACTCAGGAGGTAATTTAGAATTTCCATTTCATGTAGATGCTCATTAAATTACTCATTACATTGTTTTCTTTTAATTTATAATCTAATTTATCAAATTTATAGGAGAGAGTTGCTAAGGAAGAAGATGTCTACCCAATGAATCCTCCCAAGTATGACAAGATTGAGGACATGGCCATGATGACCCATCTCAATGAAGCCTCTGTGCTGTATAACCTCAAAGAGCGTTATGCTGCATGGATGATCTACGTAAGTTCTGAAACGACATAAAAAGCATTTAAATTATTTTTTTCTGTGTTGTTGGAATCTGACCATGTATCTGCTCATTTCAGACCTACTCTGGACTCTTTTGCGCAACTGTGAACCCCTACAAGTGGCTCCCAGTGTATGATGCAGAAGTGGTGTCTGCCTACAGAGGCAAAAAGCGTATGGAGGCCCCACCCCACATCTTCTCTGTCTCTGACAATGCCTATCAGTTCATGCAGACTGGTAAGACATTATGGAATTGAATTCTAGAATTCATTAAGATGAATTAGATGTTGCTATTAATACAATAAATATTTACTGGATATTTTACTAATTTCAATCAACAGATAGAGAAAACCAGTCTGTTCTAATCACGTAAGTATTTAAAGTTAATTTCAGACCATTACAAAAATAAAAGTATAACATAGATGGAAAATTTATGGTGATATTACAAAATATAATTTAAAATTGAACACAGGTTGAATGTACTTTGAAAAGTCTACATGTCTTTCAATCTTCTGTCTTCTAATATCTCATAAACCAGTGGAGAATCTGGTGCTGGAAAGACTGTGAACACCAAACGTGTCATCCAGTACTTTGCCACAGTTGCAGTGTCAGGTGTCAAGAAAGAGGCCAGTAAAATAAAGGTATGAGATACAAAACTATGCCATATATATTATTTTAAAGGATGATGATTTACACTCATCTCACGAACTATACGATATGTGAATTTGTGAAATGCATTCAAATTGTGTTTAGTCATGAAATAGAAAAACAATTGAAAATAAATGAAAACTCTTCAAACATCATATAGGGCTCTCTTGAGGACCAGATCATTGCTGCCAACCCTCTGCTTGAGTCTTATGGCAATGCCAAGACTGTGAGAAATGACAACTCCTCTCGTTTTGTAAGTTAACCACTGTTTATTTACAGTACAGATGGTCAGTTGTGTTACATTTTACTCTACGGAATAGAACTCTACAGAAATATAATTATTATTTATGTGTTTTGCTATTATGATTTAAACAGGGTAAATTCATCAGAATTCATTTCGGCACAACTGGAAAACTGGCTAGTGCTGACATTGAGACATGTAGGTGGACATGATTTCACTGCTCCATCCTGAACATCTGTCTTTATCTGTCACTCTTCAGATGATTGTGACTCAAGTACATTCTCTCAACAGATCTGCTGGAGAAGTCTAGAGTGTCATTCCAGCTTCCAGATGAGAGAGGCTACCACATCTTCTTCCAGATGATGACCAACCATAAACCTGAGATCGTTGGTGGGTGCACATATTTAATTCATTCAATGTTTCAGGTTATATTGTAAGATACTCTTTCACAAATGCTGTGTATTTTACAGAAATGTCGCTCCTCACCACCAACCCCTATGACTTCCCCATGTGCAGTCAGGGTCAGATCACAGTGGCCAGCATTGATGATAAAGTTGAGCTGGATGCTACTGATGTGAGTCATTGCTATTTGAATATTGACATATTTTATTTAAATATGGCAAATCATTTATTTTATTGTTCTCTGTGATTTACAGGATGCTATTGACATTCTTGGCTTTAGTGGTGAGGAAAAGATGGGAATCTACAAGTTCACTGGAGCTGTGCTTCATCATGGAAACATGAAGTTCAAGCAGAAGCAGCGTGAGGAGCAGGCTGAGCCTGATGGCACAGAGGGTGAGACTACATTGTACTAATGTGTGTCATGACATGCAGTGCTTTGAATTGAGAGATCCGTATTTCTATTTTGACAAGAAAAAAAGGATGGTTTTAGTTTAGTTTTCAAGGCAAGAAAGGATATGGATTTTTATTTTGTGTGTGTGCAACTTGTTTAATTGCAGAGGCTGACAAAATCGCCTACCTTCTGGGTTTGAACTCTGCTGAAATGCTGAAGGGTTTGTGCTACCCCAGAGTCAAGGTCGGAAATGAGTATGTGACCAAAGGCCAAACCGTGCCACAGGTATAGTAACATTTACAGCATGCCATGTGTTTGACCTAAAATTCGGACTAATTATTGCAGAACCGGAATACAATATCCTCTCTATCCTACTTACAGGTGTACAACTCTGTTAGCGCCTTGGCCAAATCTATCTATGAGAGGATGTTCTTGTGGATGGTCATTCGTATCAACCAGATGTTGGACACGAAACAACAAAGAAACTTCTACATTGGTGTGCTGGATATTGCTGGCTTTGAGATCTTTGATGTAAGAATGATTATATTATCTCTTTTTATGTCAAAATGAATGATATTCAGAAGGTAGCAAATGTTTCTGTAATTGTTTGTCCTCCAGTACAACAGCATGGAGCAGCTGTGCATCAACTTCACCAATGAGAAACTGCAACAGTTTTTCAACCACACCATGTTTGTGCTGGAGCAAGAGGAGTACAAGAAGGAGGGCATTGTTTGGGAGTTCATTGACTTCGGCATGGACTTGGCTTCTTGCATTGAGCTCATTGAGAAGGTTATCAGTGGTTTATGAATTTTTAAAATTTCCATTGATTCTATTCTTAAAATCTCTTATTTGATTATAAACAACATTCTTTTATGAACAGCCCATGGGTATCTTCTCCATCCTTGAAGAGGAGTGCATGTTCCCCAAGGCTTCAGACACTTCCTTCAAGAACAAGCTATATGATCAGCATCTTGGCAAGAGTAAAGCTTTCGAGAAACCAAAGCCTGCCAAAGGCAAGGCTGAAGCCCACTTCTCCCTGGTTCACTACGCTGGAACTGTGGACTACAATATCACAGGCTGGTTGGACAAGAACAAGGATCCACTGAATGACTCTGTTTTGCTGCTGTACCAGAAGTCTTCTGTCAAACTCCTGGCTACTCTCTACCCACCTGTTGTTGAGGGTAAAGAAAAAATCTTTTTAACAAAACTTTGATTTAGTTTTTTACTTTCTTTCATGTTTTTTCCATTTATACATGTTTGTTGGTATTTTATCTCAATAGATAATACTAAAAAGGGAGGCAAGAAGAAGGGTGGCTCCATGCAAACTGTGTCCTCCCAGTTCAGGGTATCTATAGAGATGACATCACAGCAATATTGCTCTATTTGAGGAAAAAAAAAAAAGAATAAAGCATGCCAACCTTTTTCTATTCTCCACAGGAGAACTTGGGCAAACTCATGACTAACTTAAGGGCCACTCACCCTCACTTTGTGCGTTGCCTGATTCCTAATGAATCCAAGACTCCAGGTAAAGTATTAAAAAAGTACAGTATATCTCAGTATATATGATCTCAATATATATGATTAAGTTAATTTACCACGTTCATGGTGTAAACTGTACGTTATAGGTCTCATGGAGAACTTCCTGGTTATCCACCAACTGAGGTGTAACGGTGTTCTGGAAGGTATCAGAATCTGCACAAAGGGTTTCCCCAGCAGAATCCAATATGGTGACTTTAAGCAGAGGTAAATGGGACCACATGAAAACAACATTTGCTAGGAGGCTCCTAATTAAAAGATATGAAGTATTTTGATAAATTTACTTTTTTGTATCCACAGATACAAGGTGCTGAATGCTGGTGTTATCCCAGATGGACAGTTTATGGATAACAAGAAGGCCAGTGAGAAACTCCTGGGATCCATCGACATTAATCATGACGACTACAGATTTGGAACAACAAAGGTTCATGTTTAGCTTTACAGATTTCCAAGATTCAGTGATCATGGCCCTTAAACTTAATACAGTTTAAATCAACATATTTAAATGTACTGTTTTACATGAATTCAGGTGTTCTTCAAAGCTGGTCTTCTGGGTGTTCTTGAGGAGATGCGTGATGAAAAACTAGCTACTCTGGTCACAATGACTCAGGCTCTCGCCCGTGGTTACCTGATGAGGAGGGAGTATGTGAAAATGACGGAGAGGAGGTGACTATTGTCATGAGTAAATATGGCTTCAATGATAACTGTACAAACTTGATGATTATGCCATTTAATGATGAATTATTCACAGGGAGTCGATTTACACCATCCAATACAACATCCGCTCGTTCATGAATGTCAAACACTGGCCATGGATGAAGGTTTATTACAAGATTAAGCCTCTGCTTCAGAGTGCAGAGACTGAGAAGGAGCTTGCAAACATGAAAGAGGACTATACAAAATGCAAAGAGGCTTTGGTTAAGGCTGAAGCAAAAAAGAAGGAGCTTGAAGAGAAGATGGTAGCACTTTTGCAAGAGAAAAATGATCTGCAGCTGCAAGTGCAATCTGTGAGTATATTTTATAGTTAAATGAATACTGGCTCCATTTAACATGAGCAAGGTTGTTTCCAATGAAATAGCAATCTATTTTACTAACAGGAATCTGAGGGTCTCTCAGATGCTGAGGAGAGGTGTGAGGGTCTGATCAAAAGCAAAATCCAGCTTGAAGCTAAACTCAAGGAGACAACTGAGAGACTGGAGGATGAGGAAGAAATCAATGCTGAACTGACAGCCAAGAAGAGGAAACTGGAGGATGAGTGCTCTGAGCTGAAGAAAGACATCGATGACCTGGAGCTCACCTTGGCCAAAGTGGAGAAGGAGAAACATGCCACTGAGAATAAGGTTAGAGATTGAGTTGGTTTAAGATTAGATTTAATCTCTGTCTCATATATTGCTATAGAATATGAATTGCAATATTTAATCTTATTTGGAACAAAATCACACAGGTCAAGAACTTGACTGAGGAAATGGCAGCTCAGGATGAGAGCATTGCCAAGCTTACGAAGGAGAAGAAAGCCCTCCAAGAGTCACATCAGCAGACATTGGATGATCTTCAGGCCGAGGAGGACAAAGTCAACACCCTGACCAAATCCAAGACAAAGCTTGAGCAGCAAGTTGATGACGTGAGTTGATTATTTAACTACATGAATTAATAAAATCAGTTGTTTTCTGCTGTGAACAAATTTTACATATCATTGTCTTGTAGCTTGAGGGTTCCCTTGAACAAGAGAAGAAGCTCCGCATGGACCTGGAGAGAGCCAAGAGAAAGCTTGAAGGAGACCTGAAATTAGCTCAAGAGTCCATCATGGACCTGGAGAATGACAAGCAGCAATCTGATGAGAAAATAAAAAAGTAATTAAAGCAGGAAATCTTTGAAAACATTAAAAACTATTATTGTTGTGTTATGTTTTTTTATACAACTACTTATTGTTGAACAGGAAAGACTTTGAAACAAGTCAGCTGCTCAGCAAGATTGAAGATGAACAATCTCTAGGTGCTCAACTCCAGAAGAAAATCAAGGAGCTTCAGGTATTTTCAGATTTTTTCTAACATTACATCATTGTGATCAAATGCAGATCACCAAAAATCAAATTATTTATTCAAAAATCGAATTCTACCATAGGCTCGCATTGAGGAACTGGAGGAAGAGATCGAGGCTGAGCGCGCTGCTCGTGCCAAGGTTGAGAAGCAGAGAGCTGATCTCTCCAGGGAACTTGAGGAGATCAGTGAGAGGCTTGAGGAGGCTGGTGGAGCCACTGCTGCTCAGATTGAGATGAATAAGAAGCGTGAAGCTGAATTCCAGAAGCTGCGTCGTGATCTTGAAGAGTCCACCCTCCAGCATGAAGCTACTGCTGCTGCCCTCCGCAAGAAGCAGGCAGACAGTGTGGCCGAGCTGGGAGAGCAAATCGACAACCTGCAGCGTGTCAAGCAGAAGCTTGAGAAAGAGAAGAGCGAATTCAAAATGGAGATTGATGATCTTTCCAGCAACATGGAAGCTGTTGCCAAAGCAAAGGTGGGGAAATATTATGAAGTAAATGTGTGACCCATGCTGGCAAAATGAGTCGTAATACGCATGCGCTAATTGTATAATTATGCATGTAATAATTACGAGCTAAAGGAAATGTACATTTTGGTTGAATTTCATTTTCATTCACAAAAATGTGTCCATTAAGCCCTCTTCTAGCAACCCCAGTGCTCCAAATAGTAATGAACATCTAAAATTATCTTTATTTTTTACGTTTTCTACCTTCCTAAATCTTTCCTTTGTTTTAACAATCCATGAAAAATGGACATTTTTCTTTGCTCAATTCTCAACGACTGGGGCTTTCCCTCAGCACCAATTTTAATATTCATAGCAAATACTTAATGGCATAAGTCTGAACCAAATAAATATGATTGTTAAACTCTGCTGATGTAAACAAAATGATCTTACTCGCACTGACTGGCAGATCAACACAAAGTACAAAGTGCGCACAAAGACACCTCTCACAGGACACAGAATTGCAGTTGTTGCCACTGTAGTCACATGGAATATTTAAACGTTTTCTTCAATGACTTTCTGGGCCGTCAAGTTTCAATCCCTTAGGGTGCCTATGTGGTAGTGATACAGCTCTCAAATTGAATCAAAAACATCTTCATTTGTGTTCCGAAGTTGAACGAAGGTCTTACGGGGTTGGTACAGTATGGGGGTGAGTAATTAATTACTTAATTTTCATTTTTGGGTGAACTAATCCTTTAACTAGATTTTTCTCAAAATTTACTTTGGTGACTCGATTGATTTTAAATAGGTGTAGCGCAGTCCTTTTTGTTTGATTCAGACAAATCAAACATCATACATGAAGGTTTTTTTCTAATAACAATAAAAGTAAATAACAATAACTCCTTTTTGAAAATGTGCTTATTTGTGACTCATTTTGCCAGCACGGGTCACATACAAAAATTCTGGAAGTTCTTTCAAATATCTAATGACTTTTGTGTTTGCAGGGCAATCTTGAGAAGATGTGCCGCACACTTGAGGACCAACTTAGCGAAATTAAGTCCAAGAATGACGAGAACATTCGTCAGTTAAATGACCTCAGTACACAAAGTGCAAGATTTCAAACTGAAAATGGTAACTCGTGAACATATTAATATTAAATAAAAATTATTAATGTCAATAATTATCAACAATAATTAAACAAACTGAATAGTGTATCAAGATTGTTCCGATGTACATTTCCGACTGTAACACTGATCAAATCTTACATCCATTTGTTTTAAAATAAACTGATCTGTCTGACACAGTGAATCTAAATCTATACAGGTGAGTTTGGCCGTCAGCTGGAGGAGAAGGAGGCTCTGGTTTCTCAGCTCACCAGAGGCAAACAAGCTTCCACTCAACAAATTGAGGAGCTTAAGAGGCTTATTGAAGAGGAGGTTAAGGTAATACAGCATAATCAATTCATGCACATAGTTGTTAATTACTTCACTGTTGAGACAAGCTAATATAATGTGACTTTTTCCCTTAGGCTAAGAACGCTCTGGCCCATGCTGTGCAATCAGCCCGCCATGACTGCGACCTGCTCCGTGAGCAATTTGAGGAAGAGCAGGAGGCAAAGGCTGAGCTGCAGCGGGGAATGTCAAAGGCCAACAGTGAGGTTGCTCAGTGGAGAACCAAATATGAAACTGATGCCATCCAGCGCACTGAGGAGCTTGAAGAGTCCAAGTATGTATATTATTGTATAATATTTCCAATTTCCACAGCTATTTTATAGATTGGAATTCAAAATAATATGAATTATATAACAGGAAGAAGCTGGCTCAACGTCTGCAAGAGGCAGAGGAACAAGTTGAGGCTGTGAACTCCAAATGTGCATCTCTGGAGAAGACCAAACAGAGACTCCAGGGTGAGGTGGAGGACCTCATGATTGATGTGGAGAGAGCCAATGGTTTGGCTGCTAACCTTGACAAGAAGCAGAAGAACTTTGACAAGGTAAACGGTTTTAGTCATATTATATTCTCTTTGTCAAGTATTGCTGGAATGGGCTTTCTTCAAATTTTTTTAAACAAACTCTATCCTAAAATATTTCCACCAAAGGTCCTGGCAGAATGGAAGCAGAAATATGAGGAAGGTCAGGCAGAGCTGGAAGGTGCCCAAAAAGAGGCTCGTTCACTCAGCACTGAACTGTTCAAGATGAAGAACTCTTATGAGGAGAGTCTGGATCACCTGGAGACTCTCAAGAGAGAGAACAAGAATCTGCAGCGTAAGAATGAAAATTAGAAAAAAAAAATTTAAATTATTTTACTAATTACTGACACTCGTGTCGTTCCAAATTCGTGAGACTTTTGTTCATTTTCGGAACACAAATTAAGATCTTTTTGATGAAATCTGAGAGCTCAGTTCATATGGATGTTATGATCTCTTTATAACCTTTCAAAGAATCAGTTTTGTAGCTGTCTATGGAGGGACAGAAAGCATTCAAATTTCATCAAAAAAGAGCTTCATTGGCTTTCCAAAGATGAACGAAAGTCTTACGGGTTTGTAATGACGTTAATTAATGATAACATTTCATTTTTGGGTGAACTCTCCCTTTCAATGTTCTATTCTCAATTATCATTAAAAATTAAGCACCTATGATTGATGAATTTGCATTATGATAAATATTATATTTTTTTCTCTCTATAGAGGAAATTTCAGATCTGACAGAGCAGTTAGGTGAGACTGGAAAGAGCATTCATGAGCTGGAAAAGGCCAAGAAGACAGTGGAGACTGAGAAATCAGAGATTCAGACCGCCCTGGAAGAGGCCGAAGTAAGTATTTGAAGATCAATATGGATATCTTGCTAGAACCATCATACTGTATTGTTGTATTCATCAATACAATGTGTGTATTTTCAGTCTTACATTTAAATGTTGCTTCATTTATCAAAGGGTACACTGGAGCACGAGGAGTCCAAGATTCTCCGTGTCCAGCTTGAGCTAAACCAGATCAAGGGAGAGGTTGACAGGAAGCTTGCAGAGAAGGATGAGGAGATGGAGCAGATCAAGAGGAACAGCCAGAGAGTCATTGAATCCATGCAGGGCACTCTGGACTCTGAAGTCAGGAGCAGGAATGATGCCCTGAGAATCAAGAAGAAGATGGAGGGAGACCTTAATGAGATGGAGATTCAGCTGAGTCACGCCAATCGCCAGGCTGCTGAGGCCCAGAAACAGCTCAGGAACGTTCAGGGACAACTCAAGGTATGCATAGGAATGATTCTTTTTGACTTTTGGATGTATTCATATACATTTAAAAAATAATATAACATATGGTAAGTACAGCCTAGAAGAAATCACATCGAAAGCTCATTCAAAAGCCATTGTTATATGTTCAGGATGCCCAACTGCACCTTGATGATGCCCAGAGAGGACAGGAAGACATGAAGGAGCAGGTCGCCATGGTGGAGCGCAGAAACACTCTGATGCAGTCTGAGATTGAGGAGCTGAGAGCTGCTCTGGAGCAGACAGAGAGAGGCCGCAAAGTGGCTGAACAAGAGTTGGTGGATATCAGTGAGCGTGTTGGGCTGCTGCACTCTCAGGTGAGGACATATTGTTTCCCTGAAAAATTTCCCTGGAATTGAGAGCATCGTTCAAAATGCTCAAACTGTTGCTTTCCATTTTGTAGAACACAAGTCTCCTGAACACCAAGAAGAAGCTTGAGGCTGACCTTGTTCATGTCCAGAGTGAAGTTGATGACACTGTACAGGAAGCCAGAAATGCAGAGGAGAAGGCCAAGAAGGCCATCACTGATGTGAGCAACAGCAGCTGCCAAATGTTTTAAAAGGTACGTGTGTACTTGAAAAAATGTGGATCTAATGACTTTCTGTATTGATGCAAAAGGCTGCAATGATGGCAGAAGAGCTGAAGAAGGAGCAGGACACCAGCTCTCACCTTGAGAGAATGAAGAAGAATCTGGAGGTCACAGTGAAGGACCTGCAGCACCGTCTGGATGAGGCTGAGAATCTGGCCATGAAGGGAGGAAAGAAACAACTCCAGAAACTAGAGTCCAGAGTAAGCCTCTTTATAGTTCGGTACGGGCAAATATGAAGTATGTCATATTGTGAATTATTTGAATAAAAAATATATTTTCTTTAGGTCCGTGAGCTTGAGTCGGAAGTTGAAGCAGAGCAGAGACGTGGAGCTGATGCTGTTAAAGGTGTCCGCAAATATGAGAGGAGAGTGAAAGAGCTCACTTATCAGGTATGACCATATTCCTCACAAGTTTGTTCAGACAAAAGATTATGTATAATAGTATGTACTATTTTTAGTAAAGTAGTAATGCTTAATTTTGTAAATATGTATTTTTTGAAGACTGACGAGGACAAGAAGAACATCTCCAGACTTCAGGATTTGGTTGACAAACTGCAGCTGAAAGTCAAAGTCTACAAGAGGCAGTCTGAAGAGGCGGTATGTAAAATCTAATAGAACATTTTGAGACTGTAATAATTTATATTGGAATGCTAATTTGATGAAACGTGATATATGAACCATATAAAAAAAAACCTTTAGGAGGAGCAAGCCAATGGTCACCTGTCCAAGTTGAGGAAGGTGCAGCATGAGCTTGAGGAGGCTGAGGAGCGTGCTGACATTTCTGAGTTTTAGGTCAACAAGCTCAGAGTTAAGAGCCGTGATTCTGGAAAGGTGAGACTTATTAAACTTGTTTATCCAAATACATGAACTACCTCTTAGAAGTAGTAGTGGATTTATAATAAATGGATTTTGCTAATGTTACATATCCTGTATGACATTTGCAAATCTTTATTCTCTTCATTATGTAAAGTGAAGAACATTTTTGTTAATAAGACTGTTTGCCTCTCCCTTTCCTAGGCCAAAGAAGAATGAATCTTTTACACTTGAAAGGAGCATTTACTGAAGTCATATAATATGAATATTTATTGTAAAAGTACCTTTCTTAATAAACCTGTTTATTTCAGCAAATAATTAGCCTTTGTGTGATTTTTCAACAATATATTACAACACTAATATCTAATCTACACTCACCTAAAGGATTATTAGGAACACCTGTTCAATTTCTCATTAATGCAATTACCTAGGCCTAATCAACCAATTACATGGCAGTTGCTTCAATGCATTTAGAGGTGTGGTCCAGGTCAAGACAATATCCTGAAATCCAAACTGAATGTCAGAATGGGAAAGAAAGGTGATTTAAGCAATTTTGAGCATGGCATGGTTGTTGGTGCCAGACGGGCAGGTCTGAGTATTTCACAATCTGCTCAGTTACTTGAATTTTCAAGCACAACCATTTCTAGGGTTTACAAAGAATGGTGTGAAAAAGGAAAAACATTCAGTATGCGGCAGTCCTGTGGGCGAAAATGCCTTGTTGATGCTAGAGGTCAGAGGAGAATGAGCCGACTGATTCAAGCTGATAAAAGAGCAACTTTGACTGAAATAGCCACTCATTACAACCGAGTAGGGGTGGAGCCCAACAGAGAGGTCGGCTGAGCAAAAACACACTTAACTGCATCACTATTTTTGTTGAATAGATTTTTGTACCTTAAAGGAGTAGTTCAATTTTAAAAAAAACTTTTGCTGATAATTTACTCACCCCCATGTCATCCAAGAAATCCATATCATTCTTTCTTCAGTCGAAAAGAAATGAAGGTTTTTGATGAAAACAGGTTTTTGATGATTTTTCTCCATATAATGGACTTTACTGGTAACCAAACGGGTCCAAAAGACAGTTTCAGTGCAAACTGTTCAAATCAAAACTAAATCAAACAAGTCATCGTGAAGAGGCAATAACAACACAAGAAGTGCTCAAAATACAAAGTTTAAACATTGCTCACAGTAGTATAAACCAGACAAGTAAGGATTTAAAGTTTTTTTTATTTTTTTTTATATTTTTTTTTATTTTTATATTAAGTGCTCACAGAAGAGATGAGTTTTCAGTTGCCTTTTGAATGCTGTCAGGGATTCTGCATTCCTGATGATAATGGGCAGATCATTCCACCAGCATGGAACCGTGAATGAGAATGTTCTGGAGAGTGATTTTGTGGCTCTTTGTGATGGTACCACGAGCTGTCTCTCATTGATCGATCGTAGGCTTCTGGTAGGGATGTAGACTCGTAGGAGCGAGTGAAAGTAAGAGGGAGCTGAGCCAGTGGTCAATCTGTAAGCAAGTGTCAAAGCCTTGAACTTGATGCGAGCAGCAAGTGGCAGCCAGTGCAGAGTAATGAACAGAAGAGTGACGTGGTCCCTTTTGGGCTCGTTAAAGGCAAAGACGAGCAGCAGATACATTCTGGATCATTTGTAGAGGTTTAGTTGCACATGATGGAAGTCCAGTCGGAAGAGCATTGCAGTAATCAAGCCTAGAAATAACCAGGGCCTGGACAAGAAGCTGTGTCACCTGCTCAGTTAGGAAAGGCCTGATCTTCCTGATGCTGTGCATTGCAAACCTGCATGATCGAGCTGTCTTTGTAATATGGTCTGAGAAGGTCAGCTGGTCATCAAAGATTACGCCAAGATTTCTGACCGACCTTGATGGGGTGACTGAAGAAGAATCTAGCTGGATAGTGAAGTCATCCTGTAGAAATGGATTGGCAGGGAGGACGAGAAGCTCAGTCTTAGCCAGGTTGAGCTGCAGGTGATGTTCCTTCATTCATGCCGAGATGTCAGCCAGACAGCTTGAGATTCGTGCAGCTACTGTGGGATCATCTGGTTGAAATGAGAGGTAGATCTGGGTGTCATCAGCATAGCAATGGTAAGAGAAACCATGTACCTGTATGATGGGTCCCAGTGATGTGGTGTAAATGGAGAAGAGGAGGGGTCCAAGCACTGAACCCTGGGGAACCCTTGTGGTCATTTGATGTGCTTTGGATACCTCGCCTCTCCCTGCAACCCTGAAGGACCTACCTGTGAGATTGGACTCAAACCAGTGGAGGGAAGTTCCAGTGATGAGAGAGTGGACAGAAGGATCTGATGATTCACCGTGTCGAAGGCAGCAGACAGGTCCAGGAGAATGAGAACTGATGATTTGGAAGCAGCATTTGCGATCCGCAGGGCTTCTGTGACTGACAGCAATGCAGTCTCGGTTGAATGGCCTTTCTTGAAGCCTGATTGGTTGACATCCAGCTGGTTGTTCAGAGACAGGAAAGAAGATACTTGGTTGAAAGCAACTCATTCAAGTGTTTTCCCAATGAATGGTAGGAGAGAGACAGGTCTGTAATTCTCTAAAAGAGATGTGTTTAGCGTTGTTTTTTTAAAGCTGCCGTCGGCAACTCTGGCTGATTGAGTGGACTTTGGCAACATTTTTAATGTTTACAACTCATATGGCCCTCCCCCACAATCAACGAATACCCTCCCACAGAGTTTGTGCGCGAGTGCGTACGCACCAGGTTTTCTGTGTCCGTCTCATCAGCATTCATCCACACCATGGATTATTTGGAGGTATGCTGCCCTGGCTAATCTACCAAGATATTGCAATTGCTAACGTCATTTATATTCTAAATGAGCTTATTTGGTTTGTTAGTGTTCTGCCATCACTCTTCCTTACTGCCCGAACTTCAGGCATGTGCATGTGAATGTAACATGCGCGAGGGGTGGCGTGTGCCCGCTCTGTGACTGACAGTCAGATCTCACACCCCCCTGCGCTGATTTGACACCGTGAACAGGGAGCGCTGGATTTTTGCAAACAAATAACACGCTCCAGATGGAGTTAGAAGCTCGGGTTTTTTTCTAAAAGCAATTTATTTATGTTGTAATGTCAGATTATAGTGTCGATTTCACTGAATATGATCAAAAAAATGTTGCCGACGGCAGCTGTAAGCAGTGGAGTTACCCGAGCCTGCTTAAATGCTATAGGGAAAATGCCAGTTTGTAGGGAAGAGCTGACAATGTGTGTGAGAGCCGGTAGAAGTGCAGGAGAGATTGTTTGTAGAAGGTGTGAGGGGATGGGGTCTAGAGGGCAGGTGGTAGGATGACTGGAGAGGATTAAATTAGAAACTTCTTCCTCGGTTAGTGGAGAGAAGGAGGAGAGAAGGTTACTGGCTGTGGGAGTGATTGGTTTAGGTTCCTGTGTGTGTGGATTAGAGAACTGACTGCTGATAGTTGTTTTGTTAGTGAAGAAGTTAGCAAAATCATCAGCAGTTAGCAAGGAGGTGGGTGGGGGTGGACAGAGGACAGAGTTGAATGTGTTGAAAAGCATTTGTGTGTAAGGAGCGGTGTTGATCTTGTTGTGGAAGTATGAAGATTTTGCAGCATGAACATCAACCGAGAAGGTAGAGAGCAGAGATCGATACCTACTCAGGTCAGATGTGTCTTTTGATTTGCGCCATTTCCTCTCCGCTGCTCTGAGTTTGGTCCGATGTTCACAAAGAAGCTCAGATAACCAGGGGCTAGTGGGAGTGGTGTGTGCTGCTCTGGAGGAGAGAGGGCAGATAATATCTAAAGAAGAAGTTAAAGTGGAGCATAAAATGTCTGTTTTGCGGTATTCACATCCAGAATTTGGAGGGTGAGGGAAGAGAAGATGAAACATTAGAGGAAAGATGGGAGGGAGAAAGTGAACGGAGGTTTCTTCTGAAAGTAACTAGTAGGGGAGTAGGTGGAGTGTGGATAGGGAGTTGTAGTTTGAAGGTAATGAGGAAATGATCTGAAACATGGAGCAGTTTCACCAAAATGTTGTCTGTCATGCAGTTGTGTGTGTAAACCAGTTGGTTGCTTGACTTGTGAGTACCTGTGATGATAAGCTGTTTGAGATCGAATGAGGCTAGAATAGAGATGAAGTCTGTAGCATACGGCTTCTCTAGATGAATGTTTAAGTCGCCAAAGACTAGTGGAGTGCCATCCTCAGGGAAAGAGGGCAGCAGCACATCTAACAGTGTTGTAGTCGAGACCAGCTCACTTGAGTCCGAGTCGAGACCGAGACCAAAGGGAGTCGAGTCTGAGTCGAGCAGACCAGAGAGGTCGGATAATCTAAGGTTGTGTCTGAATAACATAATTCGAGGATTTGCCAGCATACAAAATTCATCACTGAACAAAAAGTCCATTTTGAGCGGTGAGGAAGGCTATTGTAAATGCTTCGTTGGCCATTGCGTTCCTAGATATTAACACATGTCTGTGATTGGCTACATGGCTCAACGCAGCAAACATGTTATAAATAGAAACTCTGGCCTGTAAATCATTTCTATTTTGTTTATAGTTGTTCTTGTTGCTTTTTTTGCAACAGATTAATAAAAATGTGTTAGTTGGTATGTTTTAGTCATATTTCTAGTTTGTGCAAACAGAGTGAGTGCATTACTGCTCACGCTCCCTCTTATGATGTCATCACCCAGTTACTGTAAAAACATGCTACCTTTGAAGAAACCGCATAATGTTATTTTAGTGCATTTTAAGACAGAATTTTTTAAATGTATACATATTGAGCACTTTAATTTACAGATTAATTGGTTGTGGTGTTTAACCTGTAATTTACACTTTAAAGTAAAACTACTAGTCTCCTTCACATTCAAATCCAGACTCAAAACACATCTGTTAATGCATTTACTGAATGAATACTGCACCACTGTGCGTCCGACTGATTACACTATATTTTATTTCTGTATTCTCCAATTGATTCTAAACTATATTCTTTCTGTATTTCACTTTATTTTTATGGTCACTTTCTGTTGACTATAGTAAAGTTCTGATTACTCCACTTGCAGTGCTGCAATGGGAATGGTTTTAACAGGTCCTAAATGCCCTAATACCTTAGCTTGCATGACATCTAGTTTCTTTAAAAACGTTGACGATGCTGACTCATAAACAATAGCATCATAAGCATCCATAATCTAATGTTGATCGACCAATATATATGCTCTTTAATGACTGTCAGCACCCCAATCTTGTCCTGCTACTGCTCTCATTAAATTTTAAACTTTACCACATTTTTTAATAAATAATCTATATGATCCTTACAGATTAATTTATGATCAAACCACAATCCGAGATACTAAAATATCAACACTTTCTCTAAAAAAGACATTTTTGTCCTTGTAAATATCACATGTTTTAGATATAAAAATCTGAAAATAATGACCATTTTCCAACTCTATAGCTTCTTAGATTTTATCCATATACAGTATTCCTTCCTCTTTTCCACATTATTCCATCGTCTGCATATAAGCCAGTGTTAATTCCCGGAGCCACTTTTTTTTAAATATTGTTTATTATAATATTAAATAATATGAGTTCCATTTTCCACATTTAGAGTTTGAGATATTTCCCTATCCACTTGAACTGTTTTGTAAAAAACAAAACAAAAAAAAAAACATTAAAACCCAATTAAACATTCTTCTTTCTATTCCAATTCTCTTCATTTTAATAAATACTCCCTCTTTCCGTAACATGTCATAGCCTATGCCTTTTCCATATCAAAGTAAAGTTATAATCTCAGTATACTGGCATACTGGCAGTGGCATTTCTGGATTACCTCTCCTAATTCAGTTTCCTTCCCTATGGAATCACAAACAAACATCTCTATATATTAGCCTATACCTGGGGTACCCCTTTTCTAACCCGAATTTTTGGTCACGTAAACGCGTCAGCATATCACCATAGTGATTTGTGTTCTGCGCATGTTCTATTCACAAGGATTCTTGGTCTTTTGAGTAGAGAAACTTCTCAGCGCATACAAAAATCACACCGGAAGTAAGCGAGACCAGACCAGGCGAGACACAGCACACTTTTGGAGCGAGGTCAGTAACGTTACCAGCATCAAATCGCAAATCGCAAACAAAGGCGATCGCTATCTGCCCCGAACTATTCATTATCCACGTGCTTTTGTTGTTGTTGTTGTCTTTGGATACAGGCAGAATAATCGGAAATGACGCATATTGCGTCTAAAGGTTGTTCGATCTAGACGCTAACCGCGCGTCGCCATTTAGGAGTTATTCCTAATGTTTCAGAAACTCGAATAGTGACCTTAACCTGACCATGACCCGAAAATTGGCTGCATTTAAACGTAGTCAATGTTTTTTTTTTAGCATTTTAATTTATTCCTGTTTTTTTAATTATTGCATTCATCATTCCACCCCGGAACAGCTTTCTTCCTCCCATTTCCTTCAACTTTTGGTATACTTCCTTCTGCCACTTTGACCAAACTCAAACTTTGTTTCTCTTTACATTTATCAATATATCATCATCTGTACTTATAACTCATTAACTCACATTTTATATGTCCCTCCCCTTCCAGTCGACCACCATGGGACTTTATTTCGGAAAAATATGGTAGTCAATGGTGAGAGACAACAAATATTTTGATCTAGTTTGAACTGTGCTCTGAGTTACACATATGATGTTTGTCAATTTAAAAGAATCATTTTAAAGTCAAGAACGTCTTAGTTTGATGTAAAACCGTTGAGGTATAAGACTGTGAAAATACTTAATTACAAAGACTACAAACCCCAAAGGCACACATTTTCTCTTAATGAATGAAGCTAACTTTACTGAGGTTAATGTCTGTCATTGTTTCTATAGTCTTACGTTATAATCGTAACGTTACAGAATCATGCCTGAGTGTTTTGTTCCAGACTGCACACACACGAGCAGGGGATCTTGCTCGTGGTTTCACTTCCCGGGAGATGTAGTTTATTGAGCGATTTTCACCAAAAACTGAATGTTACTCTTCTGTTTTATGACAAACTGTGACGTTTTTGACTTTCAGAATTATCTTTTAAATTGACAAACATCATATGTGTAATTCAGGGCACAGTTCAGACGGAATAAAAAGATAAGTTGTCTCTCGTCATTGACTACCATCATATTTTTTTTCGAAATAAGGTCCCATGAGCCGGAAGCGGAGGGGCGGGACTTAGGCTCTCTATTATATTTCTTCCAATCAGCTTTCTCAAATTTCCATTTATGTAGTTTTATCATCATATACTCCTAAGTATTTCTTATCCCACCAAGCAAAATATTGGAAAATGGGCCCAACTGATGACTGCTCTAGCACATCCCATTGACGTTTCACTGCTAATGATGCTGAAACTATTACTATTGTTAGATCTACGCACGATTTTATCTACGCACGGTTTCCTGATGTCGGACCTTGTCCCACTACTATCATTTAAGCATACCAATAAATTATGCTTCATATATTCTTCCACCACAGTGCTATTTTTATCTGAGTGTGGACTTCCTCCATACCATCACACTATGTGTGAGGGGATTAAAGTCCCCGCACCATATCGCTATATCTTCTTCTTTACTCCAAATATTATTTAATTCCATTAACGATATTTGTTTAAATGGATTGTAATAATTTATTATTGTTACTTTTCCTAATGCTGTCCACACTTCCACTTTAATGCATTCATACTGTGTTTCTACTGTTACTTCCGTATAAGCCAATCCCGTTCTTTATAAACGTTGCACACCCTCCACCTGTTGCTCTTCATCTATCTTTTCTAATGGATAAATACCCTCGAATAACAAAGTCTAAGTGTGATTTAATCTGCTGCAGACATAATGATTTTCAATTTCTAGGTTCTTTTGTTTGTTTGTGCAGTACAGTTGATTACTTCAGGAATAAATAAAATGAAGCTTACTTAAGCTTGATAATCATAAGCATACTTGCATCTACATTTGGTTTATACAGTACCTCTCTGTTGTTTCCGTTTGATGTTTCAATTGCATTAGACCTTCCATGACGCATCCCATTCTCTTGCTCGGCTCGTTTTTTGTGCTATACATCCTAAATATGCCGCACTATGAGGACCTCCACAGTTGCAACACTTAGGTTCAACTATATCCCCACATTCTCCATAACCATTTTTTCCTTTGCATACTTCTGCTACATGGTCATGGCAATTGAAACACAGCATTTTCAATTTTGACATTTTTCATTCAAACCAGTGTTGTCTGTCAGTCATACACTGGAGGTTAAGGGGGTCCTCGGAGAAGTCAAAATTAAACATGATTTAATGACTCGTGAATGTAAGTATACATTGATGGCCTAAGACACGAAACGAGTGGTTTGTGTGAGAAAACGAACAGTATTTATATAGTTTTTACCTCTTGTTAACAGCCGTCGAACTAATCTGAATCAGATGTCCAACTGAACCGAACTGTCTCCAGATGTTACGCCGGAAGTGATCTCTTGCACGTCTACGTCACGCATTGTTTACACAGAGATTTGGGAAGTTTTACCTTTCACTGAACGTATTTAGATATATCGAAATAGTCTTCCATTGCGATTTCCCGTATATCTAAATATGTTTTGTAGAAATAGAAATATAGAGATTCCTGAGGAAAAAGTTCTCCGCACACAACCTTGCAGTTTTTGAGAAAAATGATGCTAAAGGTGCCAATTTTGAAAAAAAGGGAAACCAGGTAATTTTGCACTTTTGAACCTGTTTATCATATAAACCCAAAAATGCCAAATTACCACTTGAGGTAAAAAATAAACCAGTTTGAAATGTGTGAAAATACCTGAAGCTGATATCTAGGCACAGTAAACATAAGAAAACTTCTACTATAGCATTAACATCCCAATTACTTCTCATCATGTTGTTCCAATTCAAAGGTAATATTTGAGGTAAAATCTGAATAACAAATAGAATTCAGCCAAAATATAATATATATATAAAAAACACTTTTCAAAATAACACGTTAATGGTGAATTGTCAATTTGCATACATGAGCAGTAACTGCACTGCATGTACACTGTAAAAATATTACATGGTATCTACTTAAAAAATATTTATGGTAACAATATTACACATATTAAATTTGAGTAGATTTTAAGGTGTGTTTTTTTTGTGTGTGAAATCTACCCAAATAAATTAAGTAAAATGTCCTAAATTATTTAGTCTATGGCACATGATGAATTTAATATTATTAGTGGAATGTGCTTTTTAAATTTAAGTTGTCTCACAAATAAATCAAGCAGAATTTACTTGTTTGTATTAATGTAATTTACTTAATTATAACATTTACTGCCTTTTTCAGGCAGTAAATGTTATAATAATGAATGCATAATGCACTTTTTGTTATCAAACATGCTTTTATTCTGTATTTTTTGCACAAATAAAACAAATATATAAAACGTAAGACAACAGTTTTAAGATATGAAAAATAAAAGCAAAAAAATGCTAACATTTTGTCATTGAGAAAGATCATTTTATTAGACAAAAAACATGCGCATACAAATTTCTCTTGGAAAAGTCACATATTTGACTAAAACTTGTGAATAACTTGCAGTAAAACATATAAAATAATTTCTACTTCCTGAATGCTTGTATGTAGAACAATATTTAAAGTTCATCAATAAATGCCATTTTTTTTTCACCAGAACTTGTTCATAATGCATTGTCTCAATCTAAATCATGAGTTTGTTTTTAAGTGTTCGTAATGTCGGGGAAACTTGCAAACATCCAGTTCCAAGAAGAGCTTCTGAAAGGCCTCAAAAGTATGCCTCAGTTCTCTCAGGTATGGTTTAGTGCATACGTAAGTCCAAGAAGAACAGCACAGGCTCTTGTCAGATTTTCCAAGCCAACCATGACTTGCATCCCCTCCTAGATGATGCTGAAATACTCCTGAGAATCCCTCTTGCACATGGCAATTTTCATGTGCTGCAGGATATCTCCATTGTCACACTGTAAAACAAACATTATTTTTATCTTGTCTGTCTCATAAGTCTGTCCATAATTATTAACTTGATTTGTGTACAGTTGTTTCACCCGAACTCTGTTATTGTTTATTACGAACACAGACAATATGTGAAGACACAGGGATTTATTGAGGCACAAAACAGAAAACAAAAACCACAAGGGGGTAAAACAGGACAGAAGGGTAATGCAAGTAGACGAAAACAGGAAATAAACTGGGACTAAACACTGACTGATACTGACAAGATAAAGAAAACAAACAGCTAAACAAACTCACAATACTTATCACCAGATTCAGACAAAGTATTCACAGAGAGTAACACACAGTGGTTGACAATGTACCGACATAGGACAGCAAACACAAGGGGATCAAATGGGGAGAAATAGGGGACACAGGCTATAATGATAAGATGAGGATAACAAGGGGGCGGGGTATCTAATGAGAAAACACAAGCACATGGCCCAAACAACAGGCCATGTGCTTGTACTCAAAACATGGTTCTGCCATGATCCTGCCACAAGACTAGGAATATTAGGAACATGAAGGCAGAATCATGACACGCTACTTTTTACCTGTCTGTAAAACCTGATCTATGCAATTAATCAATCAATTTGTGGTTGATTGTCGAGATACACATGAATGCAGATGCAGGTAACATATCATCCCTTCTCGGGAGATTTAATAATATGTACAGTTGATCTGGTCCAAACCTGTATGAATAATTATTAATTATCAATTATTAGTTATTGTATACAAATTCCCCATATCGATCAGATCAGACTCTGCAAGCGTCATCTGAAAATCATATGACATATCTCCTCTGTTAATAATTTTAGTTAAGTTAATCATTCTGTGGATATTATCCTCAATAATAAAAATCACCCCCTTGAAAAACATTCCTATCAGTCACACCAAGACCATCGCGATTAAAAACACAACCACACATGGTCAAATGTCATAATCCACCTAGTGCTCAAAGAAAACCCCTTATATGGCATAAAACCACCATAAATGGCATTTCCTGTCATAAAACCATAAATTAGTCAAATCAATTTTTGACATAAGGTACAGTATATAGACTACTTACATCATAACCTCCCAGTGTCTTTGTCATGACAACTTGGCATAAACCAATATATTTTTTTCCATGTTATCTTAATATTCATGTTAAAGTATAAACTTTGAATCCAAATTGTTGTACCACTTCTAATGAAGCTTAAATATGTCTAACATTAAAATATGGAAACATTGCTGTTTCCATTTTTATTTCTGTTTATTCCAGCATTCACGAGAAAGCAAATGGAAAAATCACTGAATCTTTCCTCTCATAAAGTAATATAGTCTACCCATTCCAATCATAAAAAGCATTAGGTATAAATAGACTCTCTTGGAGTCATACACTAGGAATGAACTATCGTGGTATTTTTTTATGAGACAGCTTCGATGGCAATCTCCCATGCAGTCAATCGCTTATATGGGCATTTCTGTTTATAAGTTCTAGTCTTTGTGAATAATATTAGATATTATTGTTTGTTTCAATATTATTCCAATTTAATAATTTAATAATAATAACTGAAAATAATTACCCACAAATTAAAATCAGTAGATGCAGATTTTTTCTTGTTAGTCTTTTAAAAATGAAATATGTAGTATAAATGTAAAAAGATGTATGATTAGGACTATGACTATCATGCAAGTTATTAAAAATATGGACACATTATCAAACTATTGCATTGTCAAATGTGTGTCATACCTATAACTGATGTGTAAAATGATGATATCTGTTGATGACTTAGAATAGGTGTAGCTTCTTACCATAAATTACGACTTAAAAGCTTATCCATTTATAGCCTCTGCTTAGTGTGCAAATTTACGTCAATAAAAGTTTTGATGAGAGCACAACCAGTCTCAAAGGAGCCTAGAGGAGTTGCTGCTTGTGGTAAGAAGCTGATATACTTTCCATTTGATGTTGTTATTTGTATGAGATCATACAAACTGAAAGGATATGACAGAAAAAGTATTTAAAAAGATATTATTACCATATTTGCCTAAATGTAGTTTCTTTAACTGAATTACAGGGTGTTAAAATTTCATCTGGTCTTCAAGAGCTGGAAGGTAGGTGGTAGCAAGACACTGTATTAAAAAGATGTGGTTGAATATTAGCATGTTTTCAGATCCATGTAGACTTATCGTAGATGTGCTGTTTTTTTTTAATTAGTAATTCATTAAGATTTAATTAGAGACGCCATAAAATAAGGACCATTGGAACTACACAAGACTCTCTATGAATACTGTTTGTGGACAGTATGTTTGATTATCAATATTTATTTTATTGATTCAAAAAGCATGTCAATATTTCTTTTTTCAAATTTTAGTAAGCTGCCACCATGAGTACAGACGCGGAGATGGCCATTTATGGCAAGGCTGCCATTTACCTTCGTAAGCCTGAGAAGGAGAGAATTGAGGCTCAGAGCAAACCATTTGATGCCAAGACTGCCTGCTATGTGGCTGATGCCAAAGAGTTGTACCTCAAGGGAACAATCAAGAGCAAAGAGGGTGGCAAAGCCACAGTTATTTTGCTTGATACTCAGGAGGTGAGATTTAAAGGTGCAGTGTGTGATTTTTAGCGATATCTAGCGGTTCAGTTGCGAGTTGCACTTAGGGCTCAGCCCACTGCTCACCCCTCCACTTCGAAAAAGCTACGGTGGCTAAAACGGGACAAACATATCGGCGTCTGAGACAGCACAGAATAGCCAGAATAAGCCAAGAGTGTGTAACATAGTCACTGTTTCTGTACCACAGTCCATTATAAACCACGTCATGGATAAAGTTTATAAAGCCATAGGTGAGGATCAAGGGTCTTTCTTAATACAGAATATTATAATAGTAATCAACTGATTGTCTCACAAACCAGCACATTTCTCCCCACATAGCAAACCCATAATATAGCAAGGGAGAAGAACCACATGAAACTATGCAACTATATATATTTTTATATAACAAGGTAGTAAAAGTTTAGCTGGCTAAAATATGAGCCGTTACTGTGCCTGAGCTGGTTAAAGCGTAATGCCTTGTTTAAACTCGATGTGTCCGTATGAGCCAAAAAGTGCACGCGGCAAAAATGACATGATTGTAAGAGCGCGCGTGCCTCCGCATCCCCTTGACATAATTTACTACACACAAAAGGGTTTTTTCTCTGATTTTAAAAACTCTTCGCGATCAACTTAAAATACTTCCAAGATCGATTTGTTGACCGCGATCGACGGGTTGGTGATTCCTGTAACATATTTTGCGGTCAATGACAAGAGTAATCTATGGAAGCCCATTTCTGCCACAGTTGAGTAAAAAATATAATTTTGTAAGTCAAAATAATGAGAAACTTTCTCATAATTATGACTTAGTTTATAATTATATTGAGAAAGTTTCTCATGATAATAAGTTTCTTATAATAATGACTTAACATTTCATAATAATGATAACTTTCTCGTAATGACTAAACATCTCATAATTACGAGAAACTTGCTTGTAATAATGACTTAACATCTCATGATAATCAGAAACTTGCTCGTAATAAATAAAGCAGCGGAGCAGAAGGAAGTGTCACGCTAGCGATATCCGCGGGTCAAAGCAGGAAGTGTCACACTAGCGACATCCGCTGCTCTAAGCCGTACAAATGCAGCGTTGTTGAGGACCATTTCCAATGGCTGTTGTGTCGATGAGGCCGGTACTTAAGGAGGAGTTGGGATGGACATTATTACCAGATATTAAGTCATTATTACTGATGTTAAGTCAATATGAGAAAGTCTCTCATTATTAAGAGATGTTGTCATTTTTACAAGAAAGTTTCTCATTATTACAAGATGTTAAGTCATTATTACGAGATTATTATCAAATTATTAACATTATCAAATTTATAGGAGAGAACAGTAAAGGAGGATGACGTCTACCCAATGAATCCTCCCAAGTATGACAAGATTGAGGACATGGCCATGATGACCCATCTCAATGAAGCCTCTGTGCTGTATAACCTCAAAGAGCGTTATGCTGCATGGATGATTTACGTAAGTTCTGAAAACAGCAAACAAAAGCATTTAAGTTATTTTTGTCTGTGTTGTTTCTATCTGACCACTTCTCTGCTCATTTCAGACCTACTCTGGACTGTTCTGCGCAACTGTGAACCCCTACAAGTGGCTCCCAGTGTATGATGCAGAAGTGGTGTCTGCCTACAGAGGCAAAAAGCGTATGGAGGCCCCACCCCACATCTTCTCTGTCTCTGACAACGCCTATCAGTTCATGCTGACTGGTATGACATTGTGGAATTTAATTTGAATTCATTTAGGTGAATTAGATGATGCTGTTAATATAATAAATATTTATCGGGTATTTTACACATTACAATCAACAGATAGAGAAAACCAGTCTGTCCTGATTACGTAAGTATTTTCATTTAATCTCAGACCATGACAAAAAATATATAAAAATATAATGTAAATGGCAAATCTATATGGATTTATTTACAAAATAGAATTTAAGAATGAACATCTTAATATACTTTGAAAAGTCTACATGTCTTTTAAACTTCTGTTTTCTATAATATCTCATAAACCAGTGGAGAATCTGGTGCTGGAAAGACTGTGAACACCAAACGTGTCATCCAGTACTTTGCCACAGTTGCAGTGTCAGGTGGTGAAAAGAAGAAAGAGGCCAGTAAAATAAAGGTATGAGAAACAAAACTCATATATATTACTTTAAAAGATGTTGATTTACACTCATCTCACAAACTATATGACATGTGAATTTGTGAAAAGCCTAAAAATAGTGTTTAGTCATTAAATGACTATACAAATAACATAAAAATAAATGAAACCTTCAAAAATCATATAGGGCTCTCTTGAGGACCAGATCATTGCTGCCAACCCTCTGCTTGAGGCTTATGGTAATGCCAAGACTGTGAGAAATGACAACTCCTCTCGTTTTGTAAGTTAACCACTTTTTATAGTTAGTCAATTGTGTTGAATTTTTCTATACAGAAATTATTTATTTACTTATTTACTGTGCTTTTTTTGCTTCAAACAGGGTAAATTCATCAGAATTCATTTCGGCACAACTGGAAAACTGGCTAGTGCTGACATTGAGACATGTAGGTGGACATGATTTCATTGCTCCATCCTGAACATCTGTCTTTATCTGTCACTCTTCAGATGATTGTGACTCAAGTACATTCTCTCAACAGATCTGCTGGAGAAGTCTAGAGTGACATTCCAGCTTCCAGATGAGAGAGGCTACCACATCTTCTACCAGATGATGACCAACCATAAACCTGAGATTATTGGTAGGTGCACATATTTCATTCAATGTTAAATGCCAGATAATATTGTAAGACACTGTTCCATAAAATATGTATATTTTACAGAAATGACGCTCATCACCACCAACCCCTATGACTACCCCATGTGCAGTCAGGGTCAGATCGCAGTGGCCAGTATTGATGATAAAGTTGAGCTGGATGCTACTGATGTGAGTCATTGCTATTTGAATATTGACATATTTTATTTAAATATGGCAAATCATGTATTTTATTCTTCTCTGTGATTTACAGGATGCTATTGACATTCTTGGCTTTAGTGGTGAGGAAAAGATGGGAATCTACAAGTTCACTGGAGCTGTGCTTCATCATGGCAACATGAAGTTTAAGCAGAAGCAGCGTGAGGAGCAGGCTGAGCCTGATGGCACAGAAGGTGAGACTACATTGTACTAATGTGTGTCATGACATGCAGTGCTTTGAATTAAGAGAATTTTAATTTTCAAGGCAAGAAAAGGGATAGATTTTCATGCAACTTGTTTAATTGCAGAGGCAGACAAAATCGCCTACCTTCTGGGTTTGAACTCTGCTGATTTGCTGAAGGCTTTGTGCTACCCCAGAGTCAAGGTCGGAAATGAGTTTGTGACCAAAGGTCAGACCGTGCCACAGGTATAGTAACATTTCCAGCATGCCATGTGTTTAACCTAAAATTCAGGCTAATTATTGCAGAACCAGAATAATATCCACTCCATTCTACTTACAGGTGTACAACTCTGTTAGCGCCTTGGCCAAATCTATCTATGAGAGGATGTTCTTGTGGATGGTCATTCGTATCAACCAGATGTTGGACACGAAACAACAAAGAAATTTCTTCATTGGTGTGCTGGATATTGCTGGCTTTGAGATCTTTGATGTAAGAATGATTATTTTATCTCTTTTTAATGGCACATTGAGTGATATTCAGAAGTCTGTAAAAGGTTATGTTTCTTCCTCCAGTTCAACAGCATGGAGCAGCTGTGCATCAACTTCACCAATGAAAAACTGCAACAGTTTTTCAACCACCACATGTTTGTGCTGGAGCAAGAGGAGTACAAGAAGGAGGGCATTATTTGGGAGTTCATTGACTTCGGCATGGATCTGGCCGCTTGCATTGAGCTCATTGAGAAGGTTTTTATTGGTTTATGAATTTATTATTTCATGAAATCTGAAATCTTAAAATTGTAATAAGTAAACAACAATCTTTTATAAACAGCCCATGGGTATCTTCTCCATCCTTGAAGAGGAGTGCATGTTCCCTAAGGCTTCAGACACTACCTTCAAGAACAAGCTATATGATCAGCATCTTGGCAAGACTAAAGCTTTCGAGAAACCAAAGCCTGCCAAAGGCAAGGCTGAAGCCCACTTCTCCCTGGTTCACTACGCTGGAACTGTGGACTACAATATTGCAGGCTGGTTGGACAAGAACAAGGATCCACTGAATGACTCTGTTGTGCAGCTGTACCAGAAGTCTTCTGTCAAACTGCTGGCTACTCTCTACCCACCTGTTGTTGAGGGTAAAGAAAAAAATCTATTTCACCAAAATTTGATTTAGCTTTGCACTTTCTTTCTTGTTTTCGCATTTATTCATGTTCTTTTGTATCTTTATCTCAATAGAGACTGGTAAAAAAGGAGGCAAGAAGAAGGGTGGTTCCATGCAAACTGTGTCCTCCCAGTTCAGGGTATGTATAGAGACGACATCACAGCAATATTTCTGTGTTTGAAGAAAAAAAGAAACACAAAGCACAGCAACCCTTTTTTATTCTTCACAGGAGAACTTGGGCAAACTCATGACCAACTTGAGGAGCACTCACCCTCACTTTGTGCGTTGTCTGATTCCCAATGAGTCCAAGACTCCAGGTAGAGTATTAATAAGTTAATACTTAATACAGATATTTTGGCACTCAATTTATATGATGAAGTTAATTTACCAATTTAATGGTGTAAACTTTGTTATAGGTCTCATGGAGAACTTCCTGGTTATCCACCAGCTGAGGTGTAACGGTGTATTGGAGGGTATCAGAATCTGCAGAAAGGGTTTCCCCAGCAGAATCCTCTATGGTGACTTCAAACAGAGGTAAATGGGACCTCACAAAAACATAATTTCCTGTTGAAGGCTCCTAATTAGAAGACAATAAGTATTTTTATACATTTTCCACAGATACAAGGTGCTGAATGCCAGTGTTATCCCAGAAGGACAGTTTATTGATAACAAGAAGGCCAGTGAGAAACTCCTGGGATCCATTGACATTAATCATGACGAGTACAGATTTGGAACCACAAAGGTTAATATTCAACTTTACAAATTTCAAAGATTCTGTAATAGTCATTTCATTTATACAGGTTATACAATATTTTTTGATTTACTGTTTTACATTGTTTTACGGTGTGTGCTTTAATCTTAACACCTTTAACCTTATTATTTATTATCCTCAGGTTACAGTAGGTCGAGTAAGTCAAATCTGCCCTAAATCATAAGCATTCGAATGGTACTTTCAATTTGTTCAGAAGACTTCTCTGTGGTCAGTTCTTGCTTGAGGTTTATTAACAAGAACACTGGTTGACAATTCCTTGCAATTAGTATAGTTATTTATGAATGTAAATATTCCAGAAATAAAAGTTAAACCTAAAACTAATAGCAAAGTTACAATATAAAGCAAAGTCTAAATCAAAGGCACAATCAGCTGGGTTTCTGGCATTGAGAGATACTGCGCGACCAGTACTGGTCAGTCTTCTCTTCAGTCTTACTCAGAGAGTTCACTGCCTAAGTCAGACTCTCTTCTGCTGTCATCATTTGGAGAGCTGCCAAATCTTCCATGACCCTTATAAGGTGTTTCCGTCGTAGCCTGTCAGCTCTCTTCTTGGCCCTTTTTTTTCTTCATCTTTCTTTTTCTCATCTGTAAAATATACCTTACCTACACAGCAGTACATTTTTCTTTAAAAGCAATTATTATCAAATACATAAATGCTTTCTACTCTAAGTTAGTTAATATATATTCATATCTTAAAGGGTTAGTTTACCCAAAAATGGAAATTAAGTCATTAATTACTCACCCCCATGCTGTACCTACCCTGTAAGACCTTCGTTCGTCTTCAGAACACAAATTAAGATATTTTTGATTAAATTTGAGTGGTGGATCACTGCTACATTGGCTGCCTAATTAAGGGATCGAAACTTGATGGCCCAGAAAATCAATTAAAATGTCTTAATTTTCATTTTTGGGTGAACTAACCCTTTAACATACATATATTAGTAAAACAGTTGTACTCTTTTTATATCGTTAAGTATACATGCATATTATCATAGTAATTTGTGTTGCTTTTTGTATACACTTTTCTAATACATTTTATGCAGCATATCTACTTGGGTTATATAAAGATACTACTAAACAAAACAAAAGTTAAACAAGACAGAGTAATTGCATAACTACCATCTTCATCAACAACATGAATTCAGGTGTTCTTCAAAGCTGGTCTTCTGGGTGTTCTTGAGGAGATGCGTGATGAGAAACTGGCTACTCTTGTCACAATGACTCAGGCTCTCTGCCGAGGTTACCTGATGAGGAGGGAGTTTGTGAAGATGATGGAAAGGAGGTGAGTATTGTCATGAGTAAAGTTGACATTAACAATAACGATGCAAACAAACTATATAATTTAAACAATTATAATGATTATGGCATTTAATGATGAATCATTCACAGGGAGTCCATTTACACCATCCAATACAACATCCGCTCATTCATGAATGTCAAACACTGGCCATGGATGAAGGTTTATTACAAGATTAAGCCTCTGCTGAAGAGTGCAGAGACTGAGAAGGAGCTGGCAACCATGAAAGAGGACTTTGTAAAATGCAAAGAAGATCTTGCCAAGGCTGAAGCCAAAAAGAAGGAGCTTGAAGAGAAGATGGTAGCACTGTTGCAGGAGAAAAATGATCTACAGCTGCAAGTAGCATCTGTGAGTACTTTTTGAGATGCACCAATACTAAATTTATCTGCTGATACCGATAGCCGATTATTCCGAATGATATCGACTGATGCCAATACTGATACCAATAGTTGGATTTTTCTTAAAGCTGTGATTTTTACCCCCATCTAGCGGTGAAAAGATATATGACCATCCAATGAATATTAGTTTCTGCTCCTCTCAATTCTGATTTCGTTTGAACTCCTACGGTGGCCAATGTAGTCCAAGATTAACATGGCTTCCAGTTCGACCTCGTCCATGAATGTTAACTCAAACGTAAACGCGAAAGGCGAAGCTTGAATTAATGGGTATGTCCCTCTTTGGCTAATGTACATTCAAGATGGAGGGGCAACATGGCAACCGATATTACAACCCCTTAACCGTATGTATTTTCAATGGCATATAATACACTCAAGAGAATACTTTATTACTTGAACGAACTAAATTACATTAATGAGCACAGATATTTTTGAAAGTACTAAGTGTTTTTAGCTAACAATAAACTAAAAGAGTTACACAGTGTAGCTTTAAGGAAAAAAAAATCTCTCCCAAATAATGCTGCAAACAATGCAGAGAGCCTTCTCATTTGGTACACTATAATATTTTAAAATAACAACAGAGCTATTATATTCAACTGCTACTTATATCCATATATAATAGGCTATTTGCACTCAAATAAAAGCTGAAATTTTTTGTACAACTTAGTTATAAGGTAGTTTTTATGAACACTTCATGGCAAATTTATTCAAAAAATACATATAAAATTAACAGTAAATAAGCTATTCTCTGGTGTTTTTTAAATGCTAACTTATAAACTGTGAGTGACAACTTGATAACTTTCCTGAGGTAGGCTACATGTAACATTAAGCGATACGGTTCACAAGCTGTTTTATTGATGTCTTTCTGTGGTTGAAATACAGATTGAGTGATTATGAGAGTCATGATACAGATTTCGGTAATTTGTATACTGTATATTTCATATACATATGAAATCAGAATACCCTCTGAGATTCATGCATGTTTTTCGAGATAAAGTGGAAGAATAGACTCGCGCTCTGCAAGTAGATTTGGCAACCCAAGCTTGACCTACGGGTGAATCATAGCGTCAAATAAATTAAGCCCACATTAACGTCACTATTTTTTTTTAACTGTTAAAGCGTTATTGTCATGTTAACTTGCCCTAAATTTAACACAAGAGAGATTTTCTTCACACACAGTATGAGTAGCAGTCTGACACGTTAAAATGAGTAATGGGGTTTCCAATGATATAGCAATCTGTTCTTTTAACAGGAATCTGAGAATCTCTCAGATGCTGAGGAGAGGTGTGAGGGTCTGATCAAAAGCAAAATCCAGCTTGAAGCTAAACTCAAGGAGACAACTGAGAGACTGGAGGATGAGGAAGAAATCAATGCTGAACTGACAGCCAAGAAGAGGAAACTGGAGGATGAGTGCTCTGAGCTGAAGAAAGACATCGATGACCTGGAGCTCACCTTGGCCAAAGTGGAGAAGGAGAAACATGCCACTGAGAATAAGGTTAGAGATTGAGTTGGTTTATGATTAGATTTAATCTCTATTTAATATGTTGATATAAAAAAAATGAGCTTATTTGTAACAAAAATCACACAGGTCAAGAACTTGACTGAGGAAATGGCAGCTCAGGATGAGAGCATTGCCAAGCTTACGAAGGAAAAGAAAGCCCTCCAAGAGTCACATCAGCAGACACTGGATGATCTTCAGGCCGAGGAGGACAAAGTCAACACCCTGACCAAATCCAAGACAAAGCTTGAGCAGCAAGTTGATGATGTGAGTTTCTATTTAAACATCTCATTAATTCATTAAATCAACTATCTCTTTTGCTTTGTTCAAAAATTATATATTTTATATATCATTGTCCTGTAGCTTGAGGGTTCCCTTGAACAAGAGAAGAAGCTCCGCATGGACCTGGAGAGAGCCAAGAGAAAGCTTGAAGGAGACCTGAAATTAGCTCAAGAATCCATCATGGACCTGGAGAATGACAAGCAGCAATCTGAGGAGAAAATAAAAAAGTAATTAAAGCAGGAAATCTTTAAAAAAAAACATTTTAAAACAATACTGTTGTGTTATTGTTTTTTACAAACTACTTGTTGAACACCCTCAGGAAAGATTTTGAAACAAGTCAACTGCTTAGCAAGATAGAAGATGAACAATCTTTGGGTGCTCAACTCCAAAAGAAGATCAAGGAGCTTCAGGTTGTTTTTTTTCAGATTTTTTTCAAACATTTCATCATTATGATCAAATGCAGATCACCAAAAATTGAATTAACTGTTTTCCACCATAGGCTCGCATTGAAGAACTGGAGGAAGAGATTGAGGCTGAACGCTCTGCCCGGGCCAAGGTTGAGAAGCAGAGAGCTGATCTCTCCAGGGAACTTGAGGAGATCAGTGAGAGGCTTGAGGAGGCTGGTGGAGCCACTGCTGCTCAGATTGAGATGAATAAGAAGCGTGAAGCTGAATTCCAGAAGCTGCGTCGTGATCTTGAAGAGTCCACCCTCCAGCATGAAGCTACTGCTGCTGCCCTCCGCAAGAAGCAGGCAGACAGTGTGGCCGAGCTGGGAGAGCAAATCGACAACCTGCAGCGTGTCAAGCAGAAGCTTGAGAAAGAGAAGAGCGAATACAAAATGGAGATTGATGATCTTTCCAGCAACATGGAAGCTGTTGCCAAAGGAAAAGTAGGACATTTTATGTTTAAAGAATACATAACATGTTGAAGTTTTTCAATTATCTAATGACTTTTGTATTTGCAGGCTAATCTTGAGAAGATGTGCCGCACACTTGAGGACCAACTTAGTGAAATTAAGTCCAAGAATGATGAGAACCTTCGCCAGTTAAATGACATCAGTGCTCAAAGAGCAAGACTTCAAACTGAAAATGGTAAATAATGACAATCCTGAAGAAAAAAAAGAAAAAAATGGAAACTAATACATATATATTCCAACAGTGAGTGTGGTGTATTAAGATTATGAAGCAGTGAATTTCTTACAGTCTTATCAGAAGAAAAAACACTTATTTACATTTTGCTATCAAAGAGTTTGTTTTGATAGTAACTGATAGAGACAGCACTATCTGAATGGGTATTTAAATCTATACAGGTGAGTTTGGCCGTCAGCTGGAGGAGAAGGAGGCTCTGGTTTCTCAGCTCACCAGAGGCAAACAAGCTTTCACTCAGCAAATTGAAGAGCTTAAGAGGCATATTGAAGAGGAGGTTAAGGTAATATAGCATAATGAAAACAAACACATCATTTTCACTTACTACACAACAAAGCTAATATAATGCAACAAAATGAATACAACACTATACAACAAAGCTAATGTAATACTATAAAGCTAATATCATATTTTTTATTGCTCATTAATAAGTCGCTTTGGATAAAAGTGTCTGCTAAGTAAATCAATGTAAATATTATGTGACTTTGTATCCTAGGCTAAGAACGCACTGGCCCATGCTGTGCAATCAGCCCGCCATGACTGCGACCTGCTCCGTGAGCAGTTTGAGGAAGAGCAGGAGGCAAAGGCTGAGCTGCAGCGGGGAATGTCAAAGGCCAACAGTGAGGTTGCTCAGTGGAGAACCAAATATGAAACTGATGCCATCCAGCGCACTGAGGAGCTTGAAGAATCCAAGTATGAACATCAAAAGAAGTGATATGTGTTAATAATCTGTGCAATTGCATGCATCTTCTGACTAAATGTTACTAAAAATATAACAGAAAGAAGCTGGCTCAGCGTCTGCAAGAGGCAGAGGAACAAGTTGAGGCTGTGAACTCCAAATGTGCATCTCTGGAGAAGACCAAACAGAGACTCCAGGGTGAGGTGGAGGACCTCATGATTGATGTGGAGAGAGCCAATGGTTTGGCTGCCAACCTTGACAAGAAGCAGAGGAACTTTGACAAGGTACAAACAATTTCTCTTTGAAAAGCGTGGCTAGAATGGGCTTTGTTTAATGTGTTACATATGAAACCTGATCCTGAAATATTTCCACCAAAGGTTCTGGCAGAATGGAAGCAGAAATATGAGGAAGGTCAGGCAGAGCTGGAAGGTGCCCAGAAAGAGGCTCGTTCACTCAGCACTGAACTGTTCAAGATGAAGAACTCTTATGAGGAGAGTCTGGATCACCTGGAGACCCTCAAGAGAGAGAACAAGAATCTGCAGCGTAAGACGTTTTGCAGTCTTAAAACACAAGTTTTACAGTGTTAAATCTGTTGCGATTTACAATATATTTGTTGATAATATTTTCTATATAACTTGTAGAGGAGATTTCAGATCTGACAGAGCAGTTAGGTGAGACTGGTAAGAGCATTCATGAGCTGGAAAAGGCCAAGAAGACAGTGGAGACTGAGAAGGCAGAGATTCAGACCGCCCTGGAGGAGGCTGAAGTGAGTATTTGAAGATCAATATGGATATCTTGCTAGAACCATCATACTGTATTGTTAATGAATAATTTTGTTCTGATATTTAAATGTTGCTTCATTTGTCATAGGGTACACTGGAGCATGAGGAGTCCAAGATTCTTCGTGTCCAGCTTGAGCTAAACCAGATCAAGGGAGAGGTTGACAGGAAGCTTGCAGAGAAGGATGAGGAGATGGAGCAGATCAAGAGGAACAGCCAGAGAGTCATTGAATCCATGCAGGGCACTCTGGACTCTGAAGTCAGGAGCAGGAATGATGCCCTGAGAATCAAGAAGAAGATGGAGGGAGACCTTAATGAGATGGAGATTCAGCTGAGTCACGCCAATCGCCAGGCTGCTGAGGCCCAGAAACAGCTCAGGAACGTCCAGGGACAACTCAAGGTATGTGACTTTGGGATGCATTAGTATGTTATTTAATCTAACCTGTGTTAAATATTAGCTTATCTAACCTGTGTTAAATATTACTATTGTTATGTTCAGGATGCCCAACTGCATCTTGATGATGCCCAGAGAGGACAGGAAGACATGAAGGAGCAGGTCGCCATGGTGGAGCGCAGAAACATTCTGATGCAGTCTGAGATTGAGGAGCTGAGAGCTGCTCTGGAGCAGACAGAGAGAGGCCGCAAAGTGGCTGAACAAGAGCTTGTGGATATCAGTGAGCGTGTTGGGCTGTTGCACTCTCAGGTAAGGACAATGTTTCTTATAATTAGGGATGCATTGGTTCATTAGCTGCAGATCGGTATTGGCCGGTAATCATATTCTATGACACAATCTGCAGTCACTAAATTTGGCCGATTTCACAAACCGATTGCAATTTATTGATATAAAACCATAAAAATTAGCTGCCTATGTGCATGTAAACAGTATACAAATGAGGCTTGTACACCACATTTTGCTTTGCAACTTCGCAAAACAGTAAATCACACATCTTTATTTAGAACAGGCTGTCTCAATTCAAATGAGCCCACACAACATAACATGCTGCTTGGCTAAAGCTATAGGACTTCCATTATCTGGTTGTGTCACGATAATGACGCAGTTTTTCAAATGTTATTTTAAAGTTCAAAAAATGGAAACTGGATGTTGAATATGGTGGGTAGTGCTGATATGGGGTGCACTATTACCCCTTTTCCATCCAAAAAGAACTGGTGCTGGTTCAAAGTTGGTTCGGTGTTGGTTCAACTTGCGAACCAGTTCAGAACCTGTTTGTTTTTCCACTGACTAGAGAGCCCAGGGAACGACATTGTTACGTCACTGTGTCCTAGAAACGCTTGCAAGTACATTGCTTTGGGATTATCTCTAACTCGTGTACCAAGAAAACTTTAAAAACAATTGAAATGTCAGTCTTTTAATCTTTTCGTTTGATATGTAATCTTTTCTGATAAGTTATGTACCCCTGTCTTGTGTCTTTTTTCTTTCCATTTATTTGTTCTATATCGTGACAGTTTTCTTTGCTTATGTTTCAAATAAAAAATAAATAAATAAAAACGCTTGCGCCAACTTCAAGCATAACAATTACAAAGGTGGACTCCATCGTGTTTCTGCAAATGTTTCTCCTGGCTTTGCGATGGTCAGAAAAGATGTTTTGAACACATCTAAACCTGCCCCCGACGTAAGCATGTCCTGGTAAAAGAATGGTTCTAGTCCAGCAAAGAGTTGGTGCCGCTTTGGAACCGGTTTTCCTTGCCGAGAACCGGTTCTTTGGCTGTCGAAACACAAAGAACTCGTTCGCGTGCAGGCACCGGCTCCGAACCGGTTCTCAAAATGCTTTTGTGGAAAAGGGGCTTTTGATTGGTTTGAACACTCAGATTGACAGGAGATTTACTGTGTGCCATAAAATTGGAGCATACAGCTGAAACAGTGCTGGAAGATTATCACTCGTCATTCGGGAACTTATTGCTTGTTACTTATAATTCAGTGTTATTATAAATATTTTTATGGTTTGTGGCATTTACACATGTAAGTAGTTCTTATGTTCAGTAAAACACTCAGATCACTTGTTTGGAAAGGTTTTTGGACTTTTAGAAAAGGCCACCAGGGTCCCAAATCCCGTAACTTTTGATTGCTTTGAGATTTCAACAGAAAATTTAGATCAGATGCAGTTGACATGATTCTGAACAAGGTCAAACTTGATTTCCGGACATGTCATGTATACTTACTTATTCATGCTTGACATGATGATTATTAGAATGTCACTTCCCAGCAAACAAATTTAGGTTCTGGGAACGTTCTGGGAACGTTAGTTTTTGGTTCCCAGGACGTTCCTAGAACTTTCCCTTAAGGTTAAGGGAACGTTCCCAGAACATTCTCCTAACATTATAAAAATGGAACCTAAAAATAACATACATGGAACGTTTCTATAACGTTCTTGTTTGGTTCCCCCCCCCCCCCCCCCCCCAAAAAAAAAATAACCTCATGGGACCATTCGGGAACGTTCTGTGTTCGCTTTGTTAGATGTGAAATCATAAAAAATGCCGTTAGGGTCTAAGGAGTCAACAGAGAACTTACATTTTATGGAAAGCCTGAAAGCTTCAAAAATCCTGATCGGAGTATCCCTACTTACAATGAAGGAAATTGAGAGCATCTTTCAAAATGGTTAAAGTGCTGCTTTTGATTTTGTAGAACACAAGTCTCCTGAACACCAAGAAGAAGCTTGAGGCGGACCTTGTTCATGTCCAGAGTGAAGTTGATGACACTGTACAGGAAGCCAGAAATGCAGAGGAGAAGGCCAAGAAGGCCATCACTGATGTGAGCAACAGTAGCTGCCAAATGTTTTAAAATATGTTTATGTACTTGAAAAATGTGGATCTAATGACTTTCTGTATTGATGAAAAAGGCTGCAATGATGGCAGAAGAGCTGAAGAAGGAGCAGGACACCAGTGCTCACCTTGAGAGAATGAAGAAGAATCTGGAGGTCACAGTGAAGGACCTGCAGCACCGTCTGGATGAGGCTGAGAATCTGGCCATGAAGGGAGGAAAGAAACAACTCCAGAAACTGGAGAGTAGGGTGAGAACTTTTAAGGGATCACAACAAACATCATTTTAAAATTAAAACATTATCTCAGGGTCCAAAAGTAGCTATCAGGCACTGACTACACTTGTACTTGTCTGAGAATTTGTATGTGCTATCAAAGGTCCGTGATCTTGAGGCTGAAGTTGAAGCTGAGCAGAGACGTGGAGCTGATGCTGTTAAGGGTGTCCGCAAATATGAGAGGAGAGTGAAAGAGCTCTCTTATCAGGTATGACCATGTCTGACTTTATTCATTGCGTCATTCATGCATGCATTTATTGTCAAAAATTTAGAATAAATATATGAAATTGTTTTTAGACTGAGGAGGACAAGAAGAACATAAACAGACTTCAGGATCTGGTTGATAAGCTGCAGCTGAAGGTCAAAGCCTACAAGAGGCAGTCTGAGGAGGCGGTATGTAATATATATTTTTACACATTGATTATTAATTAGTTTATTTACTAGTGAGATATCACTGCTGCTCCACAGCTTAGTTAACAAGCATGGTAAACATTTTACTCTTTAGGAGGAGCAAGCCAACACTCACCTGTCCAAGTTGAGGAGGGTGCAGCATGAGCTGGAAGAGGCTGAGGAGCGTGCTGACATTTCTGAGTCTCAGGTCAACAAGCTTAGAGCCAAGAGCCGTGATTCTGGAAAGGTCAGTTGCATAATTTCAGAGTTTGTACTCAGTAGATGCGTTCTCACATTTACAGAGTAGAAACACATGTAGTATTCAGCTTATTCTTGAAAATGAACTGATTACATGACTTATGAATGTGCTTAATTTTGTTTAGGCCAAAGAAGAGTGAAATCCCCAAACCCGAAGGAAGCCTCTACTGAAGTCATATAATATGATTGTTCTGTAGAATTACTTTTAAAATTATTTTTAAAATAAATCTGTCCTTACCACGTGCAAACATTTGTTTTGGAGTGATCTTTTGAGGAATGTTACTCAAAAAAAAAAAATTAATCAAATTAATGACATTATCACTTAAGTAATGAAATATTTCTAAAGTTAAACAAGTACACAATAGTTTTTTCAGTAATTACATGGTATCTTCCAAACATTCACATTTTTTACTTAATACTGAAAGAAATATATAAAACTGTACATTTTGCTTTCATCATTTAAAAAAAAAAGAAAAACATCATTTAAAAAAAATTCCCCAACATGTGAAGTCGCAGCTCCACCCACAACTACCCCCAGCCTACAACTTTTGCACATCACCTGTTTTTTTGATTGTTTGTTTGTTTTTCTCCTAGGGTTTTTTAATTATAAACAAAAATAAGAGTGTAAACAGTTTTTTTTTTCTCAATTTAACAGTATTTGTCTAGTCAGAGTGACAAAGTCAATTGCATTTTGTTTAAGAGTTGACAAGGAGTTGACTGAGGGGAAAATTATGAACAAAGAAGTAAGAGAATTTGGTTCAATACTTACCCCAGCAAAACATAACAAAGTTTTAAAAATATTAGTCCAATAATTATAATGAAGGGCAAAGCCCCTCTAGCTTTTTGTATAATAAACTTGGTGCACTACTTTCCACTGAATACGTTATTGTCTGGCTCATATACATGATCTGTGCACCCTGTTGAGGATCCTTTCCCAGAGTTCCTCTGATATTTCCTCCACATCTTCTTGCAAAAGAGCCCTTATAGTGTCTGAGTCCAGATAAAGACTATGGATTTTAATATAACTTTGTGAGATTAGACCTTTTATTGTACAATTCTGAGTACATAAATCTATTCAAATGAGTATGATTAGGCAGGAGATTAAAATTTGGAAATGTGGCCCAAGCAAAACGTCCTCGGGTTATGACTGAAACCCTTGTTCCCTGAAAATGGAACAAGAACTGCGTCGAATGACACTTTGGGGGAACTCCCCTCAGCGTAGAGCCTCTGAAGTAAGAATGAAACTAAGCCAATCTCCGATTGGTGTTGTGTCATGATATAATGTGTGACAGCACAAAGGCACATAGGAAGCTATAAAGGGACGCCGGCACACATGAGATGTCAGCTTCTGTGATGAAGCAAGCGCTCCCTAGCAGGGGAAGGCGTGGCTAAGGGACGCAGTACTCGTTCCCATCTCAGGGAACAAGCGTTACAGTCGTAACCCGGGGACGTTCCCTTTCGAGGGAACTCAAACTGCGTCGAATGACACTTTGAGGGAACGAGTGCCCACTATGCCACAACGCGCCCTGTCTGCCCTAGTATGAAGCTGCTGACAGGCACACTTAGTTTGACAGCACAAGAGAGCTGGGTGTTGACAGAATGTCCAGACTATAAAACCTAGTAAAGTTATGAGGGGTGGCCCATCCTGCTGCATCGCAGACCTCCTAGATAGGGGCACCCTCGAGAAGGGCTCAAGAGGAAGCCATGCCTCTGGTGGAATGAGCCCTCATGGCCAAAGATGAAAGCATATTGCGCACCTGGTAGGCCATGGAAATCGCTTGGACAATCTAGTTACTGATGGTCTGTTTGGAAGCGGAAAGCCCCTTTCTGGGCGACCCGAAACACACCAGCAATTAGTCCAACTCCCGGCGTGAGGAGGACTTCTGAATGTAAGTTCTCAGTGCTCTGACAGGGCAGAGCATGTGAAGTCTCTCCTCATCCACCGTCACATGAGGTGGAGGATAAAAAGCCTGTAGAACCGTAGGCCATGCTGCTCTGGATGGCACCTAAGGCAGACAGCCGGGCCTAGGGTGAAGTCTGGCCTTAATGTTTCCTGGAGCAAACTCCAGGCACTCGTAAGATATGGAGAGCACCTGGAGATCGCCTACCCTCCTCAGAGAAGTAATAGCCAACAGAAAAGTGACCTTCAGCAAAAGTTTCTTGGCCTCAGCCAACTCCAGCGGCTCAAAGAGGGCCTCAGCCAACCATTCAAGAACCACTGTGCGATGCGAGCCGCAGGTCTCATCCTACAAGCCCAATGGAGGAAATGTACGACTAACTGCTGTCTCCCAGGAGGTCCATCACCTATAGGAGCGTGGAAAGTCACAATGGCAGCCACGTACACCTTGAGTGTGGACAGGGTGCAAAGCAGTCTTGGAGGAACTCCAGTACTGATGCCACTGGATGATGAGAAATTATTTTTAAGATTGACTCTGGCTCTGGGGTGTTTTGCTAGGCAGAAATGTGAAAAGCTTGCCACCTCTGCTACTGCTACTGCACCTTTGGAGACTTTGCTGAAAGCAACCTGAATGGTACGGAACATGCTCCTAATCTCTTCTGTCCTAAAAAAACAAGTCAGTCATATTCTGTGGTATAAGTTATGTTCGTGTGCAGGCATACCATTTCTTTTTTACTTGCAATTTTTGTATTTCCTCGTACCTCAAGAAAATCTGATGTGTATACAAAAAACTCTTGCTTTCACCACTTTTATTTTAACCTCCTTTCATAATAATTTTGAAATATTACTTTAAGGGATGGGGAGCAGCTGGTCGCCCTTGACCACATTAAAAAGGTAGCCATTGTTGGTGAGTAAATGTATACATTTTGTTTTCCCTTCTCAATGCATTAAGACTTTATAAGGGATGATGTTTCCAATCAGAATCTTCCAATTGACGTTTACATGACGCATTTTTTTATGATCAGCCTTTCATCCAAAAATATGTATCCAATCGCAGCTGTACTGTAAGCACTTTGGGTTCCTGATGAAGCACTATATTGTTATTATTATTAATATACTGTCATATAATTTTTGTATTCTCTAGATGCTACATTGAAGAAGTGTCTGGCAGCCAGCCGAGGGCAGATGTAACCCCTCACACCCGGGTCCAACTCGACCTGCTCCGAGCGGGCCTCGAACCCAGGTCTCCGGCATGAGAGTCAGGCGCGCTAACAAGGAGGCTGAAGACTGCAGCCTCAACCGTCCGTCGCTAGAGCGCCTATTGAGATCAGGGAGTGAGGTTTATTCGCACAGCAACTACTAGCTGGCCTCCGTTACACTCACCCCCCTAAACCTCACTCTCATCCGGGTCACGGCACCAATGTAACCCCCACACCCGGGTCCCACTCGACCCCATACGTGCATACATGTACCTGTATGTGTTGTAATTGTTTAACTGTTTAATGGTTTTAAATGCTTTACCTGTGTTTTTAGTCTGTACATTCTGACTATTATCTGGGAAGTTACCTGGGTCAAGTGTAGTACCTCTAATTGCCATTTGAGGGCACTAGTGCATGGTGGCTACTAGATATAAGCCTGGTAACCCATGAAGAAGTCAGTTCAGTTTGGTAGAGGGAAACAGCATGGTTCTTCATGCTACCTGCTTACCCATGTGAAGTCCTGGTTTGAGAACTCATGGAGTTTATGCTCAAATGTGAGTATAGGCTAACTGCAAATCTCTGGATGTAATTGTAATTAAAGGGTCTGATGTTAGCTGTTTTTCTTTCTTTTGTAGAAAGGACTTTTCATGATTAGTCACTTATCACCATTGTGTCAATCCACTCTTGTTGTTCTGCATCGTTTGGATGATCTGTTTCACGTCTCCTGAAAGAGAGACGTAGCGATCTGGATATCAGTACGCTGTAGCAAGGCACCATCTTTACTATCTTCACCTCATACTCATACTGGATTATTAGATAATATCATTGCGTCGACCTCAAATATCCACTAGGTACTCATTCATTCACTATCATCCTTTCAACTCCCCTAAAGACTGGACACTGACGATAAGTTTTGTTTATAATAGTCTCATTTACACAGAGACAAAGACTGCTGGTTTCTTTATTGTTTATTGTTGGGGGCAATTATTGGCATGTGTGAAAATAAAATAGAAAATATTATATTTGTTGAGTGAAGTGGTTTTATTTCAGTACCAGTCGAAATTTATTTCAGTACGGTTCGAAATGAACCTCCACAGGGTAACACCGAAAAAGAAAGGGAGGTGTTACAGTGTACATATACAGTATGTGTGCACATGTACCTATATAGGTACAAATATGTATACATGTATGCGCTTTTATATGTACATATATTCATATATGTACACACATATTTCATTAATTCATTCATACATGTACATATAATATAGAAAAATGGCCAATTTTATATCTGTCACATATATTAAAAACCTATGTCAAAACCTATATTAAAACATGTTTAAATAGGTTCTTTCCAAATGATCAGAGAGTAAATGGTTATGCATATTTGGCATGCTGTCCGGAGGGAGGGCTCCGAGCTCAGAAATTGGGCCCGAACCCAGAGTACTCCACTCTGTTTAGGAAGATAACTTGTGAAGTGTGAGGAAATGGCGTGGTGGAGGGATGCTGAAAACTGCCGTGGACTATGGGTGAGTCGACTGTGTATATTTATAGGCTTTACTCATGCTGATTGAATGGACCTGTTGATTATTGCTGACAACTGGCTGGAATGACTTGATTGTTTGATCATTAGATGTGTTCCTTTTGAACTTTGTTAATAAAACATCAATTCGCGAGTTCACACTTTGATCAGAGAGTAAATGGTTATGTGTATTTGGTGTGCTGTCCGGGGGGAGGGCTCCGAGCACAGAGATTGGCGGCCTGACATTTCAAGGAGAGCCTGGTTGTTTTGGCCGGGAGAGCTCTCGCAGTGTCCGATTTGGAGTTCAATGCTTACAGTGTCAGACGGGTAAGTATGGATGTTTTTGGGGCAATGGTCACGGCATAGGAATGGGTAAGCCTCGCCAGGCAGGAGACGGGGAAATAGAGAAGACATAGAAGCTTGACCCGGAAGGCTCTCGTTGTGTCCACTGGGAGACCAATACTCACTGGACAGAGAAAAAGAAGACATGGATGCTCAACCGGGAAGGCTCTTGCTGTGTCCGCTAGGAATTCAATACTCGCTGGAATGAGAAAAAGAAGACATGGATTATTAATTTTTTTACCGATGAGGGTTTGGTGGGAAACGGTTGGTTCTGATGTAGGTTGGAAGGTGTCTGAGGACCATCTTCCAAGCGCTTGGATCTGCTGCTGCTGGAAGCGGCCTTTTTATGCTGCTGATTTTGCTGCCCCGATTAGGAAGGAATGGCCGGAGAAATTCTCTGCTTGGATGCCTGATAGTTGGAGAACAGATTTGAGGTGTGTTTGGAACCAAAAGCATGTCACGGGTTTGTTAGTGTCATCTATGAACAGGGGTTTGAGATGGGATGAGCATGAGAGTTTCTCAGTTATGCCAGGAGGTATGCCAGTATAGTTTGGAATGCTTGGATTGGTGACGAGAGGTTGAAAATGTATTTGAAGTGGCCTTTTTTGGTTTGGTCTGTTTTGCTTTGTTCAATCAGAAAAGAGATAGTTTCACTGTCAAGCACTGAAAGGTCAGAGATGCTTGGGTGGATTTTTGGGTCAAATCTAGAAGTGGTAGCCAGTTCAGAGCATCTGAGAGAACAGAAAAAGCTAGAATAAACTTGGCATTGAGTGTGCGAGAGGTATTAAGGTATCAGTAGCCTGTGCGGTAGGGTGTGAATACATATAGTAAGAATATCTAACGTTATTTGTTGTCTGGTGTCTGGGCGGGTGGGCTGGGATCGTTGAATGCCTTCAACTAGGACGGACAACTAGTTAAAAACTGAAACAGGAAGTGTTTCTGGACCAGTATTGTTTACATCTTGCAAAATGGTCTATAATACATGTATTGGCCTTACATGATACACATAAGGTAATTCTGGCCAATTTAAATAAGGAAGATATAGGCCTATGGTGTATATGAACCATGCAGTTTTTTTCATATGGGATGAACAGTGATGAGTGCAGAAATGGATTGTGGGGAATGCAGTTCCAAAAGTGAATGACACAGTGGGGAATAAGGACCTCTAGTGGACACCAGGGAACATAAACCAGACACTGGGGCAGTCATTACCAAGACACTGACAGGTTATTATGTATTGTTTTATGTCAAGTTGTCATAACAAAGACATCTCAAACCAGGGGCAGACTGGCCATCGGGAATACCAGGAGCAATACTGAACGGCCGGTCCATTTCAGGCCAAAGACCGGGCCGTTGGTTTTATTTAAGAGTTTTATTTATTTATTTATTTATTTGTTATGATACACGGCTGGCTAGCTGCAGTGGTGGAACTGTGTGTGTGTTTCAGACCAGGCCAATTTCAATCTGAGGGAGATACGAGCGCCCCCTCCCAACTTGAACTGATCCTCGTTTTTCCTCAAATAGGCGCTGAACAAAGGAGTTTACCTTTGGTCATGTTTGGCAGGTTTGTGTGAATGCAACAGAGATGGATGGTAAAAATGTCGCAAAGAAGGAAAGGAGAGAAAGAAATGGGTGAGGTCGAAAAATTAAGAGTTAAAGAGAAAAAAATGTTGGCACAAGAGGCAGCTAAATGCGCCAAATTAACAGACCTTTTCCGTACTGAAAATAGTGGTGTGGCAGCCAGAGGTGCAGATGAGGAAGGACCCAGCAGCATGGAGGCTGTGTGACATGGCTTGGTAGAATTTCAATGTAGATGGTGGTCGGTTTCTTTATAACAGACGCTGTTAAGTATAACCAAAGTCCTTTAGTCTCTAACACACGTTGCCATGGACGCAGTTCAGAAATCACTATTTTGTTACATTATTGATTTATTTGGTAGGTAGCCATCATGTAATAAGAGGGTTAATGTAGGCCTATTGCAAATACAAACGCTATAACAACCACCTCGCTATACATTATCCCTTACATTTGTTATATTTTTATTGATATATTATATACTGACTGTACACATGACATGCTGGTAGTTAGCAGTATACTTTGACTTTTGTCTTCGAGATTAGGTTTTGACCCGGTTGTGTTTAGTGCAGTGGTGACTTGCTACCTGCAGATGCAGGTGTCATCCTTAAATGTATTGAATGTTTTCAGTGTAATCTGATTCTCTTTATGCAATAAAAACCCCATTAGAATTAAAATAACTGCAAAAAATCCTTCTGCTCGTCCACCAAGGTCACTCGCTTAAAAAGCCTTTCCATTTTAAAGTCCCAGGCTGAATTTCAGTCCCAGTATGCTTCTGTCTCAAACAATGTCATCTGCATTAAAAACGCCATAATTGAACGAATGACACTTATTGACAGCTATCAAACATAAATATAGGCTAACCTTCATATTCATGACATGTCATATTTATGAAGGTGTCATGTCAGCCCTATGCACACCTCATCAAATAAAGTGTTACCGACGTTCTTTACAGTTGTGATGACTAATTGCAACAATACTTTGTCATTTTTTCCATGTTAACTTAATATCCATGTTAAATTATAAACTTTGAATAAGTCCAAATCGTTGTACATTGCATGTTTCCATTTTTATTTCTGTTTATTGCAGTGTTCACAACCAAATGGAAAAATCACTGAATCTTTCCCCTCATTGAGTAATATAGTCTTCCCATTCCAATCATAAAAAGCATTAGGTATAAATAGACACTCTTGGAGTCATACACTGGGAGTGAACTATCATGGTATTTTTTTATGAGACAGCTTGGATTGCAATCTTCCATGCAGTCAATCACTTATATGGGCATTTATGTTATAAGTGCTTGTCTTTGTGAATAATATTAGATATCATATATGTCTTTTATATGTTTGTTTTATATTTATTCCAATTTAATCTGCAACTGAATTTTTTTCCACAAAATTAAAATCAACAGATGCAAGATTTTTTAAAAAGGATTTTTTTTCTTGTTAGTCAATCAAAAGTGAAATATTTATGTAGTATAAATGTAAAAAGATGTATGATTATGACTATGACTATCATGTAATTTATTCAAAATATGGACACATTATCAAACTATTGCATTGTCAAATGTACGTCATACCAGCCGATGTGTAAAATGATGATATCTGTTGATGACTGAGAATAGGTATAGCTTCTTACCATAAATTACGACTCAAAAGCTTATCCATTTATAGCCTCTGCTTAGTGTGCAAATTGACCTCAATATAAGTTTTGATGGGAGCACAGCGAGTCTCAAAGGAGCCTGGAGGAGTTGCTGCTTGTGGTAAGAAGCTGAAATACTTTGCATGATGTTGTTATTTGTATGAGATCACACTAAGTGAATTGATATGACAGAAAAAGTATTTAAAAATATATTATTACCATATTTGCCTAAATGTAGTTTCTTTAACTGAATTCCTTTACAGGGTGTTAAAATTTCATCTGGTCTTCAAGAGCTGGAAGGTAGGTGGTAGCAAGACACAGCATTAAAAAGATGTGGTTGAATATTAGCATGTTTTCAGATCCATGTAGACTTATCGTAGATGTGCTGTTTTTTTTATTTATTAATAATTAAGCTTTAATTAGAGATGCCATAAATTAAGGGCTATTGTTTTCACACTTTTTACATTTGAATAGGCCTTTTCACTTTATTCTACCTTAACTACATGAGACCGTCTATGAATACTGTTTGTGGACAGTATGTTTGATTATCAATATTTATTTTATTGATTCAAAAAGCATGTCAATATTTCTTTTCCAAATTTTAGTAAGCTGCCACCATGAGTACAGACGCGGAGATGGCCATTTATGGCAAGGCTGCCATTTACCTTCGTAAGCCTGAGAAGGAGAGAATTGAGGCTCAGAGCAAACCATTTGATGCCAAGACTGCCTGCTATGTGGCTGATGCCAAAGAGTTGTACCTCAAGGGAACAATCAAGAGCAAAGAGGGTGGCAAAGCCACAGTTATTTTGCTTGATACTCAGGAGGTGAGATTTAAAGGTGCAGTGTGTGATTTTTAGCGATATCTAGCGGTTCAGTTGCGAGTTGCACTTAGGGGTCAGCCCACTGCTCAACCCTCCACTTTGAAGAAGCTATGGTGGCTAAAACGGGACAAACATATCGTCGTCTGAGACAGCACAGAATAGCCAGAATAAGCCAAGAGTGTGTAACATAGTCACTGTTTCTGTACCACAGTCCATTTTAAACCACGTCATGGACAAAAAAGTTTACAAAGCCATAGCCAGATGAGGATCATTCATGGGTCTTTCTTAATACAATACAATAATAGTAATCAGCTGATTATCTCATAAACGTAATCAGCACATTTCTCCCCACATAGCAAACCCATAATACAGCAAGGGAAAAAAATCACATGAAACTATGCAACTATATATATGTATTTTTCTAACAGTGTAGTAAAAGTTTAGCTGGCTAGAGCTGTTACTGTGCCTGAGCTGGTTAATGTCAAAGCCTTGTTTAAACTCGATGTGTCCGTATGAGCCCAAAGGTGCACGCGGCAAAAATGACATGATTGTAAGAGGGCGCGCGCCTCCGCATCCCCTAGACATAATTTACTACACACAAAATTTTTTTCTCTGATTTTGAAAACTCTTCGCGATCGACTTAAAATACTTCCAAGATCGACTTGTCGACCGCAATCGATGGATTGGTGCTTCCTGTAACATATTTTGTGGTCAATGACAAGAGTAATCTATGGAAGCCCGTTTCCGCCACAGTTGAGTAAAAAATATAATTTTGTAAGTCATAATAATGAGAAAGTTTCTCATTATTATGACTTTCTCGTAATAATGACTAAAAATCTCCTAATAATGATAAACTTGCTCGTTATAATGACTTAACATAGCACAATAATGAGAAACATAATGACTTATTTTCTCGCACTTCTATGCTTGCGCAAAGCTGTGGAGCACAAGGAAGTGTCACGCTAGTGACATCCGCTGGTCAAAGCCGTGTAAATGCATCACGGCAAACATGGCACATTCCTATGGGGTGCCGTTTGTAGCGACTCACGCTGAAAATAACAGCAACATTTTGTCACATTTTCAAACTATGTTTAAAAAACTGAATGAATTTTTGACAGTCACTTTTTAGCACATTTACATCTATATTTGTTAACTTAGAGATATTTTAAATAGTTTAAATATTAAATGTTACACCTAAATGTTAAATCTAAATCCAAATGTTAAATCTAAATTTTTTAAGTAATCACTGAAACATGAAACATGACTTCACAATATTTTGACCTTCATTGAAGGTGTTGCCCTTGGTTATAATGATATAAATGACTCATTCTAAGGTAATAAAAACATTACGGTTTATTAAGTAAGTTCTTTATACACCACTGAAAACTAAATTATGGATGTCATATTGCATTACTATTATTAGATACTCAAAATTTTGACACGTTGCACCTTTAATTTCCACTTAATGTAGATGCTCATTAAATTACTTATTACATTGTTTTCTTTTAATATCTAATTTATCAATTTCATAGGAGAGAACAGTAAAGGAGGATGACGTCTACCCAATGAATCCTCCCAAATATGACAAGATTGAGGACATGGCCATGATGACCCATCTCAATGAAGCCTCTGTGTTGTATAACCTCAAAGAGCGTTATGCTGCATGGATGATCTACGTAAGTTCTGAAAACAACATACAAAAGCATTTAAGTTATTTTTGTGTTGTTGCAATCTGACCATGTCTCTGCTAATTTCAGACCTACTCTGGACTCTTCTGCGCAACTGTGAACCCCTACAAGTGGCTCCCAGTGTATGATGCAGAAGTGGTGTCTGCCTACAGAGGCAAAAAGCGTATGGAGGCCCCACCCCACATCTTCTCTGTCTCTGACAATGCCTATCAGTTCATGCTGACTGGTAAGACATTATGGAATTTAATTTGAATTCATTAAGGTGAATTAGATGATGAATATTTATCAGATATGTTACACATTACAATCAACAGATAGAGAAAACCAGTCTGTCCTGATTACGTAAGTATTTTCATTTAATTTCAGACCATGACAATAAATAAAGTAGGCCTATAATGTAAATGGCAAATCTATATGGATTTATTTACAAAATAGAATTTAAGAATGAACTTCTGAAGATACTTTGAAAAGTTGTCATGTCTTTTAAACTTCTGTTTTCTATAATATCTCATAAACCAGTGGAGAATCTGGTGCTGGAAAGACTGTGAACACCAAACGTGTCATCCAATACTTCGCCACAGTTGCAGTGTCAGGTGGTGAAAAGAAGAAAGAGGCCAGTAAAATAAAGGTATGAAAAACAAAACTGCCATATATATATTACTTTAAAAGATGTTGATTTACACTCATCTCACAAACTATATTATATGTGAATTTGTGAAATGCCTATAAATAGTACAAAAAACAAATACATGAAAACCCTTCAAACATCACAGGGCTCTCTTGAGGACCAGATCATTGCTGCCAACCCTCTGCTTGAGGCTTATGGTAATGCCAAGACTGTGAGAAATGACAACTCCTCTCGTTTTGTAAGTTAACCACTTTTTATACAGTTAGTCAACTGTGTTGAATTTTTCTATACTAGAGATAATTTATTTATTGTGCTTTTTTGTTTCAAACAGGGTAAATTTATCCGAATTCACTTTGGAACAACTGGAAAACTGGCTAGTGCTGACATTGAGACATGTAGGTCGACACAGTTTCACTGCTCCATCCTGAACATCTGTCTTTATCCGTCACTCTTCAGATGATTGTGACTCAAGTACATTCTCTCAACAGATCTGCTGGAGAAGTCTAGAGTGTCATTCCAGCTTCCAGATGAGAGAGGCTACCACATCTTCTACCAGATGATGACCAACCATAAGCCTGAGATCGTTGGTAGATGCACATATTTCATTCAGTGTTAAATGCCAGATAATTTTGTAAGATGCTCTTTCATTAATGCTGTAAATTTTACAGAAATGACGCTCATCACCACCAACCCCTATGACTTCCCCATGTGCAGTCAGGGTCAGATCACAGTGGCCAGCATTGATGATAAAGTTGAGCTGGAAGCTACTGATGTGAGTCATTTCTATTTGAATATTGACATATTTAAATATGGCAAATCATGTATTTTATTCTTCTCTGTGATTTACAGGATGCTATTGACATTCTTGGCTTTAGTGGTGATGAAAAGATGAGCATCTACAAGTTCACTGGAGCTGTGATTCATCATGGCAACATGAAGTTCAAGCAGAAGCAGCGTGAGGAGCAGGCTGAGCCTGATGGCACAGAGGGTGAGACTACATTGTACTAATGTGTGTCATGACATGCAGTGTTTTGAATTAAGAGAATTTGAATTTTCAAGGCAAGAAAAGGGATAGATTTTCATGCAACTTGTTTAATTGCAGAGGCAGACAAAATCGCCTACCTTCTGGGTTTGAACTCTGCTGATATGCTGAAGGCTTTGTGCTACCCCAGAGTCAAGGTCGGAAATGAGTTTGTGACCAAAGGTCAGACCGTGCCACAGGTATAGTAACATTTCCAGCATGCCATGTGTTTAACCTAAAATTCAGGCTAATTATTGCAGAACCAGAATAAAATCCACTCCATTCTACTTACAGGTGTACAACTCTGTTAGCGCCTTGGCCAAATCTATCTATGAGAGGATGTTCTTGTGGATGGTCATTCGTATCAACCAGATGTTGGACACGAAACAACAAAGAAATTTCTTCATTGGTGTGCTGGATATTGCTGGCTTTGAGATCTTTGATGTAAGAATGATTATTTTATCTCTTTTTAATGGCACATTGAGTGATATTCAGAAGTCTGTAAATGGTTATGTTTCTTCCTCCAGTTCAACAGCATGGAGCAGCTGTGCATCAACTTCACCAATGAAAAACTGCAACAGTTTTTCAACCACCACATGTTTGTGCTGGAGCAAGAGGAGTACAAGAAGGAGGGCATTGTTTGGGAGTTCATTGACTTCGGCATGGATCTGGCCGCTTGCATTGAGCTCATTGAGAAGGTTTTTATTGGTTTATGAATTTATTATTTCATGAAATCTGAAATCTTAAAATTGTAATAAGTAAACAACAATCTTTTATAAACAGCCCATGGGTATCTTCTCCATCCTTGAAGAGGAGTGCATGTTCCCTAAGGCTTCAGACACTACCTTTAAGAACAAGCTATATGATCAGCATCTTGGCAAGACTAAAGCTTTCGAGAAACCAAAGCCTGCCAAAGGCAAGGCTGAAGCCCACTTCTCCCTGGTTCACTACGCTGGAACTGTGGACTACAATATTGCAGGCTGGTTGGACAAGAACAAGGATCCACTGAATGACTCTGTTGTGCAGCTGTACCAGAAGTCTTCTGTCAAACTGCTGGCTACTCTCTACCCACCTGTCGTTGAGGGTAAAGAAAAAAATCGATTTCACCAAAATTTGATTTAGCTTTGCACTTTCTTTCTTGTTTTCGCATTTATTCATGTTCTTTTGTATCTTTATCTCAATAGAGACTGGTAAAAAAGGAGGCAAGAAGAAGGGTGGTTCCATGCAAACTGTGTCCTCCCAGTTCAGGGTATGTATAGAGATGACATCACAGCAATATTTCTGTGTTTGAAGAAAAAAAGAAACACAAAGCACAGCAACCCTTTTTTATTCTTCACAGGAGAACTTGGGCAAACTCATGACCAACTTGAGGAGCACTCACCCTCACTTTGTGCGTTGTCTGATTCCCAATGAGTCCAAGACTCCAGGTAAAGTATAGATTTACAGATATTCTGGGACTCAATTTATATGATGAAGTTAATGGTGTAAACTTTGTTATAGGTCTCATGGAAAACTTCCTGGTTATCCACCAGCTGAGGTGTAACGGTGTATTGGAGGGTATCAGAATCTGCAGAAAGGGTTTCCCCAGCAGAATCCTCTATGGTGACTTCAAACAGAGGTAAATGGGACCACACAAAAACACAATTTCCTGTTGAAGGCTCCTAATTAAAAGACATGAAGTATTTTTATATTTTTTCCACAGATACAAGGTGCTGAATGCCAGTGTTATCCCAGAGGGACAGTTTATTGATAACAAGAAGGCCAGTGAGAAACTCCTAGGATCCATTGACATTAATCATGACGAGTACAGATTTGGAACCACAAAGGTTAATATTTAGCTTTACAAATTTCAAAGATTCTGTGATCATAGTCATTTGGCTTATACAGTTTATATAATATTTTTTGATTTACTATTTTACATGAATTCAGGTGTTCTTCAAAGCTGGTCTTCTGGGTGTTCTTGAGGAGATGCGTGATGAGAAACTGGCTACTCTTGTCACAATGACTCAGGCTCTCTGCCGAGGTTACCTGATGAGGAGGGAGTTTGTGAAGATGATGGAAAGGAGGTGAGTATTGTCGTGAGTAAAGATGACCTCAACAATAACTGTGCACAAATTATAATTTAAATAATTATAATGATTGTCATTTAATGATCATTCACAGGGAGTCCATTTACACCATCCAATACAACATCCGCTCATTCATGAATGTCAAACACTGGCCATGGATGAAGGTTTATTACAAGATTAAGCCTCTGCTGAAGAGTGCAGAGACTGAGAAGGAGCTGGCAACCATGAAAGAAGACTTTGTAAAATGCAAAGAAGATCTTGCCAAGGCTGAAGCCAAAAAGAAGGAGCTTGAAGAGAAGATGGTAGCACTGTTGCAGGAGAAAAATGATCTACAGCTGCAAGTAGCATCTGTGAGTACTTTTTGAGATGCACCAATACTAAATCTGCTGATTTTGATAGCCGATTATTCAGAATGATATCGGCTGATGCAAATAATGATACCAACACTTGGATTTTTCTTACGGGGAAAAAAAATCTCTCCCAAATAATGCTGCAAACAATGCAGAGAACCTTCTCATCTGATACACTCTAATATTTGAAATTAACAACAGAACTATTATATTCAACTGCTATTTATATCCAGATATAATAGGCTATTTGCACTCAGATAAAAGCTGAAATGTTTGTAGAACTCAGCTATAAGGTATTTTCATAAACACTTCATAGGAAATATATTCACACTTACAAATAGAATTAACAGTAAATAAGCTATTCTCTAGTGTTTTTATAGCTAACTTACAGACTGTGATTGGCAACTTTCAACTTTCCTGAGGTAGGCTAAATGTAAAATTAAGTGAAATGGTTCACAAGCTGTTTTATTGATGTCTTTCCATGTGAGTCATGATATGGATTTCGGTTATTTGTATACTGTATATTCCATATACATATGAAATCAAAATACCCTCTGAGATTCATGCATGTTTTTCAAGATAAAGTGGGTGAATAGACTCCGGCAACCGTGGCTTGACCTACGGGTGAATCATAGCTTTAAATAAAGCCTACATTAACTGTTGAATAGTTATTTTCATGTTAACTTGCCCTAAATTAACGCAAGAGAGATTTTCTTCACAAACAGTATAAGTTGCAGTCTGACACGTTAAAATGAGCTATGTGGTTTCCAATGATATAGTAACCTGTTCTTTTAACAGGAATCTGAGAATCTCTCAGATGCTGAGGAGAGGTGTGAGGGTCTGATCAAAAGCAAAATCCAGCTTGAAGCTAAACTCAAGGAGACAACTGAGAGACTGGAGGATGAGGAAGAAATCAATGCTGAACTGACAGCCAAGAAGAGGAAACTGGAGGATGAGTGCTCTGAGCTGAAGAAAGACATCGATGACCTGGAGCTCACCTTGGCCAAAGTGGAGAAGGAGAAACATGCCACTGAGAATAAGGTTAGAGATTGAGTTGGTTTAAGATTAGATTTAATCTCTATTTAATATGTTGATATAAAAAACGAGCTTATTTGTAACAAAAATCACACAGGTCAAGAACTTAACTGAGGAAATGGCAGCTCAGGATGAGAGCATTGCCAAGCTTACGAAGGAAAAGAAAGCCCTCCAAGAGTCACATCAGCAGACACTGGATGATCTTCAGGCCGAGGAGGACAAAGTCAACACCCTGACCAAATCCAAGACAAAGCTTGAGCAGCAAGTTGATGATGTGAGTTTTTATTTAAACATGTCATTAATTCATTAAATCAACTATCTCTTTTGCTTTGTTCAAAAATTATATATTTTATATATCATTGTCCTGTAGCTTGAGGGTTCCCTTGAACAAGAGAAGAAGCTCCGCATGGACCTGGAGAGAGCCAAGAGAAAGCTTGAAGGAGACCTGAAATTAGCTCAAGAGTCCATCATGGACCTGGAGAATGACAAGCAGCAATCTGAGGAGAAAATAAAAAAGTAATTAAAGCATTAAATCTTTTAAAAATATTTATAAATGTTACTGTGGTGTAATTGTTTTTTTTTTTTACAAACTACTTGTTGAACACCCTCAGGAAAGATTTTGAAACAAGTCAACTGCTTAGCAAGATAGAAGATGAACAATCTTTGGGTGCTCAACTCCAAAAGAAGATCAAGGAGCTTCAGGTTTTTTTTTTTTTCAGATTTTTTTCAAACATTTCATCATTATGATCAAATGCAGATCACCAAAAATTGAATTAACTGTTTTCCACCATAGGCTCGCATTGAGGAACTGGAGGAAGAGATTGAGGCTGAACGCGCTGCCCGGGCCAAGGTTGAGAAGCAGAGAGCTGATCTCTCCAGGGAACTTGAGGAGATCAGTGAGAGGCTTGAGGAGGCTGGTGGAGCCACTGCTGCTCAGATTGAGATGAATAAGAAGCGTGAAGCTGAATTCCAGAAGCTGCGTCGTGATCTTGAAGAGTCCACCCTCCAGCATGAAGCTACTGCTGCTGCCCTCCGCAAGAAGCAGGCAGACAGTGTGGCCGAGCTGGGAGAGCAAATCGACAACCTGCAGCGTGTCAAGCAGAAGCTTGAGAAAGAGAAGAGCGAATACAAAATGGAGATTGATGATCTTTCCAGCAACATGGAAGCTGTTGCCAAAGGAAAAGTAGGACATTTTATGTTTAAAGAATACATAACATGTTGAAGTTTTTCAATGATCTAATGACTTTTGTATTTTGCAGGCTAATCTTGAGAAGATGTGCCGCACACTTGAGGACCAACTTAGTGAAATTAAGTCCAAGAATGATGAGAACCTTCGCCAGTTAAATGACATCAGTGCTCAAAGAGCAAGACTTCAAACTGAAAATGGTAAATAATGCACAATATCTAAAAATACCAAACAAAATAATTCAGCATTTTATTTTCTCCTCTAACAAATGCAGATGAACAATTAGTATAAGTAAATCATCCTCCATGTAACATATTCACATGATCCTTTGACCTCATTCTCAATGCTCATTAATTATGTTTTTTATTAAATAAATTAAGGTAAGTGCCAAGTATGGTAACTGGTACTTAGAATTTGTCCTCTGCATTTAAACAATCCAAGTTAGTGCTCACACCTTAGGAGTGATGAGCAGTGAACACAGCAACACACACACCTGGAGCAGTGAGCAGTCATTCACTGTGGCGTCCAGGGAGCAATTGACTAGAGGCTTTAGTTAGTTGCCTTGCTGAAGGGCACCTCCATCGTTTCCTGCTGGTATTGAGAATCAAACCTGTGACCTTTGGGTTAAAAGTCATAATCAATTTCCACAGCCTAATTGTGTAGCAAATGCTTTTCTCATATTATTAAATGGTTTATTTTGAGTATTGAAAATAGTGAAAATTTTAACAGGTGAGTTTGGCCGTCAGCTGGAGGAGAAGGAGGCTCTGGTTTCTCAGCTCACCAGAGGCAAACAAGCTTTCACTCAGCAAATTGAAGAGCTTAAGAGGCATATTGAAGAGGAGGTTAAGGTAATATAGCATTATCATGCACATAGTTGTGTATTACTTTACTGTAGATAAAAGCTAAGATTATTTGACTGTCTCCTAGGCTAAGAACGCACTGGCCCATGCTGTGCAATCAGCCCGTCATGACTGCGACCTGCTCCGTGAGCAGTTTGAGGAAGAGCAGGAGGCAAAGGCTGAGCTGCAGCGGGGAATGTCAAAGGCTAACAGTGAGGTTGCTCAGTGGAGAACCAAATATGAAACTGATGCCATCCAGCGCACTGAGGAGCTTGAAGAGTCCAAGTATGTATATTATTGTATAATATTTCCAATTTCCACAGCTATTTTATAGATTAGAATTCAAAATAATATGAATTACTTAACAGGAAGAAGCTGGCTCAGCGTCTGCAAGAGGCAGAGGAACAAATTGAGGCTGTGAACTCCAAATGTGCATCTCTGGAGAAGACCAAACAGAGACTCCAGGGTGAGGTGGAGGACCTCATGATTGATGTGGAGAGAGCCAATGGTTTGGCAGCTAACCTTGACAAGAAACAGAGGAACTTTGACAAGGTAAAAAAAAAGTCTTTCTGTGTCATGATATTAACTTCTAAATGTAGTCTGGGCTTGTTCAGCATGCTAAAAGTTAAACCAACCTGATTCTGAAATTTCCATCAAAGGTTCTAGCAGAATGGAAGCAGAAATATGAGGAAGGTCAGGCAGAGCTGGAAGGTGCCCAGAAAGAGGCTCGTTCACTCAGCACTGAACTGTTCAAGATGAAGAACTCTTATGAGGAGAGTCTGGATCACCTGGAGACCCTCAAGAGAGAAAACAAGAATCTGCAGCGTAAGAATGAAACTGACTGAGAAAAGAAGAATGAAAAGACTTCAACGTTAAAAAGTAAACACATGTTTATGATTACAGATAATATTTTTTTCTTTCTATAGAGGAGATTTCCGATCTGACAGAGCAGTTAGGTGAGACTGGTAAGAGCATCCATGAGCTGGAAAAGGCCAAGAAGACAGTGGAGACTGAGAAGGCAGAGATTCAGACCGCCCTGGAGGAGGCTGAAGTGAGTATTTGAAGATCAATATGGATATCTTGCTAGAACCATCATACTGTATTGTTAATGAATAATTTTGTTCTGATATTTAAATGTTGCTTCATTTGTCATAGGGTACACTGGAGCATGAGGAGTCCAAGATTCTTCGTGTCCAGCTTGAGCTAAACCAGATCAAGGGAGAGGTTGACAGGAAGCTTGCAGAGAAGGATGAGGAGATGGAGCAGATCAAGAGGAACAGCCAGAGAGTCATTGAATCCATGCAGGGCACTCTGGACTCTGAAGTCAGGAGCAGGAATGATGCCCTGAGAATCAAGAAGAAGATGGAGGGAGACCTTAATGAGATGGAGATTCAACTGAGTCACGCCAATCGCCAGGCTGCTGAGGCCCAGAAACAGCTCAGGAACGTTCAGGGACAACTCAAGGTATTTGACTTTATATAAGTTTATATAATCTAACTTTTGTTTGGGTATGGTCACCAGAAAGAACATTGAAAGCTTATTCTAAAGCTATTGTTATGTTCAGGATGCCCAACTGCATCTTGATGATGCCCAGAGAGGACAGGAAGACATGAAGGAGCAAGTCGCCATGGTGGAGCGCAGAAACACTCTGATGCAGTCTGAGATTGAGGAGCTGAGAGCTGCTCTGGAGCAGACAGAGAGGGGCCGCAAAGTGGCTGAACAAGAGTTGGTGGACGCCAGCGAGCGTTGTGGGCTGCTGCACTCTCAGGTAAGGGTTTTTTTTGTTTTACAATGAAATGAATGAAATTGAGAGCACCATTTAAAGTGTCCAAACTGTTTCTTTCCATTTTGTAGAACACAAGTCTCCTGAACACCAAGAAGAAGCTTGAGGCGGACCTTGTTCAGGTCCAGAGTGAAGTTGATGACACTGTACAGGAAGCCAGAAATGCAGAGGAGAAGGCCAAGAAGGCCATCACTGATGTGAGCAACAGCAGCTGCCAAATGTTTTAAAAGACACTTGTGTACTTGAAAAAATGTGGATCTAATGACTTTCTGTATTAATGCAAAAGGCTGCAATGATGGCAGAAGAGCTGAAGAAGGAGCAGGACACCAGTTCTCACCTTGAGAGAATGAAGAAGAATCTGGAGGTCACAGTGAAGGACCTGCAGCACCGTCTGGATGAGGCTGAGAATCTGGCCATGAAGGGAGGAAAGAAACAACTCCAGAAACTGGAGTCCAGAGTAAGATTGTCTTTATTCTGATGTTAATAGTTCTGATCTGAAAGGTATAAATTGTGTACTGCTTTAATACTCTGGAATATTTTGTACAGTCTAAACATGTTTTCATCGCCTGTAATAATTTTACTAATATCTCACACTAACTAAAGGTCCGTGAGCTTGAAGCTGAAGTTGAGGCAGAGCAGAGACGTGGAGCAGATGCTGTTAAAGGTGTACGCAAATATGAGAGGAGAGTCAAGGAGCTCACCTACCAGGTACAAAACAAATGTGTAGTAAAATTCAGGTCACTATAATCTGAGTATGTTCTAGTCTGATCCTTGTTCATTATCTGCAGACTGAGGAGGATAAGAAGAACCTCAGCAGACTGCAGGATCTGGTTGACAAGCTTCAGATGAAGGTCAAGGCTTACAAGAGACAGGCTGAAGAAGCTGTGAGTATCTCACTTGAGAACTGTAAACATCTTGTGGAATTATATTGCTGATCCAATCGTATGTGACTTTGCAGGAGGAGCAAGCAAACACTCACCTGTCCAAGTTGAGGAAGGTGCAGCATGAGCTGGAAGAGGCTGAGGAGCGTGCGGACATTTCTGAGTCTCAGGTCAACAAGCTTAGAGCCAAGAGCCGTGATTCTGGAAAGGTCAGTTGCATAATTCCAGAGTCTGTATTCAGTAGATGCGTTCTCACATTACAGAGTAAAAACATGTAGTATTCAGCTTATTCTTGAAAATGTTTTGATTATTTACAGGACTTATGAATGTGCTTCGTTTTGTTTTAGGCCAAAGAAGAGTGAAACCCGAAGGAAGACTCTACTGAAGTCATATAATATGATTTTTCAGAAGAATTTAAATTATTTTTGAAATAAATCTGTCCTTACTATGTGCAAACATTTTTTTTGGAGTGATCTTTAGAGGAATGTTACTCACAAATAAACAAAACCAATGAATTAATCAAAATACTGAATTAATCAAAATAATGACATTATCACTTAAGTACTGAAATATTTCTAAAGTTATAAAAGTAATAAACAGCTCTGACAGGAATGACATGGTATTGACCAAGGTACATTTTAACCGTTTGATTATTTGGTGTAATTAACAAAGGGAAAAAAAAAACAACAACAGAAAGAGGCAACATACAAAATGAAAAAACAACATTCAGTTTGATTATATGTTTTTTTAATCAAAAAAAAAAAAAACAAAAAACGAAATTCTGCACAATGTTCCCATATCAGTTAAGGTTCAAAAATAATAACAAATACAAAAAAATAAGTACATTGGAAAAACACAAAGGGGTCTCTTTATTCCTCTTTTAAAAGCTCAAGGTCTCCTATAATTCCAGTCAATTTCTGGACCTTTTTACTTTACATACATTCCAATGCTGGAAAGAAATTACAAATCAAGTCTTTTTTAAATACAGAAAAATAAGGTTTCGTTTTCATATATTTGGATTTATGAATGAAAAATTTTCCCAGTAGGCCAGGCCTACTAACATTACATTAGCAAGAAATTCATTCCTTTTCTCGTTCAACAGCGTTCCAAACAGAATATGAAGAGTTCAGATGCAAAAGCCTCTAAATGCCATTTGAAATTTTCTTCTAAAATGATAATTTTTATCAAGCTTGTATATTTAATTTCAGTAATTTCACTTAAATGGCAATGAAGATTACCTATTAATTGTCATTTAAGTGAAATTACTGAACTTAAATATACAAGTTTGATAAAAATGGTCATTTTAGAAGAAAATTTCAAATGGCATTTAGAGGCTTTTGCATCTGAACTCTTCATATGTTTTCTGGCAAATGTAGGCAGTGATTGAATCTTTGATTCCAACCAATAAGACATATTTCCCAAAAAGTATTCGAAGAAACGTCTGTTATGTCTGTGCTTCAGCAGGCTACTTTTCTACTTTAGGCTTTGGTTCTCCCAAATATTTCCATTACTGCTGTAGAGCTCCTCTTTGCCTTAAGTTGATGCAATGTCTCCACAAAATACACACTTACATAACAATTTATTTGTAAAAATGAATTAAATAATGCAATAAATCCCCCTTCATGATTAAGAGAATATAGTTTTTAAAAGGTGGCGATTCAACAATATGATCAGTTTGGAGCATGTTTGTGATGAATTAAATAAAGGTATGTATGTTATTTAGCCTCACAGTTTAAGGCTTATTTAAGTAAATGCTGTGGACAGTAACGTGTTCTCAATATTGTAAAAATTTGTGGTATCGAACTAACAGTAAGCACACCAAAAGGATTTACAGAAAACGACCTGCAGGTGTCGCACTGCACCTCCCTCAGCTGTGATTACCTGGACCCACTTGAGAAAATATTAGTGTTGTTCTGCAGTGTTTGCAGATTCATCCTACCTTAGGCTATGGTCTAGGTATCATATTTTATCATTAAGCATACTATTGCACAGATATGAAACGCAAATTAACATTAAAAGCATAAAAAATAATGAAACGTTGCAGTTTGGTTGGGTTTAGGCACAGAAAATACTTGGTTAGGTTTAGGCAACAAAACTAGGTTAAAGGCAAGCTATTATAGTATACGACAGAGCCATGGAGAGTTCCGGTTTAGGGTTAGTTATTATGTGTGATTGAAACATGTGTAGCCTACTGCACATTGTAGGCTATATTTGTGTGTGTGTTTTCTGATGAATGGTTTAGTCTATGATTAGGGAAAGATGAAAGGGTACATTAGACATACTGAATTGAATCCTAACAGTTATGGATCGTATTAAGGAACATAGTTAATTCAATTAACTTTTTAGCTGAGCAGAAAGCAGATTTGCTGGCCTTTTTACAAGCGAACGTGACAGATTAGTCAAAGTGAGCCACCTCGTGGCGATTATGACTACAGGTCATAAGTCCCGCACCTTTCATAAAAGTGACACTAAAATCTCAAAGTAGCCTACTCTTCAAATACAGTTTCTCCAAACCAGTTTATTATTATTAATACATGTCCAAGAGTGCATTTCCCCAGATGAGTTGATTTAGATTTAACATTTAGATTTGGATTTAATATTTAACATTTAGGTGTAACATTTAGTATTTAGATTTAACTATTTAAAATATATTTAAATTGACAAAGATGTAAATATGCTAAAAAGTGAACGTCAAAAATTCATACCAGTTTTTTAAACATAGAACCAGTTTTTTAACTGGTAGTCCGTAGTCTCACGTAAGGCTCAGATCACGCTGTCACGCAGTGTCTGGTTCGTGTTCCCTGGTGTCCGCTAGAGGTCCTCCATCCCCAAGGTGTCACTTTTGGAACTACATTCCCCACAATCCTTATCTGCGCTCCGCTCATCACTGTTCATTGCGCTCGAGCTGTTCCCCATGATCATCATGTTCAGTGTGTATCGTTTTTTACGGGGTCGTTGTTATTCGTCACACCACTTTGAAGTTTTGCCTGTTTTTGTTTTCTGTCCTGGACTGATTAATGGACTTTTACCCCTGCTTGGATTGTTGTGAGTATGGATTACCCAAATAATTTTCTGCTATTGGAACTAACCTGTAGGCTAGTGATGGCCAAATGAAGCGTTTCGAAGCATTATTCCTTTCTGATACAATTAACTGTGTCGAAAATGGTTCATAACTCGAAGCTTGATTCGATAGAAATTGCAGCACCATCTCCTGGTTAAGTAAATGTAATACAACAAGGCTGTCAACCATAAAATGCAAGTAGGCGTGTGTGTTACGTCCCTGGTTACGCCCCGTTTACTATGTTTTACCGATGTGATGAAAGCTGAAACAGTGTTAGTGCTGTGAAACTCATTTATGTTGGTGAATCTTACTGAAATACCAACCATTGGCTTTTACCATTTAAACCATAATAGATTTTTTTTGTAGTGTGTTTGGGTTATATATTCCATTAGAATTTAATACCCCCAGGCCCCAGCAATTGAACACATATCAGTAGAGACCCACTGAGATATAGCTAATTACCATTACAGCCACTAAAATCCCCACTAAAACGATTAAATCCAATAGAATTTCTGTAATGGTTTCCATAATTATAGAAACCATTACACTTCTTCTTTCCTGCAGGAAGCAGAACTCCATAAATTGTTAACTGGTGGGACTGATATTTTTGTATGTAGAAAAGGATGTGGTTTTGTTGGTTGAACGTGTATAATGTGTATGTGGGTGATGAGGGATTCTGTCTTTGATTGATAACATGGACTTTGACCCCTGCCTGGATTGTTGTGAGTATGGATTGCCCAAATAAATTACTGCTATGGGCTATATGCACATATAAGTTCCGCATTTGACGAAAGGATGCTCATCCATTCCGGTTGTGGTGATTAAAGCGGAGGAAAACCGAGGAAAACGGGATTATGGCAGAGTCTTCAAAATTTACTGTTCTCCCGTCTTTGAAACGAAACGTATATACGTTTAGATGTAATTTTATATATAGTTATGTTTATTTAATATAATTTTTAAAAGAAGCATAAACACGACGAGGGGTGTCTGTTTTATCTGTTTTTGTGACTAACGTTTCTTTAGTATAACCATGGATTATAAAATTCAATATAAATTCTCGGTATTGCATTGGACTCTACGATCAGCGGAAGTTATCGAGCATCCTTACATCTTCACCGGAAATACCCCCCGCGCATTGAGCCCATTGGAACTTACCTATGTGTAAGTTCAGCTTAAACACAGCTAGGTCACAAAACATTACAGAAAAAAAAATGTTTACATCTACATTTATCAATCAAAAGTTCTATATAATTATATTATATGGAAGTTTTATGTGATTCACATAAAACTTACATTCAGCTTCACAAACACTCATCCATGTGCACATTATGAAATAAAGACATTTTAAATAGGATACAACATACCCAAGCTCGGTTTGCTTATAGACATTTACATTTTTATTTTATTTATTTATTTTATTTTTTAAATTGGATGCCGCCGGCCGTCTTCGCCACCTTCAGCCATCCTGCGAACTACGCCATCTGGTTGACTTATCCTTTTTTAGAGCATAAGTTCCAAGTGAACTTGACAAAAGAGCAAGCAAATGTTTGAAGATGCCTATCACCACCTGTGACTCATACCACGCCCCTCTCAGCATCGGAGACCGCCATCTCATCTGCGCTCTCTGCCTGGGAAAGGAACTGCCTGCAGAGCTCGCTCTCGCCGACAGCGGATGTGTCCTCTGCGAAGAGCGTCCGTTGTTGACCCTGCGGGCTCGACTCGAAACGTTTAAAGCCGAAGCCACCGCGTCGCCTTTCACCTCACCTCGCAAGAAGAAGCGCCATTCCCAAATGCTGCCGGAACCGCCCATTGAAGCGACCATCTAGCTAGAGCCTCTCCCTCGAGTCTCGCTTTCTCCCTCCACCTGTGTTGGCTGCGCTTATGCCGCTGCCGGCCAGGCCATCCGCTCTGCACTCTATGGCCATCCTACAGATCCTACAAGCAGATCTCCTTCGTGAGTGGGATGAGAAAGGCAGGCATCCGGAAGCTGTTACGGATTTAAGGAGCGCGACGGATCTCTCCCTTCGCTCCACGAAATCTGCAGCTCAAGCTGTGGCTTCTGTGGCTAATGCTAGCTGACATGGGAGAATCTGAACGCGCCACGTTTCTCAGCGCACCGCTCTCTCCTTTCGGTCTTTTCGGCTCAGCGGTGAGTGGCATTGTCGAAGTCCAGAAAGCCACTCAAGCCATGAACTTCTTCCTGCCTCGTTGTGCTAGCTCTGCAGGCCGCCCACGTGACCAGCCTCCCACACGAGCCCCCTCACAGCGCCCAGCTCAGCACAGTCAGACTTCCCAGCGTTGTCAGGGTGGCCGCCCTAGATTGCGCTCAGACAGCCGCCACAGACCGCCGCCACACACCACGAGCCCGTGCGTGCTCTCTGCCCGCTCTGTTACAGGGCCAGTAAACACCACTCTGCATGTAAGTCCCGTGCCCGTGACTATGCTCGCATATCACTTATCAGATGTGACTCTTTCCCCATTCACCACCATCGGGAAGTCACTCACAGAAGAGCCGGTCCTGGCTGTCTGTGAGTCTTCATGCATAAGAACAGTAAGTGTGTTTCCTGTTCAGCTCCCTGCGTGCGGCATTCAGGGCGATTTGGCCATCCACCCCCTAGCGTTATGCTTTAAAGCGTGGGAAGCTATCCCAGGGATATCTGGGTGTAAATCACAATAAAACAAGGCTATTTCCTACAGTTCGGTCGTCGCCCTCCCCGCTTCCGAGCGCGGCTTGAAACTACTGTGAACACAGAAGCAGCCAGTATGCTTTGTTCAGAAATAGCAAACCTTCTGTGCAAAAGGGCCATTGAGAGAGTGCCGCCTTCTCTGAGCGAGTCGGGAGTTTACAGCCGTTATTTTCTTGTCCCCAAGAAAAACGGAGGCCTCAGACCGATATTAGATCTCAGATTTTTGAACCGAGTGCTTGCGAAAAGACTGTTCAAAAAGACTGTTCAAAATGCAAAATGCTGAAACTTACAGTCAAGAATCTCCTTGTGCACGTTCCCCAGGGGGACTGGTTTATTTCCTCTCTATTTTTCCCTTCCCACTATGTGCTTATGTATCACACACACACACACTGGCCCGCACTCTTGCTCTCGCCGGCCACATATATTATTATTCCACACTCATAAGGGCTCCCCGGGATTCCCCATCCCCCCGGGACTCATACAGTGGATTCTTGGCGCGCACGGTGTTGACAATGGGTTCCCATAGCGTAAGATAGCTTACGCAATACAATAGAACTTCTCTTAAATGAACAAATCGGTTACCTAACGTAACCTCTGTTCTCTCTTGATGAGGGAACGAGTATTGCGTAGCTGGCCGTCCTCGTGCCGCGGGCGACTTTCGCTTCATTCTATGAAAACCAGTGAAGCAGCCTGTGAACTGTGCTTATATACAATCGAGCCACGCCCTTTCTGGTGGGCTATGATGCAATGACGGCGCGAGTGCCTCTCATTGGACGCGAGTTCACTCGAGTTTGTCTATAGGCTGCAGCAGTTTGCCGCAGAGCAACCAATGAGCTCGCTAGCTAGCCTGCTCATGGTCTGCAGCTGCTGCACTATACGTTGACAATGGATAGAGAAATTACAGAAAATTTTTGGGCTTAAATATCTCAGAAAAGATTAATCTTTCCCGTAGCGTAATCTACAGGTTACTCCACATAAAAATGTGAAGAAATGTGAATGTGTAGATTGTTTGATATGTAGACTCATAATATTAACATTATCTCTGTATGCCTCTCTGAGGCAGCAGAAAATGTTTTTTCATCCCCATCGTCCTGTGAAGATGAGCATTTGATGGAGTAAACTTTATAATACTATTTTTCATAAATTTTGATGTATTGGGTATTTACAACTGCCTGGGGTTCTGTTGGGACAGGAGGCTCCAAAAGACAGATATTACAATCAGAATCTGTTGGGACCAACAAAAAACCCAACCCAAAGTAAAAAAAAATTGGAAATTTCAAAAATAGCCGATTTAAAAAATAACACATATGCTCAGCACCTCTTAAATTTTATGAAGGCCCTTTAGTGACTGGCTCTGATGAAGCCCCTCCAGGAATTCCCTCAGCCATTGGCCAGCATTCAGGCTCAGGGCCATCTCCGTCTCCTCTACAGTTGTGGAGGTGGTGGTGCAGGTCCTCCCCCCATTTTGCGAGCCTCTGCCTTCTTTCTGTTGGCTGAGTTGTAGTCAAACAAAAATGAAAACAGAATTAGACCGATGTCAAAAATGCTGCTGCACGGCTATATGCAGGATGCTATTTAGTTATTTAATATGTCAAATGTTTGTAAAATCAGGTAACCTATACCCATGATATGCTCAAGCCTTACCTCACTGAATTATCTTTTTATATTTCATTTTCAGCTTCTGCATTCTTTTAATGCCTGCAGGATTGCACATAAAACATGAAAATTAAAATTAGGTTAAATAACAGGCTACTGTACTTCCAGTTTCACCTCTAATTTTATAACAGTTGGGTAAGTTACTGTAAAATAGTTTATTACAAATAGAACTTTGGCAATTAGATTAATGTAATAATTTATATCTCTAGAATGTATTGGTCTATACTTATTACTAATTATTAAATCCCATATCAACCTCAACAACTTGAACAACACAAGAAGAGACAAGAAACGGCACTTTTAATGCTTTCAAATTCACAATATACAATTGCATGAATTATTCTCGAATTAAAAAGTAATGTTAAATCCACTATTGTTTAAACAGACTTGTTTTATAGTCTATGCAGTATTTAATACAATCACATCAGATTTTACTTTAAATTACAGAAAAATTAAGAGTAATCCATTTAATTGAATTACAGTATTTAGATTACTTTGTACTAATTACACCCAACACTGTATAACTGTAATTAAAATGTAAACTTAAAGCACTGACTCCAGCAACTATTTTCTCTGGAGCTAAAAGAGTTCTGCTGGTGAGAAATATGAAGACCTCTTTTTGTGTGGCACATTTTTTACAGTCTATGGTCTGGCGCTGTTACCATGGTGACTCATAATATCTGTGCATAATATCTGTAATTGGCCTGTAGGGTGAGTGGGTCCCACACCCTTGAATAATGAGGAGCTAAGTTTGTAATTTTTACAATGAAATGTGACTTCCTGCTTATGACGCAAAATGATGATTTTTACGTCAAAGCAGGAAGTAAAACACTTAAATCCTTATTTCTCCCATCTCAGGGGAAAATAGGGGAATAACCCATGATCATTCAAAAATATGACTGGGTTTCTAAAGATACAAAGCTTAATGCAAATGTGTGAAATGTCCCTTTAAGAAATTCAGCAACATTCAGTTACCTTTCGGTTGATTATCAATGAAAGTGAATTTATGAAGGCCTCTCAGACCTGATTTGTCATAACATGTGGTGCTATTAATAAATTATTAAATTATTAATATACAAAAATATACAAATCTTAGGACTGCAGCTAACTAAATTATGCCAGGTAATTAGTTTGTGCTGATCTAAGCTTGCAGCTGTTTGTTCGAACTCTTTATGGTCCATGTTAGCTGTTGGCACGGTCAGAAATAAATGTAGCTTTGGTAGCGGAAACTAGATAGAGGAATGTGGGTGTCCGTTTCATCGCTTTTCATGTGTCAGGACAGTTGTTTGATTGGGATCACTGTACCCAAGTGTCATAATTCAGGACCTTGTATGGAACACGACCAATAAAAGCTAACTTTTTATGTCTTGATGACTGTCTTAATACAGTTTTTTACAATCACTTTGCTACTATTTTCAGAACCTTGATGTCATTTTTCACAACTCTAGACACAAAACTCAAAACGGTTATCACTTGGGACACAGGCTTGTCTAATGTTCAAAACATTGCATTGTGCATTCACATCTTTAAATAAATCTTGCACTTGCACAATCATTGGTTCAAAAAACAAATTTACTGTGAAATACCATTGAAACATAACTATAGATCACCCACACACAAGTAACTCATAGTTTCACTGAGTCATTGTTCGTACAATCATTACATATTGTAGAACAAAATAGGTGATACAAGTTTCATTATGGTACAACATGAACAGTAAATATACATCTCTGTACAAGTACTGCAGTAGTAGAGAGAATACACACATAGTGGAATCATTGAACAAAGTGTGTGATATATTGATGCAAAATACTACAGTACAATCACAACAGAGGTTTATTGGAATCAAAGCAAAAATATATGACATTATGCTACATTTATGGATATTGTTGTCGAATTGGTTCATGCTTCACGGTAATTGGTGACAATGAATCTCTTGTATCTTGAAACTTTCATGATTTACTGTAAACATCGAAGATTGTGTGTCTGTTTCCATACAAGTACATAAAGAGTAATGCAACAGTTACTTATCATTTTGAGCAGTGGTATCAATTGATAGTTAGATCATTGTAAGGAAATGAACAGAAACTCATTTGAAATGTAATATGTGAATTGCCTTTTGAAATAGTAGTTATTTGATGTTAAGTTGTGTCATATTGAACAGGTGATTTATGTTGAATGAACAAATGATCTAAGTTGTATGTGTATTGTATCCAAGCAATTGAGAAATGGGTTAAAGTTTTGAAAAATGTGCATTTTGGTCATTGGTTGTGAGTTTTGTGTCTAGAGTTGTGAAAAATGACATCAAGGTTCTGTAAATAGTAACAAAGTGATTGTAAAAAACTGTAAAAAGGTATTAAACATTTTTTTCCTTCAAACATGATAAACTAGGCTAATAAGGGCTAATAAAGGGCTAATATAGCCTTTGATGTGGATGTGATTCTCTGGCCTGACCCAGACCAAAGACAGGAGGCTGAGGTGGAATAATCTTTTTTTCTTCTTCTTTTTTTTAGTGTGTGTGTTGTGCTGTGTTGTACATGAATGAATAAAAATCTGCCAATGTGTCCGTTGGTTGTGTCTTTTGTTCATCATGTGAAAAGGTTTGTGAGGAGGGGAACCACAAGTAACATAACTTACCAGTTTTGGAAATGTTGTTTTAAATTTATTGCACCAGTTTGTTAGACTATGTTGCAGTGTGTGTTATTTTGAGGGCTTGTGTGTCCTGTCTGAGGGCAAAGTTTGGTTTTTCAGCAAGAGTGAATGGTTTTGAGTGTAGAGTTTCATTTTGACCTGAAAATAGGTTGTTTGGGAAACTGGGTGAGACGTTATGGATTTGTGTTTACTGTTTTGAGAATAAGAGGCATAGTTTCAAGAAATATGTTTAAGTAATCGAGAAAAACTGTAATATACATATACATATATACACTCACCCTAAGGATTATAGGAACACCTTTTCAATTTCTCATTAATGCGATTATCTAATCAACCAAACACATGGCAATTGCTTCAATGCATTTAGGGGTGGGGTTCTGGTCAAGACAATCTCCTGACCTGAACTCCAAATTTTGGAGTTTTTTTTCTGCTCCATTTTGAGCGTGGCATGGTTGTTGCGCCAGATGGGCCTGTCTGAGTATTTCACAATCTGCTCAGTTACTGGGATTTTCATGCACAACCATTTCTAGCATTTACAAAGAATGGTGTGAAAAGGGAAAAAAACATCCAGTATGCAGCAGTCCTGTGGGTGAAAATGCCTTGTTGATGCTAGAGGTCAGAGGAGAATCAACTGATTCAAGCTGATAGAAGAGCAACTTTAACTGAAGTTACTACTCATTACAACCGAGGAATGCATCAAAGCATTTGTGAAGCCAAAACACGCACAACTTTGAGGCCGTTGGGCTACAATAGCAGAAGACCCCACCGAGTAGCACTCATCTCCACAAAAAAAGGGTACAATTTGCAAGAGCTCACCAAAATTGGACAGTTGAAGACTGGAAAAATGTTGCCTGGTCTGATGAGTTTTGATTTCTGTTGAGACATTCAGATGGTAGTCAGAATTTGTCATAAACAGAATAAGAACGTGGATCCATCATGCCTTGTCACCACTGTGCAAGCTGGTGGTGGTGGTATAAAGGTGTGGGCGATGTTTTCTTGGCACACTTTAGACCCCCTAGTGTCAATTGGGCATTGTTTAAATGCCATAACCTACCTGAGCATTGTTTCTGACCATGTCGATCCCTTGCAGGGCACAACAGGGCAGTCGTTACGGTTGGCATTTGGCAACATTTGCAGGATCGTGCAAATAGGATGATAAAGAATTTTTTGAAACATTAATGAAATCATTGCATCAAAGCATAGTAGATTAAATTTCTCCAATAACATCTGACTTTTGCATGGAATGACAAATATAATTAATAATTACTCAAAGCCAATTAGAATTGAATGCACGAGGGGGAGGGGGGGGGGGTATACAAGGTTTCTTTATTGTACTAATTGGAAGTCAATTTTCAATATTTATCTAACTCTTCTTACTGGGGTGGACTTACATTAATATTTCTTGTCTCAGTCCTGGTTGTATATAGTGCCTACATTGTGTAGGAATTATTCAAGGATTTAAAGGAGCATATTACAATTCACTGTAGTAATGCTTCCAATGAGACTAACAAACCTCCTTATATTTGGAACGAGAGTTTTGCTATTTAAGCTCCTATTACTTTGTTTGTCTTCCCATGAGTAACATTCACCATCCAGTTAACCTACTTGACCACATGAGGGAGCACGCTAAGATTTCTAAATAAAGAAATGTTGTGTTTGATTCTCTTTTACAGTTCCAGCCAAAAGTTCTGATACACTGCATATTTCTAATAATCTGACCATATGATCTAAATATGTATAGTTCAGTGCTTAACATTTAGACTTATTACAAATTTAAAATTAATTCAAGAAATAATTAAATGGTTAAGTTGGACTAGAGTGAAGAAAAAACATTCATAATGGACCCATTACTTTTGTGACCTTATTACACTGCATAATAGCCATACTTCTATTTTATTTCCATTATTATTATTATTATTATTTTTCTAAAATGTGGTCTAAATGTATCAGTCAACAGGATTACTGGTTTTTGTTTTCCCTTGGAGTCTACAATACATTTTCTTAATTTTCATGGAAAAAAAAAAGAAAAAAAAGATTGCATTCAAAACACCGAATAATAATCTAAAATATAGTGAGGGATTCATACACCCAGTTTTAAATCAAATGGCCCATGAGTCATAATAAGTAATTGATTTACACTCCAGCAGTTTAGAAACTGGAAAGAAGAGTAATCTTTATAGTCCTCTACTAGAGAGGTGTAGCAATCCAGCGAAATATGATTCTGATTAATCCAATATACAAAAAAGAAGCTACCATTAAATTAAACTATATGTTGCCTTTAGGTTGGTTATCAAGGAAGTGAATTTATGAAGGTCTCAGACCTAATTTGTCATTACATGTGTTGCTATTAATAATTTATATGAAATTATTTAATATACAAAGCTCAGGACTGCAGTTAACTAAATTATGCCAGGTAATTAGTTGGTGCTGATCTAAGCTTGCAGCTGTTTGTTCGAACTCCTTATAGTCCATGTTAGCAGTTGGCACGATCAGAAATAAATGTAGCTTTGACAGCGGAAACCAGATAGAGGAATGTGGGTGTCCGGTTCATCGCTTTTCATGTGTCAGGTCAGGAGTCGTTTGATTGAGGTCACTGTACCCAAGTGTCATAATTCACGACCGTGTATGGAACACGACCAATAAAAGCAAACTTTTTATGTCTTGATGACTGTCTTAATAAAAAGGTATTAAACATTTATGGCTTAAAGAAAATGTAGATTGAAAAGATTGTTCTTTCTACTGCAACCGTATGCAGCTGAATTATCCAGTTTGTGGATACTTTAAAATGTCAACTTTGATTTTAAAAAAGTTAGATATTATTACAAATTTAAATGATTTATATGTATCAACTCTAAATTAGGGCAGTTCCGTGAGTTTTGACATGTGTTAAAACATTGAATGCACTTTTCTTTAATTTGTAAAATGTATTTCTTAGAACTCAAAACACAATATATGCTGTGTGTAAATCATGTTCTGCTGTATCTGTTTATTTCTGAGCTAAACACTCTATCCCCTGAAGGTATTTAGGGCTGCGAGTGGTGAGAAGCTTGATCGTTGTTGGCTGTTTGTGGCTGTAGAGAAGCCTCAATGAGCTGCTGTAATATTTAGAGTTACAGACTGAGAGCTATTCCAAAACAGTTAAAACACAGCAGGTGTGAAGTTGTCAACCTCTCATCTCAATGTGTTTTAAATGTTAAAGCGTCTATGAAGCCAAGCTTCCTGCATACTTCTCTAATACGTTTTGGCATCTAACTGACAGTACTGTCATACAGTTCATTCACTCTGAGTGCATTGAAATTTAGGCCTGAGTGTACTTTACATTCATGGGGTGGTGATGGCGCAGTGGATAAAACACATGCCTTTGGTGTGAGACACCCGGGTTTGAATCCACTGTGAGACACCAATGTGTCCCTGAGCAAGACACTTAACCTCTGGTTGCTCCAGAGGCGTGCAACCTTTGATAGCAATTGTAAGTCGCTTTGGATTAAAGCAGTAGCTAAATGAATAAATGTAAATGTAAACATATATGTACAGGTCATTCCCACTACTGTCCCTTACAAACATCTAGCCTTTAACATACATTGATAATGTCTCATATATTTCTCCTCTTTTTGTCACTTATAAAGAAAAAAAGCGACTACATTTAAATTTAGTTTCAGGCAGGGTTGTAAACATGACTGACATTGACAACATTCAGAATAGCATTTGATTTTTAAATTAATATTTTATTCCTTTTTTTCTTTAGGATTACTTACCATAATTGAACATCAATTGACCCCACCCTCTGAATTCCTTTTGAGCCACTTACATCACACAGACATATATAAAAACATCCTGTAAGAGAAATGGGGAAGAGAGCAAGTATATATATATATATATAGTACATGTTTCTGTAGACTGTTTGGCTCAGACAAGACTGAGATGCAGGGCACAACAACGGTTGGCATTTGGCAACATTTGCAGGAACGTGCAAATAGGATGCCAAGCAAGTTTTGAAACATTAAGGAAATGGCTTTGAATGCGGTAAAGAACTTAAAGCATAGCAGATTTAATTTCTTCAAAAACATGGACTTTTGCATGGAATGACAAATGTAATTAATAATTACTCAAAGCCAATTAGTATTGAATGCATGATGGAAAAAATATTACTAAAAATATATTTTTTGACTATTAATTGGTTGTAAATATTAAACCTTTATCTAACTAACTAACTAATATATATATATATATATATATATATATATATATATATATATATATATATGCAAGTAAGTATATTGTGGAAATACATTTAGTAAAAGGTCAAAAATGGAAAAAGTAACATACGACTAGAATTTCAGGAAAATCTACAGAGAAAATGTCTGTGGTGCAAGCCCATCCAAACTTGTTCTGGGTGATTCCAATAGAGTTACTATCCAGTTGCTAAGGTGTTTTCAGTGGTTGTTAGAGTGTGCTGGGTGATTGCTGAGATTAAGTTCTGGCCCAAGTCAACTAGCCCAAAGTCTCTACAAGATTCATTAAACCAGGCCCCTCCTTCATTGCAAGTTTATGAAGTATATTGTACTGGTTTATTTATTTAAAAATAAATAAATAAATAAATAAAGTTTTAAATAGCCATTGTTTTGATTTTTTTTAGTTATTGATTTGTATAAAATAACAACATGTAGGCTACAACAGAAACAAATGAGAAAAGTTTGTCTGTGTGTTTATGTGCGAATATGAGAAGTCAATGTGATGTGTAAGAAGTTTTCAGTTAAACAATTCAGGTCAGTGATATAGTTTAGCATTGCCTTAAGTTACCTGTCATTTTGGCACGTTTACTTGATGACTGATACAAAAAAATAAAGAATAAAGAGTTGTTTAAATGTGGCAAAAATGTGTTTGAAAGCAACAGATAACAATGACAAAAAGCTTTTATGCACTGGGGTTTGTTCAAGAATGTATCCACCTTTTTCCTCCGTCCCATGACTCTGTAACTTCTGTTAAACTATAAACAATCAGCAAAAAGTTTGCTCTGTGAATGCATTTTCTAAAACTGGGTACAATGAGATGATATTATTCTACTCAGCCTTCAACCATCGAACATTAAAAGAAAATATAAAATATCTCACTGTAAAAATGTATCTCTGTATTTTGCAACATATGTTGCCTTAATCCAAAATATTAATTAACTTGAACATTAATTGATAATATAAGTGATTTCCGTGATTTTAACTGACAGTGAATATTGTTTCCTGCTTTAGAAGCTTTACAGTACTGCTTATAAACATTAGAAGTGAAAAGGGTAGACAATTATATTTTAATACATATGTGAAAAAAAACTGGAAGGAGATGTGAGGATTTGTGGAGATTCTTAGTGCATTTTATTGAATTATTCATGGATATTTCATAAATCGGGGGAGCAGATCACAAATGTGCAAAAATTTGGAAAGTCAGAGAAAAAAAGAGAAAAGATAAAAAATAAAAGTTCTTGCCATATTTTTATCACACCATGACATCTTCAACTGACAGAACTCCCATAAAGTAGGTACATAAAGTACATAAAGTACTCCCATACTCCCTTCAACTCTCATAAATTATGTCCATTAGGAAAATGTTACATAGCCTTTGTGTAACATATATGTGTAACACCATGTCATCTTCAACTGACAGATATTTGTAGCGTGCCCTTATAATTTGAAACTATTTGTTTAAGTGTTTTTTAGTGGAACTTCTACAAACCGTAAGTGTCTCCCATTAAGTAGCCTAGGTCCATTAGGAATAAGTTGCATATCCTTTGTGTAACATATAACTATTTTTATAACTCCTTTTTCCCCATAAAGAATTATGTTTTGAACTTTGCTATAAAGGACCTTAATGGTCTAATTAATCAATACATTGTTATAAGCAATAAGCCCCAAGAAGCCATGATTTACAGTGATTTACAACAGCTAAGGGTCATCAACTATCGGATACACTTAAACACTCTTAGCTGTTCTAAATTCACTGTAAATCACAGCTTAAATTGGCTTTTAGCCTTTATAAAACGTTTATTTTGCATACCCGCAAGGTTTCATAAAATAAACACACAGACACAAAAATGTAAAGCTATACACTGATTTCTGAAATCAAAATATATACAGTAAAATTCATTTATAAATAAAACAATTTGTATATAATTCAGATCTTAAAAAAAGAACCAAAAACAAACTACACACGTATCCTATATTGGATGTTAACATCCAATAGTGTAAATCACTATTGCAGCAGCTTCAGGTTGGTAGTCAAGGCTATGACTTCTGTTGCTATGACAGCAAGTCCGCGATGAGCGTTGAAGAACCAAACAATCCAAGATCATGCCAATTCACCAACAATCAAATCCAGCAAAGTGAGTTAGTGCTGTGCATGTGTCTTTAAATGATAATGAGCTTAATCAACCCGCCTTTGTCTTGACAACAGAGGGTGTATTTTGTAGAAAGAATGGCAGCGGTTGTCTCTGAGGACATTCACAGTGTGCATATCAATTGGTTTTATAAGCTGAAGTTTGTTCAACAATGTACATAAAATCCTAAAGTCAAGTCAAGTCTTAATTTGCTTTTTACAATGTGTCACAGGTCAATCTGGCTGCACCCACCTCTGGGGAGTTGGACAGAGGACAGGCAAGGAGGACAGACGACAAGATTTCAAGTAAAACCATATTTTATTGAATATAAAATTGAATGGGAGAATGCAGTGTAGGGGGTGCTACGGTGGCAGCTTCGCTGTTCTTCCCATGGAAGGGATGAGTCTGGGCTCACGACTGGAGGAGGCTGCTGCAGGACTGTTCAGGTGCGTGTTTCGTGTGTGTACTCCTCTTCTTCACAGTGAGAAGACGACAGAGAACTTATGGCTGGGAAGCTTCACTGCAAAGCAGTCAACTGAGTATACAGGCACATAATACTCTTCATCGCACGTAATCATCTTCTTCTACAGGTGACAGACAGAGAACTTACAGCTGAAGGTCTTCACTGTAAAGCAGACATGTGAATAAACAGGCACGTAATCCTCTTCTATAAGTGACAGACAGAGAACTTACGGCTGAAGGTTTCACTGCAAAGCAGTCGGTTAAGCATTCACCTACGTCTCCACCATGGGCTGTCAGTTAATACACTCAAATGTCTGTGGAGTACAACAGTGTTAGCCTCTTCTTATGTATTTAGAATGTGATAGAAAACTCAGGTAAGTAATGGACATCCAGCGGGTTTAAGTTCACACTTCACACATAAAAGCAGTGCATTACATCGCTTCATCTCTACAATTCAGCACTCAGTGGGAAATACGTATATTGATGGCCATTGCCCATTTTCCGACCTGACATTCACATCAGGGAGTCACATAGACATGAGAGAGGAGGTTGGAGATTGATTGGACTACTCACAGTCTCTCACAAATGATCTTACTGTCCAGTGATTCCCTCCTTCTGGTTGAGTCGGTGTGCTCTTCCTCCCAAACTGACAGTGCCGCGTCCGTCTGCCGGCCCCACTTCCTCTTAACCAACGCTCACACTTCCTCCGAGATCACAGTCCCAGAAAAACTTCCCTCTTTGGTCTGTACTTTCTCCTTCTATCCTCCCCTAATTGCAACGTGTCCTAATCGCGGGCTTCAATCCCTTCATGCATAGCTGCCGGCGATTTTTGGCTAATCACCCCATTTTCAGGGATTTTTGCGCTAACCCTGAACTAGCCCGGTGTTCCGTTGTTATGGGACTGGCGGGAGGACTGGCGGGAGGCAATCTCTGCGAACATTAGTTCCGCCTTGCAAGAAAAAAAAGTTGAATTCGTCACCCTGTGACATACCCCCCCACCAAACCGTTCTAGTCCCTAGAACATGGTGACTCTACCCACTCTCCGTACCGTGCCGGAGGCTAGCCTTGGTTGTCCCGCTGTGATCGTTTTGGGGACGAGGGGAGTGCTGCATTGCCGGACGTAATGTCCTGGTTCGCCACTGCCATTGCAAATGGGGCGACCTTGTTCGTCCCATTAGAAACGGTGACCGGATGGCCGGGGTAAACGCTGCTCTGGGAGTCGACTACCTTCGGAGAATGCTCGCTCTCATGCCGGTGGCAAGGGCCGGTAAGGTTCTCGGCGTAATTCTTCTAGAAAAGTTTTAGACAGTTCTGTCATCTGATCACGGAATCTCCTCTCAGCTCTTCTCTTAGGGCCTGTTTCCAGTCGGGTGGAGCAGGAAGCAGGGGATTACTGGCAGCATTGGTGGCCATACAGTGGGAGGGATCTGAACCTGATCCTCCATACTTTTGGGCCCACGGGGCTCCCATAAAGATGGGCATGACATGTGGGCGACCCACCGGTGCGTCTTCGTCTGCCATTGCTCCGCCTCTGCCTACTCAAACCAAGGTGGAACCCTGCCGACTACGCCAAGTCATGTCACAGGTCGGGGCGGGCCAATCTGGCTGCACCCACCCCTGAAACCCGTACCACCCTTGGGGAGTCGAACAGAGGACAGGCAAGGAGGACAGATGACAAGATTTCAAGTAAAACAATATTTTGTTGAATATAAAATTGAATGGGAGAATGCAGTGTAGGCGGTGCTCTGGTGGCAGTTTCGCTGTTCTTCCAATGGAAGGGACAAGTCGGGGCTCACGACTGGAGGAGGCTGCTTAATCACCCCATTCGCGGGGATTTTTGCGCTAACCCAGAAATAGCCCGGAGTTCCGTTGTTATGGGTTCGGCTGGAGGCAATCTCGGCGAACAGTAGTTCCGCCTTGCAAGAAAAAAAAGTTGAATTTCGTCACCCCATGACAAATGCAGTTTGTTCCACAGCGGCTTTTCAGTGATAATAGGAAATTGAAGTAACAGAGATTGTTTTGGCTTTATAGCAGCTCTAAAAAAAGAAGTTATTTTCCAGCTTAAGTTAGTTTTGATTGATTCACTTCCGTCGCAACCATCATTAGTTATACACTTGCCACAAACTTATGGCACGACGCCGTTTTAACAGAAAATTTCTCTCTATGCAAACTTTGAAAAACATGAACCTGTGAGAACGCTGTGGTGTGCACATGCGTATTAAGAGTTCATTCTATATGTATGAAATACCATATAATACAAACGAAACAGACAACTAAATACAACAGAACAAATACAAATAAAATGGTGTTTTAAATATTTCAGGAAGATGTAGGCCTAGGCTACTAATGATGGTATTCAGTTAAGTAATAGCCTATAACAACAACAAAATAACACTACATTATTTATGTTGTAGCTTAGGCCTAACACATTAGAATTTGAAGAGTTTGGTTTCAAACACGATAATGTTAAAAAAAATCAGTATTGTATCTGGTATTGGTATCGGTATTAAAAACTCAGTTCCCTTTCATCCTGGGAACTCCGTGTCATTGGGGAGTTCCCCGATGAATTGGGATCACGCTAGGGAGCCTATTGCCTTAGAGAGAATTAAAAATGAGCAAACAAATATTGGCATGCAAGATTTGCTTTCCGCGAGCAGCCTACTAGCTCAGATATAAAAAGCGGAAGTAAACAATGCATGACGATTATTTCTTCGGAGCCTCTCAGTAGTGTTATGTGTACTGCTGTTCCTTACCGTTGGAAGAGAGACGAGCTGTAGGAGAAGATTCTCTAACGATCTCTGGTGTGACGGCGCTTGTAGTGATTGGCGCGACTGAGTGCAGCACGAGGGCTTGCGTTTTCTTCTGGAAGTGTCTGCCGTGGGTTTCCCTTGGTGCTTCGACGCTTCAGAGTGCATCTTCTTCTTTTTAATTTTTCTCTTCTTTTACTAAAAGAGCTTCACGGTGTATCCGCGTCGTTTCAGGATGTTGCACCTGTGCGTTTCTGGATGCGGTCGACTTCTCTCTCCACATGATGGCCACAAACACTGCCTCACGTGTCTGGGATTAGCACATGCTGAGGCAGCGTTTGTGGATGAGTCGTGTTCTCATTGTGACAATATGACTCTGGCGATGCTGCGTTCGAGACTGAGAACCCTGAAACATGGGGGAGTACCTTCAGATAATCCTCGATCTAGTTCGTCTGCCGGTTCAGTTCGGCAGGCTGCTACTTCGGTGATTCCTGTTGGTGAGCAGATGAGGATCACCGAGACGAACGTTCCAACTAGTGAAAGATACTGTCAGGCACCTCACGCCTCTAGCAGCACATTGCCATCGGCATTTTCGGTGGAGCGGCTGGAGCCCCCTCGGGCGGTTCCGGTTGTCTCTTCATCGGAGCGCCACCTAAGGATCAAATGTCGATTGTGGCATCTGAGGAAGAGCAGTCATCAGGTGATGACTCAGAAGGGCTGCCCCCTCGGGTGTGGTAGCCTCAGCTGAGCCAGATCTGGAAATGGCTGCTATGCTCGAATGGGCGGCCGCAAATGTCGGGCTTGTGTGGAACCTTCCACCGGGTCCCGAACCTTCACGGTTGGACGATTGGCGTCTCGGCTATATTGCCACTGGAGCCAGGTCCCTACCTTCCACCCCTCCGCAGGTACGTCGGTGGTTTGGTTGGGCTGATTGGGTCAGTACCTGGAAGCCTGTTTAGCGCTTCCGGGTCCGTCCTGATGACTCATCCGCACCATTCGGTTCGGCTATGCAATTCAGTTTGCATGCCGGCCTCCTAGGTTCAGGGGTGTCCACTTCACCCATGTGCAGTCAGTGGATGCCCCTGTAGGAACTTGACGTCCCTCAGCCGTCCACACAGCTGTTTCCGTTGACTTTAGCCTGTAAGGTTAGGTGTTATCTGACATACAGTGTTAAATAATTGGCAAATTTGGCAGTAAAAATGTAATGGTAACTGTATAAAAAGTTTCGGAAAATTCTTAATAGTATTGAAAAATCTGTCATAGCAATAGTAACAAGATGACCCGAAATCATTTTAATAGCGATGTCTGATCGAATGTATAGTCCAGTGCCTGCATATAAGATTAGTATTGACCAAGTTCAGAGGCTGTCGTATGTGGATCAAATTACTTTGTGTATTTCAACAGTTTCAATATGAAAAATATCTTTTATATTGATTCAATGGATTAATTGTATTTTGAAAACAGAATTGTCATGGATTTATTGCATTTTGGGGAAAAAAATAGTTTTGTCTCTTAAAAAGTTTTGAGTGTCTGTATTTTGTGTTTAGTCTTGTTAAATTTAGTCTTGTTAAATTTGTTTTGCACTCCCCATTCATTTCTCACCATTGATTTAATTCAAATCAGTTTGTATCAGTTATAAATCCTTTGTATTGATTCTGTTTCTTGTGTATTGTAATTGAGTTTTCCTATTAATGTGAAGGTGGGTTATCGTTTTAATTTAGTTAGTTGATTAGATGATTTAGCTTCTCTTTCTCTGTCTCAATTTAAGTCTTGAGTTTTTTTTTTTCGTTTGAATTGATTTATTTTGTTTGATAATATTGTGAAACATTTTATTTTGTAGACCTTTTGGGTTTAGTTTTATTCATGTAGTTAAGTTTGAGTTAAAGGGTGTTGTGTAATTGGTACAATATATTGTATTAACTTTGTGTGCTGTGGTCTTTGGCGTGCACTGGGGTTCTTTAATTTGGTGAGGGGTGACTTAATGTAACCTCATCCCAAAAAAGGATTTATTTACTTCAGTGTGTGTCATATGTCAAAGTAAGATATTAATAGGCTAAAAATAAATTATAATACACATGAACTTTGAGATGGAAGCTGTGACCTATATTTTGAAGAAATAAATGTTTGACTTATAACTGATTTTATTTGTTAGGATGTCTTTAAATCTGTCCATATATTTCTTTTGTCAACAAAGTTCATGGGTCAAAAAAATGGGCCAAGAAAGCTCATCATATCAAAATATGAGGTTGCCCTTGTATAGATTCTGCTTAGTGTGCATGATCAACTTCTATAAAAGCCAAGAGGGTAGACCAGAAGAGATGCAGAGACCTCAGAAGTTCCATCAGAAGTTAAGTGGTAAGAGCCTATGCTGATTGTGACTGAAAGGAATTTAACATCATCACTTATGTGTCTGTACTCAAAGTAATTGTGTTTTTATTTATATTAATACATATTAATGAAATGATTTTTTTTAATTGAAGGGTATAGAGAACATTTCATCTGGTCTCAAGGACAAAAGGCAAGTGAGTTTAAGATTCAGTGTGTGGATTAGGGCAAATGAAAACAGTTGTTATATTCTGTATTATAGACGAAAACTAGAGAAGCATACTGTTTTTTTAAAAAAAAACTTTTGTAATTTATTTACAAAAAAATGTGTTTGTAAGATGAATTTAAGCAAGGGGTCCCACTGACCCTTTATTTAGGTGCCAAACACAATTTCCTATTGTATTTCTTTTTTTATTGTGTTATATTGAATTCTGTTTTTCTTCTAATTTGAGTCCATAAAACATCTAGTGGGAAAGTTATACAACTTTCGCCCAAATAGACGATATTCGACACATTTCTGTGCAGATTCAATTTGTGGAAACAGAAAAAGAAGCGGGAAAGGGCCACTTGTAATTCTATAATAGAGTGAAACATGAAATTGTCTCTAACTACAGAACTGTTTGTCTGATTAAATTCAAAATTGGGTTGCAGTGTTGCTATTATAATCCATGATGACATATGCATAATTATATAAACAAGTTTTAGGCTAAAATATTGAATTAATATATTTAAAAAAAATTATAAATCTGACACAGGTCTGGACAAATGTCTTTAAATTTGTCATGAACTCTTATGCATCCATTGAGAGAGAAAAAAACTCAAGTACACGTATCTACAGAGGAGAAAAACCTCTCTTTAGCTCTCTTTGTGAGCATAAGTGAGTACACACATGCAATGTAATACCCATTTCATTCATACTCGTAGCAGGAGGATGCACTCGGCCTGAGAGTCCACTAGTAAGACTCATAGTCGGCAGTGAAAATCTCTGTATTGTCCTGAAACTTCATATATTCCAAAATTCATATTGTACTGTATCTGCTGTCCCCTGACACCAGCATTTCAATTTCATCACCAGAAAGACATATTCAATCCACATTTTTGCCATTAATGGGCCCCTTACCTGCTTCTTGCTTGCTATGGTAGTATAGTATTGTTTTATGTGTCTGTATTCATGCGTAAGACTAAACTTTTTATGTGAAACAATTTATGTGTTATGTAAAACAATTTATGTGTTATCGACGTGTCTTACCCTTGTTGAACATTTACGAATTTTGTAATGGATAAGTTGATATTTTCTCTCTTTAGTAAGCCGCCACCATGAGTACGGACGCGGAGATGGCCATTTATGGCAAAGCTGCCATTTACCTTCGTAAGCCTGAGAGGGAGAGAATGGAGGCTCAGGCCAAACCTTTTGATGCCAAGTCTGCCTGCTATGTGGCTGATGTCAAAGAGTTGTACCTCAAGGGAACAATCAAGAGCAAAGAGGGTGGCAAAGTCACAGTTGTTTTGCTTGATACTAAAGAGGTAAATTTGAATTTCCATTTCATGTAGATACTCATTAAATTGCTTATTACATTGTTTTCTTTTCATTTATAATCTAATTTATCAAATAAATAGGAGAGAGTTGCTAAGGAAGAAGATGTCTACCCAATGAATCCTCCCAAGTATGACAAGATTGAGGACATGGCCATGATGACCCATCTCAATGAAGCCTCTGTGCTGTATAACCTCAAAGAGCGTTATGCTGCATGGATGATCTACGTAAGTTCTGATACGACATAGAAAAAATGAATTTAAATGCTTTTTGTGTTGTTTCATTCTAACCACTTCTCTGCTCATTTCAGACCTACTCTGGACTCTTCTGCGCAACTGTGAACCCCTACAAGTGGCTCCCAGTGTATGATGCAGAAGTGGTGTCTGCCTACAGAGGCAAAAAGCGTATGGAGGCCCCACCCCACATCTTCTCTGTCTCTGACAATGCCTATCAGTTCATGCAGACTGGTAAGACATTATGGAATTGAATTCTATAGAATTCATTAAGATGAATTAGATGTTGCTATTAATATAAGATAGATAATATAAATAAGAAATATTTACTGGATATTTTACAAATTTCAATCAACAGATAGAGAAAACCAGTCTGTCCTAATCACGTAAGTATTTTTAATTTAATTTCAGACCATGACAAAAATAAAAGTATGACATAGACAGAAAATTTATGGTGATATTTCAAAATATTATTTAAAACTGAACTCTGGTTGAATATACTTACATAAAACTCTACATGTCTTTCAATCTTCTGTCTTCTAATCTCTCATAAACCAGTGGAGAATCTGGTGCTGGAAAGACTGTGAACACGAAACGTGTCATCCAGTACTTTGCCACAGTTGCAGTGTCAGGTGTCAAGAAAGAGGCCAGTAAAATAAAGGTACGAGAAACAAAACTATGCCACATATATTATTTTAAGGGATGATGATTTACACTCATCTCACAAACTATATGATATGTGAATTTTTGAAATGCCTTTAAATTGTCTTTAGTCATGAAATAGAAAAACAATTGAAAATAAATGAAAACCCTTCAAACATCACAGGGCTCTCTTGAGGACCAGATCATTGCTGCCAACCCTCTGCTTGAGTCTTATGGCAATGCCAAGACTGTGAGAAATGACAACTCCTCTCGTTTTGTAAGTTAACCACTGTTTATTTACAGTACAGATGGTCAGTTATGTTAAATTTTACTGTACAGAGTTTTCTATAAAGAGATTAAAATAATTATTTATTATGTTTTATTCTATTATGATTTAAACAGGGTAAATTCATCAGAATTCATTTCGGCACAACTGGAAAACTGGCTAGTGCTGACATTGAGACATGTAGGTGGACATGATTTCACTGCTCCATCCTGAACATCTGTCTTTATCTGTCACTCTTCAGATGATTGTGACTCAAGTACATTCTCTCAACAGATCTGCTGGAGAAGTCTAGAGTGTCATTCCAGCTTCCAGATGAGAGAGGCTACCACATCTTCTTCCAGATGATGACCAACCATAAGCCTGAGATTATTGGTATGTGCACATATTTCATTCATTTAATTTTTCAGATAATATTGTAAGATGCTCTTTCATAAATGCTGTGTATTTTACAGAAATGTCACTCCTCACCACCAACCCCTATGACTTCCCCATGTGCAGTCAGGGTCAGATCACAGTGGCCAGCATTGATGATAAAGTTGAGCTGGATGCTACTGATGTGAGTCATTGCTATTTGAATATTGACATATTTTATTTAAATATGGCAAATCATGTATTTTATTCTTCTCTGTGATTTACAGGATGCTATTGACATTCTTGGCTTTAGTGGTGATGAAAAGATGAGCATCTACAAGTTCACTGGAGCTGTGCTTCATCATGGAAACATGAAGTTTAAGCAGAAGCAGCGTGAGGAGCAGGCTGAGCCTGATGGCACAGAGGGTGAGACTACATTGTGCTTATGTGTGTCATGACATGCAGTGCTTTGAATTGAGAGATCATTGCACTTTTCTCATACACCACAGAAACTGTGTACAAAATGTTTAGTGTAAATAAACTAGAAGTTGTATGCATATCAATAAATCTAAAAATAAAAGGGAAAGTACCTAGTGCCTGAATTGTACACAAAAGACTCAATAGAGCAAAGATAATTTACTTAAAAATGTATTTAACAGAGGCTGACAAAATCGCCTACCTTCTGGGTTTGAACTCTGCTGAAATGCTGAAGGGTTTGTGCTACCCCAGAGTCAAGGTCGGAAATGAGTATGTGACCAAAGGCCAAACCGTGCCACAGGTATAGTAACATTTCCAGCATGCCATGTGTTTGACCTAAAATTCAGGCTAATTATTGCAGAACCAGAATAAAATATCAACTCTTCTACTTACAGGTGTACAACTCTGTTAGCGCCTTGGCCAAATCTATTTATGAGAGGATGTTCTTGTGGATGGTCATTCGTATCAACCAAATGTTGGACACGAAACAACAAAGAAACTTCTACATTGGTGTGCTGGATATTGCTGGCTTTGAGATCTTTGATGTAAGAATGGTTATTTTATCTTTTTATGTCAAAATGAATGATATTCAGAAGTTAGTAAATGTTTCTGTTATTGTTTGTCCTCCAGTACAACAGCATGGAGCAGCTGTGCATCAACTTCACCAATGAGAAACTGCAACAGTTTTTCAACCACACCATGTTTGTGCTGGAGCAAGAGGAGTACAAGAAGGAGGGCATTGTTTGGGAGTTCATTGACTTCGGCATGGACTTGGCTTCTTGCATTGAGCTCATTGAGAAGGTTATCAATGGTTTATGAATTTATTGATTTACATTGATCCTATTCTCATAATCTCTTATTTTTGATAATAAACAACATTCTTATATAAACAGCCCATGGGTATCTTCTCAATCCTTGAAGAGGAGTGCATGTTCCCCAAGGCTTCAGACACTTCCTTCAAGAACAAGCTATATGATCAGCATCTTGGCAAGAACAAAGCTTTCGAGAAACCAAAGCCTGCTAAAGGCAAGGCTGAAGCCCACTTCTCCCTGGTTCACTACGCTGGAACTGTGGACTACAATATCACAGGCTGGTTGGACAAGAACAAGGATCCACTGAATGACTCTGTTTTGCTGCTGTACCAGAAGTCTTCTGTCAAACTGCTGGCTACTCTCTACCCACCTGTTGTTGAGGGTAAAGAAAAAATCTTTTTAACAAAACTTTGAGTTAGTTTTTTACTTTCTTTCTTGTTTTTTCCATTAATACATGTTTGTTGGTATTTTTATCTCAATAGATACTACTAAAAAGGGAGGCAAGAAGAAGGGTGGCTCCATGCAAACTGTGTCCTCCCAGTTCAGGGTATCTATAGAGATGACATCACAGCAATATTGCTCTATTTGAGGGGAAAAAAAAAGAATATAAAGCATGCCAACCTTTTTCTATTCTCCACAGGAGAACTTGGGCAAACTCATGACTAACTTAAGGGCCACTCACCCTCACTTTGTGCGTTGCCTGATTCCTAATGAATCCAAGACTCCAGGTAAAGTATTAAAAATTACAGTATATCTCAGTATATATGATCTCAATATATATGATTAAGTTAATTTACCACGTTCATGGTGTAAACTGTTCGTTATAGGTCTCATGGAGAACTTCCTGGTTATCCACCAACTGAGGTGTAACGGTGTTCTGGAGGGTATCAGAATCTGCACAAAGGGTTTCCCCAGCAGAATCCAATATGGTGACTTTAAGCAGAGGTAAATGGGACCACATGAAAACAACATTTCCTAGGAGGCTCCTAATTAAAAGATATGAAGTATTTTGATAAATTTTCCACAGATACAAGGTGCTGAATGCTGGTGTTATCCCAGATGGACAGTTTATGGATAACAAGAAGGCCAGTGAGAAACTCCTGGGATCCATCGACATTAATCATGACGACTACAGATTTGGAACAACAAAGGTTCATATTTATCGTTACAGATTTCAAAGATTCAGTGACCATGATCATTTAGCTTATACAGGTAAATCAATATATTTAAATGTACTGTTTTACATGAATTCAGGTGTTTTTCAAAGCTGGTCTTCTGGGTGTTCTTGAGGAGATGCGTGATGAAAAACTGGCTGCTCTGGTCACAATGACTCAGGCTCTCGCCCGTGGTTACCTGATGAGGAGGGAGTATGTGAAAATGACGGAGAGGAGGTGACTATTGTCATTAGTAAAAATGGCTTCAATGATAACTGTGCAAACTTGATGATTATGCCATTTAACGATGAGTCATTCACAGGGAATCGATTTACACCATCCAATACAACATCCGCTCATTCATGAATGTCAAACACTGGCCATGGATGAAGGTTTATTACAAGATTAAGCCTCTGCTTCAGAGTGCAGAGACTGAGAAGGAGCTTGCAAACATGAAAGAGGACTATACAAAATGCAAAGAGGCTTTGGTTAAGGCTGAAGCAAAAAAGAAGGAGCTTGAAGAGAAGATGGTAGCACTGTTGCAAGAGAAAAATGATCTGCAGCTGCAAGTGCAGTCTGTGAGTATAATACTGGCTCCATTTAACATGAGGAAGGTTGTTTCCATTGGAATAGCAATCTATTTTACTAACAGGAATCTGAGGGTCTCTCAGATGCTGAGGAGAGGTGTGAGGGTCTGATCAAAAGCAAAATCCAGCTTGAAGCTAAACTCAAGGAGACAACTGAGAGACTGGAGGATGAGGAAGAAATCAATGCTGAACTGACAGCCAAGAAGAGGAAACTGGAGGATGAGTGCTCTGAGCTGAAGAAAGACATCGATGACCTGGAGCTCACCTTGGCTAAAGTGGAGAAGGAGAAACATGCCACTGAGAATAAGGTTGGAGATTGTGTTGGTTTAAGATTAGATTTAATCTCTGTCTCATATATTGCTATAGAATATGAATTGTAATATTTAAGCTTATTTGTAACACAGGTCAAGAACTTGACTGAGGAAATGGCAGCTCAGGATGAGAGCATTGCCAAGCTTACGAAGGAAAAGAAAGCCCTCCAAGAGTCACATCAGCAGACACTGGATGATCTTCAGGCCGAGGAGGACAAAGTCAACACCCTGACCAAATCCAAGACAAAGCTTGAGCAGCAAGTTGATGATGTGAGTTGATTATGCAAATTAATCATATTAATGAATCAAATAAACTGTTTTCTGCTGTGAACAATTTTTATATATCATTGTCTTGTAGCTTGAGGGTTCCCTTGAACAAGAGAAGAAGCTCCGCATGGACCTGGAGAGAGCCAAGAGAAAGCTTGAAGGTGACCTGAAATTAGCTCAAGAATCCATCATGGACCTGGAGAATGACAAGCAGCAATCTGATGAGAAAATAAAAAAGTAATTAAAGCATGAAATCTTTGAAAACATTTAAAACTTTTATTGTTGTGTTATGTTTTTTTACAATTACTTATTGTTGAACAGGAAAGACTTTGAAACAAGTCAGCTGCTCAGCAAGATTGAAGATGAACAATCTCTAGGTGCTCAACTCCAGAAGAAAATCAAGGAGCTTCAGGTTTTTTTTTTCAGATTTCTTCAGATTTTTTCACACATTACATCATTGTGATCAAATGCAGATCACCAAAAATCAAATTAACTATTTTTCACCATAGGCTCGCATTGAGGAACTGGAGGAAGAGATTGAGGCTGAGCGCGCTGCTCGTGCCAAGGTTGAGAAGCAGAGAGCTGATCTCTCCAGGGAACTTGAGGAGATCAGTGAGAGGCTTGAGGAGGCTGGTGGAGCCACTTCTGCTCAGATTGAGATGAATAAGAAGCGTGAAGCTGAATTCCAGAAGCTGCGTCGTGATCTTGAAGAGTCCACCCTCCAGCATGAAGCTACTGCTGCTGCCCTCCGCAAGAAGCAGGCAGACAGTGTGGCCGAGCTGGGAGAGCAAATCGACAACCTGCAGCGTGTCAAGCAGAAGCTTGAGAAAGAGAAGAGTGAATTCAAAATGGAGATTGATGATCTTTCCAGCAACATGGAAGCTGTTGCCAAAGCAAAGGTTGGGAAATATTCTAAAGAATATATGTGACCCATGCTGGCAAAATGAATCATAATACGCATGTGCTAATTAGCTACAAGCAAATGTAAATCTTGGTCTAATTTCAGTTTCATTCACAAAAATGTGTTCATTAAGCCCCCTTCTAGCGATCCAAATAGTAATTAAACATCTAAAATGATCTTTATTTTTATGTTTTCTGAGAGGTTCACCTTCCTAAACCTTTCCTTTGTTTTAACAATCCATAAAAAATGCCACTTTTCTTTTCTCGCTTCTCAACGACTGTTGCCTCCCCTCAGCCCAAGTTTTAGTATCCATAGTGAATTCTCGATGGCATGAAGTCAGAACCAATGAAATATGATTTTTAAACTCATGCTGATGTGTTGCAAACATTATCTGTTATGCCTTAAGTGAATGTTTGGTTAACTGTTGGGGAAAAACATCTGATATATAACATTATATTAGATATGTGCATTACAGGAGGTCTCAATATACAGGCTGCTGTCGCATTAATGTTAATCAAACAATTTTAGTATCATTTTAATATACATATTTTCCTATAGATATTTGGTTTTGATTTGGTGTGTGCCAAATTTGCTGGTATTACCATGCATTTTAGGTATGGTTTCTAGGTGATTTTGTTTTGGATCCTTCAGAAAACTTTAATTATATTTTTCTAAAAATTTACTTTGCTGACTCTATAATTTCAAATAGTTGTACCGCAGTCCTTTTTTGTCTGATTCCAAGTTTTTTTTTTTTAAATAACAATAAAAGTATAAATAATAAATATAAAGTATATAATAATAATAAATAAAAGTAAATAACAATAACTCATTTTTGAAAATGTGCTCATTGAGACTCATTTTGCCAGCACGGGTCACATACAAAAAAGTCTTGAAGTTCATACAAATATCTAATGACTTTTGTGTTTGTAGGGCAATCTTGAGAAGATGTGCCGCACACTTGAGGACCAACTTAGCGAAATTAAGTCCAAGAATGACGAGAACATTCGTCAGTTAAATGATCTCAGTACACAAAGTGCAAGATTTCAAACTGAAAATGGTAACTCATGAACATATTAATATTAAATAAAAATTATTAATGTCAATAATTATCAACAATAATTAAACAAAATTAATAGTGTATCAAGATTCAGCTGTACATTTCTGACTGTAACACTGATCAAATCTTACATCCATTTGTTTTAAAATAAACTGATAGAGACATAGAAAAGTCTGACAGTGAATCTAAATCTATACAGGTGAGTTTGGCCGTCAGCTGGAGGAGAAGGAGGCTCTGGTTTCTCAGCTCACCAGAGGCAAACAAGCTTCCACTCAACAAATTGAGGAGCTTAAGAGGCTTATTGAAGAGGAGGTTAAGGTAATACAGCATAATCAATTCATGCACATAGTTGTTAATTACTTCACTGTTGAGACAAGCTAATATAATGTGACTTTTTCCCTTAGGCTAAGAACGCTCTGGCCCATGCTGTGCAATCAGCCCGTCATGACTGCGACCTGCTCCGTGAGCAATTTGAGGAAGAGCAGGAGGCAAAGGCTGAGCTGCAGCGGGGAATGTCAAAGGCCAACAGTGAGGTTGCTCAGTGGAGAACCAAATATGAAACTGATGCCATCCAGCGCACTGAGGAGCTTGAAGAGTCCAAGTGTGTATATTATTGTATAATATTTCCAATTTCCACAGCTATTTTATAGACTGGAATTCAAAATAATATGAATTACTTAACAGGAAGAAGCTGGCTCAGCGTCTGCAAGAGGCAGAGGAACAAGTTGAGGCTGTGAACTCCAAATGTGCATCTCTGGAGAAGACCAAACAGAGACTCCAGGGTGAGGTGGAGGACCTCATGATTGATGTGGAGAGAGCCAATGGTTTGGCTGCTAACCTTGACAAGAAGCAGAAGAACTTTGACAAGGTAAACGGTTTTAGTCATATTATATTCTCTTTGTCAAATATTGCTGGAATGGGCTTTGTTCAACATTTTTTTAAACAAACTATACTAAAATATTTCCACCAAAGGTTCTAGCAGAATGGAAACAGAAATATGAGGAAGGTCAGGCAGAGCTGGAAGGTGCCCAAAAAGAGGCTCGTTCACTCAGCACTGAACTGTTCAAGATGAAGAACTCCTATGAGGAGAGTCTGGATCACCTGGAGACTCTCAAGAGAGAGAACAAGAATCTGCAGCGTAAAAACAAAACCGTTAAAATAGTAAAAAACCTAAAAGGATTCTTCTCCCAAAATGAAAATGATTTTACTAATTATTGACCCATATGTCCTTTCAAACTCGTGAGACTTTTGTTCATCTTCGGAACACAATTTAAATTCTTTTTGATTAAATCTGAGCGCTCAATTCATTTGGATTAGTTTTATGATCTCTTAATTACCTTTTTGAAGAGTCAGCGAATCAATTGTGTAGCTGTCCATCGAGGGACAAAAAGCTTTCAAATTTCATCAAAAAGATATTAATTTGTGTTCCAAGGATAAACAAAAGTCTTGCGAGTTTGTAATGACATGAGGGTGAGTAATTAACTAATGATTTCATTTTCATTTTTGGGTGAACTCTACCTTGAAAAGTTCTAATTCTTTGTGATCATTAAAAAGTACGCACATTGATTAATGAATGTGCATTATGATAAAAAAAATGTTTTTCTCTCTATAGAGGAAATTTCAGATCTGACAGAGCAGTTAGGTGAGACTGGTAAGAGCATCCATGAGCTGGAAAAGGCCAAGAAGACAGTGGAAACTGAGAAATCAGAGATTCAGACCGCCCTGGAGGAGGCTGAAGTGAGTATTTGAAGATCAATATGGATATCTTGCTAGAAACATCGTACTGTGTTGTTAATGAATAATTTTGTTCTGATATTTAAATGTTGCTTCATGTATCAAAGGGTACACTGGAGCATGAGGAGTCCAAGATTCTTCGTGTCCAGCTTGAGCTAAACCAGATCAAGGGAGAGGTTGACAGGAAGCTTGCAGAGAAGGATGAGGAGATGGAGCAGATCAAGAGGAACAGCCAGAGAGTCATTGAATCCATGCAGGGCACTCTGGACTCTGAAGTCAGGAGCAGGAATGATGCCCTGAGAATCAAGAAGAAGATGGAGGGAGACCTTAATGAGATGGAGATTCAGCTGAGTCACGCCAATCGCCAGGCTGCTGAGGCCCAGAAGCAGCTCAGGAACGTTCAGGGACAACTCAAGGTATGCATAGGAATGATTCTTTTTGACCTTTGGATGTATTCATATACATGTAAAAAATAATCTAACATATGGTAAGTACAGCCTAGAAGAAATCACATCGAAAGCTCATTCAAAAGCCATTGTTATGTTCAGGATGCCCAACTGCACCTTGATGATGCCCAGAGAGGACAGGAAGACATGAAGGAGCAGGTCGCCATGGTGGAGCGCAGAAACGCTCTGATGCAGTCTGAGATTGAGGAGCTGAGAGCTGCTCTGGAGCAGACAGAGAGAGGCCGCAAAGTGGCTGAACAAGAGTTGGTGGATATCAGTGAGCGTGTTGGGCTGCTGCACTCTCAGGTGAGGACATATTGTTTCCCTGAAATTAAGGGAATTGAGAGCATCGTTCAAACTGTTCAAACTGTTGCTTTCCATTTTGTAGAACACAAGTCTCCTGAACACCAAGAAGAAGCTTGAGGCGGACCTTGTTCATGTCCAAAGTGAAGTTGATGACACTGTACAGGAAGCCAGAAATGCAGAGGAGAAGGCCAAAAAGGCCATCACTGATGTGAGCAACAGTAGCTGCCAAATGTTTTAAAAGATACTTGTGTACTTGAAAAAAAATGTGGATCTAATGACTTTCTGTATTAACTCAAAAGGCTGCAATGATGGCAGAAGAGCTGAAGAAGGAGCAGGACACCAGTTCTCACCTTGAGAGAATGAAGAAGAATCTGGAGGTCACAGTGAAGGACCTGCAGCACCGTCTGGATGAGGCTGAGAATCTGGCCATGAAGGGAGGAAAGAAACAACTCCAGAAACTAGAGTCCAGAGTAAGCCTCTTTATAGTTTGGTATGGGCAAAGTGAAGTATGTCATATTATGAATTGTTTGAATAAAAAAAAAAAAATTTTCTTTAGGTCCGTGAGCTTGAGTCGGAAGTTGAAGCAGAGCAGAGACGTGGAGCTGATGCTGTTAAAGGTGTCCGCAAATATGAGAGGAGAGTGAAAGAGCTCACTTATCAGGTATGACCATATTCCTCACAAGTTTGTTCAGACAAAAGATTATGTATAATAGTGTATGTACTAACAATGCCTATTTTTAGTAAAGTAGTAATGCTTCATTTTGTAAATATGTATTTTTTGAAGACTGACGAGGACAAGAAGAATATCTCCAGACTTCAGGATTTGGTTGACAAACTGCAGCTGAAGGTCAAAGTCTACAAGAGGCAGTCTGAAGAGGCGGTATGTAAAATCTAACAGAATAAATTGAGACTGTAATAATTTATATTGGAATGCTAATTGATGAAACGTGACATATGAACCATATAAAAAAAAAAACTTTAGGAGGAGCAAGCCAATGGTCACCTGTCCAAGTTGAGGAAGGTGCAGCATGAGCTTGAGGAGGCTGAGGAGCGTGCTGACATTTCTGAGTCTCAGGTCAACAAGCTCAGAGTTAAGAGCCGTGATGCTGGAAAGGTAAGACTAAGTAGATGTGTTTTTTTGCATTATTTATTAAATTTGTTTACCCAAATACATTAACTACCTCTTAGTGGATCTAGAATAATTGCATTTTGCTGATGTTACATATCCTGTATGACATTTGCACATCTGTATTCTCTTCATTATATAAAAAGTGAAGAACATTTTTGTTAATAAGAATTTTTGCCTCTTCCTTTCCTAGGCCAAAGAAGAATGAATCTTTTAACACTTGAAAGGAGCATTTACTGATACTGTCATATAATATGAATGTTTATTGTAAAAGTACCTTTCTTAATAAACCTGTTTATTTCAGCAAATAATTAGCCTTTGTGTGATTTTTCAACAATATATACTGTTACAACACTGATGTCTGATCTATGATTACATTAAACCTTATTATTCACATCAGAAGAGTGTTGAGTATGAAGAGTGAATCCAAATTTGAACTTTTAAAGGTTCTAATTCACGCGAACATTTCTGCTATAAACTTCCCACCCTTGATTGATGTTGACTATTGCAATATTCCATGAACTAGCCTTCCAGTTAGCACAATTAAGCCTCTACAGATGATTCAGAGGTCTAAAAAGTATAATTGTAACGGAGGCCAGCTAGTAGTTGCTGTGCGAGTAAACCTCACTCCCCGATCTCAATAGGCGCTCTAGCGACAGACGCTAGAGGCTGCAGTCTTTAGCCTCCTTGTTAGCGCGCCTGACTCTCATGCCGGAGACCCGGGTTCGAGGCCCGCTCGGAGCGGGGCGAGTAGGATAATACCTGGAAAAAGCTATCCGTTACCTACACCATTTATCATTTTCATTAAATTAAATGCATTTATAATATAATACTCTTGAGCAAGCAACAAGCAACGGTTTTTTTTCTGAAATACAAAAATATGAGTGAATGACACGTGTGGAGTGCTATGATGTTTCAGACACCGCTTCCACACCAAGCAGAGATGATGGGATGAGTAAAGAGATGACTAAATGAGCCAGAGATGGCTCAGTCAAATCCAATCTATAATATCTCACAAATGTTTGCAGTGATGCCCAGCTCACTGCAGCACTAATGTCCTAAATAGAAACACCCCTGAACAGTGTCCAAGAGTTAACCATTCCCAGAGTGAGCTCAAAGCCCTGGTAAAGATTGTAAATGTTTGTGTCTTTGTAACACATTACAATCATGTTTACCACTGTCGTGGGTGGTTACAGAAAAGGCAAACAGAGACGAGGATATAATTTTAAAACGAAGAGTTCATGGTAATATAACAGCACAAAACTGGCAGCAACACACACTAAATAAAACAGAGATCGGACCAAGACCGACTGAACAGACGGAACTTAAATACAAACACAGATAGCACTGATTAACAGAACACAGTTGATACAGATGATGATGATGTTTAACTAAGGTGAAACAGATGAACTGATCCTGACAGTAAAGACAACATGTACGACAGGCAGACAAGTCCAAAAAAACAAAACAAAATAAAACACAACTGTGACATAACGCCCCTCCCCGCAAGGTGCGCCCTCGTGCCGTAACGAGAGAGATGAAGGTGGGGAGGTAGGGGTTTGGGAAGAGGAGGAGGAGCAGGCGGAGGGCTGGCAACAGGAGTGGGCGAAGGGCTGGAGAAGGCAGGCAGAATATCAGGTGAAGAAGGGCATGGTTGAGAGGTGATAGGTCCAAAGGGAAGGATGAGGATGGAGGAGCTATGGAGATTGAAGGGCAGGAGGTTTTAGGGCGATGACGGACAGAGGTGGAGCCGATGGTGGAGGATGATGAAAGTTCGCCGGGACATGGTGGAGCAGAACGTTCAGAGGGACACAGGGAAACTGCTGGCTCGGGGCGACTGAGGTGTAGACAGGGACACAGAAGTGCATAGTGGAGACAGAGGGACTGAGGACCAAGGAGGAGCAGAAGGGAGTGAGGAGTTCAATGGAGCCGGGGGGGACGAAGGGACAAGGCATAGGAGTGCAGTTCAAAGGTGAGGGTAGGTCAAAGGGCGACCAAGGCGGATGAGGGAGCTTGTGGACTGATGGGCCGTTATTGTTTAATGAATTAATGCTTGTTGGAATTAACATTAAACAAGCTTAATAAGTGATGAAAATGTTGTTTATCATTATATTTTGTGAAAAAATGCAGTAAGCTAATGTTACACAATAAAACATTATTGCAAAGTTCTGTCAGCTGAATGGATAGCTAGACAACTAATGTGTGGCTACTTTCCTAATTATAGCCTGCAGAACATTTAGAAATGAAACGGAAATAAAAATCTTTTTCATTGCAAACCAAACATATCAAAACGCTAACGTTAGCTATTTAACGTTAACGTTACATGCTATCTACATGTGAAAACAATGATGGAGCCAAGCTGCTAGATCAAATAATTATTCATCATACTATTCATTATTACTATTCATATTATTCATACTATTCATATTATTCATTAACGTATAGAAATACAAATTATTTCGTGACACAAGTGTAATTTACTTACCAGAGATAAAATGTGCCCTGCAAATTAGTTACTGAGCCTTCCTCTCTTCACTGCTGCAATCGAGGCGTCACAGTGTTTTTTGGTTTTCGGAAATCTAAACGCTTTAATTTCCGAAAGCAAGTTAGTTCTGGGCCTGAGAGAACAGCCAACAAGTGAACAGTACGCTCCTAATTTAAATTTGGAAATGTTTTATCGAATGAATAAGAAAATAATTGAACAATTGCAATAAAAAAATTAAAAAAAAAACGCCTCCCGTCTGTTGTTTTGAATGAGCGCGGAAACTAACCGGAAACGTCTGAGGGCCAAACATGTCAGACTCTCTCACAGTTGTTTCACACAGATGATACACTAACAGACTTGTCTATTATAACTATACCAAAATCATTCATGACACAAACACCAAATTGAACTTACATGTTGTTTTCTGAAATTTGATGATTTTTACTAACCTTTAGTGTTAAATGAGAGTGAGAGAGACAAAACTGTCAGTGGTCCTCTCTGTGTTGTTTGAGGATGCAACACAGTTGTCATGGCAACACTCAACTCCCAACTGTTACTCAGAATTCGGAAAATGCAACTGGACTGTCCAGGTCAAACTCATATCATATTTATTTAAATTAAAGTAATTTAAATAAAACATATATGTGATGAGCCTCCATTTTTGCGCGCTGGTCGAAGTCGTGGCCCTCTGTCAGAATCCAGAGGGCCACGAGACAGTGTTACCCCTTATGTCGTGTTACCCCTTATGTTTTTTTTCGGGTCGAAATTTTGACTTTCGATATCTCGGCTCTGGAAGAGTCTAGAGCCTCCATTTTTGTGCACTGGTCGAAGTCTCGTGGCCCTCTGTCAGAATCGATATCTCGGCTTTTTGACTTTAGGCCAAAAAAAAAACAAAAACGACAGTGTTACCCCTTACGTTTTTTTTTTCGGGTCGAAATTTTGACTTTCGATATCTCGGCTCTGGAAGGGTCTAGAGCCTCCATTTTTGCGCGCTGGTCGAAGTCTCGTGGCCCTCTGTCAGAATCCAGAGTTTCAAGAAGATCGGAGGGGGTCAAAATTTCGGCCCAAAAAAAACGACAGTGTCACCCCTTATGTTTTTTTTCGGGTCTAAATTTTGACTTTCGATATCTCGGCTCTGGAAGGGTATAGAGCCTTCCAAACGACAGTGTTACCCCTTATGTTTTTTTTCGGGTCTAAATTTTGCCTTTCGATATCTCGGCTCTGGAAGGGTCTAGAGCCTCCATTTTTGCGCGCTGGTCGAAGTCTCGTGGCCCTCTGTCAGAATCCAGAGTTTCAATAAGATCGGAGGGGGTCAAAATTTCGGCCAAAAAAAAAAAAAAAAAACGACAGTGTTACCCCTTATGTTTTTTTTTTCGGGTCAAAATTTGACTTTCGATATCTCGGCTCTGGAAGGGTCTAGACCCTCAATTTTTGCGCGCTGGTCGAAGTATCGTGGCCCTCTGTCAGAATCCAGAGTTTCAAGAAGATCGGAGGGGGTCAAAATTTCAGCCAAAAAAAAAAAAAAAAAAAAACGACAGTGTTACCCGTTAAGTTTTTTTTTTCGGGTCTAAATTTTGACTTTCGATATCTCGGCTCTGAAAGGGTCTAGAGCCTCCATTTTTGCGCGCTGGTCGAAGTCTCATGGCCCTCTGTCAGAATCCAGAGTTTCAAGAAGATCGGAGGGGGTCAAAATTTCGGCCAAAAAAAAAACAAAAAAAAAAACGACAGTGTTACCCCTTATGTTTTTTTTTTTTCGGGTCTAAATTTTGACTTTTGATATCTCGGCTCTGGAAGGGTCTAGAGTAGGGGTGGGCAAACTACGGCCCGCGGGCCACATGTGGCCCGTTAGGATGTTTAATCCGGCCCGTCGAGTATTTAAAATATTGTCATAGAGATTGCATTTGCATGGGGAGCGTTGTGCAGAGAGAGAGAAAACGCTGGGCTGCAAGCTGTTTCAGTGGAAGGAGTGTTGCTGCATTTGTGACCTGAGAAGCTGAATCCAGCGGGAAGAGTACTGTTTTATATGTGATTTGTTTTTGAAATATTCTGAATTAATTGTGTGAGCGCGAGGAAGCGCTGTGGGGAGAGAAAGTAACTCAATAAAGTGCATGAGCCCCAGTATTCGCCGACCCTGTGTCTCCTTCCATCACCCATTCACCGAACCAACATCCCTGTCACACATTCATTTTGCCTTTTTCCTGCAATACTTGAATAAAGCAGCTCATTCATTCAGAGCTGTTGTGGCTGTGCTGCGGTGTGTCACGTGACAAGCAATGACGCGTCACCATGGAAACCATACAGTGAATAAATAATGATTGCATTGCAAAGCTCATGTAACCCCTCACACATCCGCGTTAAACTCGCCCCGCTCCGAGCGGGTCTCAAACCCGGGTCTCCAGCATGAGAGTCAGGCGCGCTAACAAGTAGGCTACAAACTGCAGCCTCTGACATCTGTCGCTAGAGCGCCTATTGACATCGGTGAGTGAGGTTTACTCGCACATCAACTACTAGCTGGCCTCCGTTACACTCTCGCCGCAGAGTCAGACCGTTTTTTTTGTCATTTGTCATATGCAATTTATAACTAATATCCCAGGAAACAGAACGTTTGCGCGATTGAATCATTGACATTTCAGCACTCCTTCAGACAGCGACTTAAGCACAACAAGGCTCCTTGTTGCACGTTAATGTTTTTTCCTTTTTTGGAAACTCACAGAGAAAAAAAAATGTTAGTAACCACTTGTACACCTGATTAGTTTTCATTTGATTTTTAGTTTTTCTTTTGATATTTAGTTTCTTTTCTCCTCTGTATTTGTCTCTTGGACTGCTTCCGGTTACCTTTATCGCCCGCCTCGCTACGCTCCCGTCTCTGCCGTTTGTTCAATAAATGTTCTTATCTGCTTTTGATTTTTACATTTTATCATACTTAAAATAAATTGGTACATTTTTTTTAATTTTTATTTTATTTTTTCACAAATGTATGACGTTGGTGTATTAAGTGCAATTTGATTACCATATGGAGTTTTAATAAAGTTGAATTAATGTAACCTTCCTTCATTGGGGCGGCAGTGGCTCAGTGGTTCATGTGGGTTGTCTACAAACCGAAAGATTGGTGGTTCAATCCTCAGTTCCACTTGACCAAGTGTCGAGGCGTCCATGAGCAAGACACCTAACCCCAGCTGCATGGCTGCCGTCGGTGAATGGGTGAATGTGACGTGAGGCAAATTGTAAAGCGCTTTGGTGGCCATTGGGTCTATGAAAGCGCTATATAAATAAAGTCCGTTTACCATTTCTCTAATTTTTACTCTACTACGTGTACACTTACTGGTGTTTTGTTTCTAATTTACTGTTAGGCTCATTAAATAATACTAAGGATAAACAATATTTAAAAAGAATATAAATATATATAAAATTAAAATTAAATATAAAATTAAATAAAAAAATAACCCCAAAATATAACAATGCTAAATGGGGATATCTATAGCATATAAATTAATATACTATGTAAATTACGTGATCCACGTAAATGGCCGGCCCTCTGTCAAATTTTAAAACCCAGTGTGGCCCTTGAGCCAGAAAGTTTGCCCACCCCTGGTCTAGAGCCTCCATTTTTGCGCCCTGGTTGAAGTCTCGTGGCCCTCTGTCAGAATCCAGAGTTTCAAGAAGATCGGAGGGGGTCAAAATTTCGGCCAAAAAAAACAAAAAAAACGACAGTGTTACCCCTTATGTTTTTTTTTTCGGGTCGAAATTTTGACTTTCGATATCTCGGCTCTGGAAGGGTCTAGAGCCTCCATTTTTGCGCGCTGGTCGAAGTCTTGTGGCCCTCTGTCAGAATCCAGAGTTTCAAGAAAATCGGAGGGGGTCAAAATTTCTGCCAAAAAAAAAAAACGACAGTGTTACCCCTTATGTTTTTTTTCGGGTCTAATTTTTGATTTTCGGTATCTCGGCTCTGGAAGGGTCTAGAGCCTCCATTTTTGCGCGCTGGTCGAAGTCTCGTGGCCCTCTGTCAGAATCCAGAGTTTCAAGAAGATCGGAGGGGGTCAAAATTTCGGCCAAAAAAAAAAATGACAGTGTTACCCCTTATGTTTTTTTTTCAGGTCCAAATTTTGACCTTCGATATCTCGGCTCTGGAAGGGTCTAGACCCTCCATTTTTGCGCGCTGGTCGAAGTCTCGTGGCTCTCTGTCAGAATCCAGAGTTTCAAGAAAATCGGAGGGGGTCAAAATTTCGGCCAAAAAAAAAATGACAGTGTTACCCCTTATGTTTTTTTTTTCAGGTCCAAATTTTGACCTTCGATATCTCGGCTCTGGAAGGGTCTAGAGCCTCCATTTTTGCGCGCTGGTCGAAGTCTCGTGGCCCTCTGTCAGAATCCAGAGTTTCAAGAAAATCGGAGGGGGTCAAAATTTCGGCCAAAAAAAAAAAATTGACAGTGTTACCCCTTATGTTTTTTTTTCAGGTCCAAATTTTGACCTTCGATATCTCGGCTCTGGAAGGGTCTAGAGCCTCCATTTTTGCGCGCTGGTCGAAGTCTCGTGGCCCTCTGTCAGAATCCAGAGTTTCAAAAAAATCGGAGGGGGTCAAAATTTCGGCCAAAAAAAAATGACAGTGTTACCCCTTATGTTTTTTTTTTCAGGTCCAAATTTTGACCTTCGATATCTCGGCTCTGGAAGGGTCTAGAGCCTCCATTTTTGCGCGCTGGTCGAAGTCTCGTGGCTCTCTGTCAGAATCCAGAGTTTCAAGAAAATCGGAGGGGGTCAAAATTTCGGCCAAAAAAAAAATGACAGTGTTACCCCTTATGTTTTTTTTTCAGGTCCAAATTTTGACCTTCGATATCTCGGCTCTGGAAGAGTCTAGAGCCTCCATTTTTGCGCGCTGGTCGAAGTCTCGTGGCCCTCTGTCAGAATCCAGAGTTTCAAGAAAATCGGAGGGGGTCAAAATTTCGGCCAAAAAAAAAAAATGACAGTGTTACCCCTTATGTTTTTTTTTCAGGTCCAAATTTTGACCTTCGATATCTCGGCTCTGGAAGGGCCTAGAGCCTCCATTTTTGCGCGCTGGTCGAAGTCTCGTGGCCCTCTGTCAGAATCCAGAGTTTCAAGAAAATCGGAGGGGGTCAAAATTTCGGCCAAAAAAAAAAATTGACAGTGTTACCCCTTATGTTTTTTTTTTCAGGTCCAAATTTTGACCTTCGATATCTCGGCTCTGGAAGGGTCTAGAGCCTCCATTTTTGCGCGCTGGTCGAAGTCTCGTGGCCCTCTGTCAGAATCCAGAGTTTCAAAAAAATCGGAGGGGGTCAAAATTTCGGCCAAAAAAAAAAAATGACAGTGTTACCCCTTATGTTTTTTTTTTCAGGTCCAAATTTTGACCTTCGATATCTCGGCTCTGGAAGGGTCTAGAGCCTCCATTTTTGCGCGCTGGTCGAAGTCTCGTGGCCCTCTGTCAGAATCCAGACTTTCAAGAAAATCGGAGGGGATCAAAATTTCGGCTAAAAAAAAAAATGACAGTGTTACCCCTTATGTTTTTTTTTCAGGTCCAAATTTTGACCTTCGATATCTCGGCTCTGGAAGGGTCTAGAGCCTCCATTTTTGCGCGCTGGTCGAAGTCTCGTGGCCCTCTGTCAGAATCCAGAGTTTCAAAAAAATCGGAGGGGGTCAAAATTTCGGCCAAAAAAAAAATGACAGTGTTACCCCTTATGTTTTTTTTTTCAGGTCCAAATTTTGACCTTCGATATCTCGGCTCTGGAAGGGTCTAGAGCCTCCATTTTTGCGCGCTGGTCGAAGTCTCGTGGCCCTCTGTCAGAATCCAGAGTTTCAAGAAGATCGGAGAGGGTCAAAATTTCGGCCAAAAAAAAAAAAAACAGTGTTACCCCTTATATTTTTTTTTTGGGGTCAAAATTTTGACTTTCGATATCTCGGCTCTGGAAGGGTCTAGAGCCTCCATTTTTGCGCGTTGGTCGAAGTCTCGTGGCCCTCTGTCAGAGTCCAGAGTTTCAAGAAGATCGGAGGGGGTCAAAATTTCGGCCAAAAAAAAAATGACAGTGTTACCCCTTATGTTTTTTTTTCAGGTCCAAATTTTGACCTTCGATATCTCGGCTCTGGAAGGGTCTAGAGCCTCCATTTTTGCGCGTTGGTCGAAGTCTGGTGGCCCTCTGTCAGAATCCAGAGTTTCAAGAAGACCGGAGGGGGTCAAAATTTCGGCCAAAAAAAAAATGACAGTGTTACCCCTTATGTTTTTTTTTTCAGGTCCAAATTTTGACCTTCGATATCTCGGCTCTGGAAGGGTCTAGAGCCTCCATTTTTGCGCGCTGGTCGAAGTCTCGTGGCCCTCTGTCAGAATCCAGAGTTTCAAGAAAATCGGAGGGGGTCAAAATTTCGGCCAAAAAAAAATGACAGTGTTACCCCTTATGTTTTTTTTTCAGGTCCAAATTTTGACCTTCGATATCTCGGCTCTGGAAGGGTCTAGAGCCTCCATTTTTGCGCGCTGGTCGAAGTCTCGTGGCCCTCTGTCAGAATCCAGAGTTTCAAGAAAATCGGAGGGGGTCAAAATTTCGGCTAAAAAAAAAAAATGACAGTGTTACCCCTTATGTTTTTTTTCAGGTCCAAATTTTGACCTTCGATATCTCGGCTCTGGAAGGGTCTAGAGCCTCCATTTTTGCGCGCTGGTCGAAGTCTCGTGGCCCTCTGTCAGAATCCAGAGTTTCAAGAAAATCGGAGGGGGTCAAAATTTCGGCCAAAAAAAAAATGACAGTGTTACCCCTTATGTTTTTTTTTCAGGTCCAAATTTTGACATTCGATATCTCGGTTCTGGAAGGGTCTAGAGCCTCCATTTTTGCGCGCTGGTCGAAGTCTCGTGGCCCTCTGTCAGAATCCAGAGTTTCAAGAAGATCGGAGGGGGTCAAAATTTCGGCCAAAAAAAAAAAATGACAGTGTTACCCCTTATGTTTTTTTTTCAGGTCCAAATTTTGACCTTCGATATCTCGGCTCTGGAAGGGTCTAGAGCCTCCATTTTTGCGCGCTGGTCGAAGTCTTGTGGCCCTCTGTCAGAATCCAGAGTTTCAAGAAAATCGGAGGGGGTCAAAATTTCGGCCAAAAAAAGAAAATGACAGTGTTACCCCTTATGTTTTTTTTTCAGGTCCAAATTTTGACCTTCGATATCTCGGCTCTGGAAGGGTCTACAGCCTCCATTTTTGCGCGCTGGTCGAAGTCTCGTAGCCCTCTGTCAGAATCCAGAGTTTCAAGAAAATCGGAGGGGGTCAAAATTTCGGCCAAAAAAAAAAAAATGACAGTGTTACCCCTTATGTTTTTTTTTTCAGGTCCAAATTTTGACCTTCGATATCTCGGCTCTGGAAGGGTCTAGAGCCTCCATTTTGCGCGCTGGTCAAAGTCTCGTGGCCCTCTGTCAGAATCCAGAGTTTCAAGAAAATCGGAGGGGGTCAAAATTTCGGCCAAAAAAAAAAATGACAGTGTTACCCCTTATGTTTTTTTTTCAGGTCCAAATTTTGACCTTCGATATCTCGGCTCTGGAAGGGTCTAGAGCCTCCATTTTTGCGCGTTGGTCGAAGTCTGGTGGCCCTCTGTCAGAATCCAGAGTTTCAAGAAGACCGGAGGGGGTCAAAATTGCAGCCAAAAAAAAAAATGACAGTGTTACCCCTTATGTTTTTTTTTTCAGGTCCAAATTTTGACCTTCGATATCTCGGCTCTGGAAGGGTCTAGAGCCTCCATTTTTGCGCGCTGGTCGAAGTCTCGTGGCCCTCTGTCAGAATCCAGAGTTTCAAGAAAATCGGAGGGGGTCAAAATTTCGGCCAAAAAAAAAATGACAGTGTTACCCCTTATGTTTTTTTTCAGGTCCAAATTTTGACCTTCGATATCTCGGCTCTGGAAGGGTCTAGAGCCTCCATTTTTGCGCGCTGGTCGAAGTCTCGTGGCCCTCTGTCAGAATCCAGAGTTTCAAGAAAATCGGAGGGGGTCAAAATTTCGGCTAAAAAAAAAAAATGACAGTGTTACCCCTTATGTTTTTTTTCAGGTCCAAATTTTGACCTTCGATATCTCGGCTCTGGAAGGGTCTAGAGCCTCCATTTTTGCGCGCTGGTCGAAGTCTCGTGGCCCTCTGTCAGAATCCAGAGTTTCAAGAAAATCGGAGGGGGTCAAAATTTCGGCCAAAAAAAAAAATGACAGTGTTACCCCTTATGTTTTTTTTTCAGGTCCAAATTTTGACATTCGATATCTCGGTTCTGGAAGGGTCTAGAGCCTCCATTTTTGCGCGCTGGTCGAAGTCTCGTGGCCCTCTGTCAGAATCCAGAGTTTCAAGAAGATCGGAGGGGGTCAAAATTTCGGCCAAAAAAAAAAAATGACAGTGTTACCCCTTATGTTTTTTTTTCAGGTCCAAATTTTGACCTTCGATATCTCGGCTCTGGAAGGGTCTAGAGCCTCCATTTTTGCGCGCTGGTCGAAGTCTTGTGGCCCTCTGTCAGAATCCAGAGTTTCAAGAAAATCGGAGGGGGTCAAAATTTCGGCCAAAAAAAGAAAATGACAGTGTTACCCCTTATGTTTTTTTTTCAGGTCCAAATTTTGACCTTCGATATCTCGGCTCTGGAAGGGTCTACAGCCTCCATTTTTGCGCGCTGGTCGAAGTCTCGTGGCCCTCTGTCAGAATCCAGAGTTTCAAGAAAATCGGAGGGGGTCAAAATTTCGGCCAAAAAAAAAAAAATGACAGTGTTACCCCTTATGTTTTTTTTTTCAGGTCCAAATTTTGACCTTCGATATCTCGGCTCTGGAAGGGTCTAGAGCCTCCATTTTTGCGCGCTGGTCAAAGTCTCGTGGCCCTCTGTCAGAATCCAGAGTTTCAAGAAAATCGGAGGGGGTCAAAATTTCGGCCAAAAAAAAAATGACAGTGTTACCCCTTATGTTTTTTTTTCAGGTCCAAATTTTGACCTTCGATATCTCGGCTCTGGAAGGGTCTAGAGCCTCCATTTTTGCGCGTTGGTCGAAGTCTGGTGGCCCTCTGTCAGAATCCAGAGTTTCAAGAAAATCGGAGGGGGTCAAAATTTCGGCCAAAAAAAAAAATGACAGTGTTACCCCTTATGTTTTTTTTTTCAGGTCCAAATTTTGACCTTCGATATCTCGGCTCTGGAAGGGTCTAGAGCCTCCATTTTTGCGCGCTGGTCAAAGTCTCGTGGCCCTCTGTCAGAATCCAGAGTTTCAAGAAAATCGGAGGGGGTCAAAATTTCGGCCAAAAAAAAAATGACAGTGTTACCCCTTATGTTTTTTTTTTTCAGGTCCAAATTTTGACCTTCGATATCTCGGCTCTGGAAGGGTCTAGAGCCTCCATTTTTGCGCGCTGGTCGAAGTCTCGTGGCTCTCTGTCAGAATCCAGAGTTTCAAGAAAATCGGAGGGGGTCAAAATTTCGGCCAAAAAAAAAAAATGGCAGTGTTACCCCTTATGTTTTTTTTTCAGGTCCAAATTTTGACCTTCGATATCTCGGCTCTGGAAGGGTCTAGAGCCTCCATTTTTGCGCGCTGGTCGAAGTCTCGTGGCCCTCTGTCAGAATCCAGAGTTTCAAGAAGATCGGAGGGGGTCAAAATTTCGGCCAAAAAAAAAAATGACAGTGTTACCCCTTATGTTTTTTTTTCAGGTCCAAATTTTGACCTTCGATATCTCGGCTCTGGAAGGGTCTAGAGCCTCCATTTTTGCGCGCTGGTCGAAGTCTTGTGGCCCTCTGTCAGAATCCAGAGTTTCAAGAAAATCGGAGGGGGTCAAAATTTCGGCCAAAAAAAAAAATGACAGTGTTACCCCTTATGTTTTTTTTCAGGTCCAAATTTTGACCTTCGATATCTCGGCTCTGGAAGGGTCTAGAGCCTCCATTTTTGCGCGCTGGTCGAAGTCTCGTGGCCCTCTGTCAGAATCCAGAGTTTCAAGAAAATCGGAGGGGGTCAAAATTTTCGGCCAAAAAAAAAAAATGACAGTGTTAACCCTTATGTTTTTTTTTCAGGTCCAAATTTTGACCTTTGATATGTCGGCTCTGGAAGGGTCTAGAGCCTCCATTTTTGCGCGCTGGTCGAAGTCTTGTGGCCCTCTGTCAGAATACAGAGTTTCAAGAAAATCGGAGGGGGTCAAAATTTCGGCCAAAAAAAAAAATGACAGTGTTACCCCTTATGTTTTTTTTCAGGTCCAAATTTTGACCTTCGATATCTCGGCTCTGGAAGGGTCTAGAGCCTCCATTTTTGCGCGCTGGTCGAAGTCTCGTGGCCCTCTGTCAGAATCCAGAGTTTCAAGAAAATCGGAGGGGGTCAAAATTTCGGCCAAAAAAAAAAAAATGACAGTGTTAACCCTTATGTTTTTTTTTCAGGTCCAAATTTTGACCTTCGATATCTCGGCTCTGGAAGGGTCTAGAGCCTCCATTTTTGCGTGCTGGTCAAAGTCTCGTGGCCCTCTGTCAGAATCCAGAGTTTAAAGAAAATCGGAGGGGGTCAAAATTTCGGCCAAAAAAAAAAAATGACAGTGTTACCCCTTATGTTTTTTTTTCAGGTCCAAATTTTGACCTTCGATATCTCGGCTCTGGAAGGGTCTAGAGCCTCCATTTTTGCGCGCTGGTCGAAGTCTCGTGGCCCTCTGTCAGAATCCAGAGTTTCAAAAAAATCGGAGGGGGTCAAAATTTCGGCCAAAAAAAAAAATGACAGAATTACCCCTTATGTTTTTTTTTCAGGTCCAAATTTTGACCTTCGATATCTCGGCTCTGGAAGGGTCTAGAGCCTCCATTTTTGCGCGCTGGTCGAAGTCTCGTGGCCCTCTGTCAGAATCCAGAGTTTCAAGAAAATCGGAAGGGGTCAAAATTTCGGCCAAAAAAAAAATGACAGTGTTACCCCTTATGTTTTTTTTTTCAGGTCCAAATTTTGACCTTCGATATCTCGGCTCTGGAAGGGTCTAGAGCCTCCATTTTTGCGCGCTGGTCGAAGTCTCGTGGCCCTCTGTCAGAATCCAGAGTTTCAAAAAAATCGGAGGGGGTCAAAATTTCGGCCAAAAAAAAAATGACAGTGTTACCCCTTATGTTTTTTTTTTCAGGTCCAAATTTTGACCTTCGATATCTCGGCTCTGGAAGGGTCTAGAGCCTCCATTTTTGCGCGCTGGTCGAAGTCTCGTGGCCCTCTGTCAGAATCCAGAGTTTCAAAAAAATCGGAGGGGGTCAAAATTTCGGCCAAAAAAAAAATGACAGTGTTACCCCTTATGTTTTTTTTTTCAGGTCCAAATTTTGACCTTCGATATCTCGGCTCTGGAAGGGTCTAGAGCCTCCATTTTTGTGCGCTGGTCGAAGTCTCGTGGCCCTCTGTCAGAATCCAGAGTTTCAAAAAAATCGGAGAGGGTCAAAATTTCGGCCAAAAAAAAAAATGACAGTGTTACCCCTTATGTTTTTTTTTCAGGTCCAAATTTTGACCTTCGATATCTCGGCTCTGGAAGGGTCTAGAGCCTCCATTTTTGCGCGCTGGTCGAAGTCTCGTGGCCCTCTGTCAGAATCCAGAGTTTCAAGAAAATCGGAAGGGGTCAAAATTTCGGCCAAAAAAAAAAATTGACAGTGTTACCCCTTATGTTTTTTTTTTCAGGTCCAAATTTTGACCTTCGATATCTCGGCTCTGGAAGGGTCTAGAGCCTCCATTTTTGCGCGCTGGTCGAAGTCTCGTGGCCCTCTGTCAGAATCCAGAGTTTCAAAAAAATCGGAGGGGGTCAAAATTTCGGCCAAAAAAAAAAATGACAGTGTTACCCCTTATGTTTTTTTTTCAGGTCCAAATTTTGACCTTCGATATCTCGGCTCTGGAAGGGTCTAGAGCCTCCATTTTTGCGCGCTGGTCGAAGTCTCGTGGCCATCTGTCAGAATCCAGAGTTTCAAGAAAATCGGAAGGGGTCAAAATTTCGGCCAAAAAAAAAAAATGACAGTGTTACCCCTTATGTTTTTTTTTTCAGGTCCAAATTTTGACCTTCGATATCTCGGCTCTGGAAGGGTCTAGAGCCTCCATTTTTGCGCGCTGGTCGAAGTCTCGTGGCCCTCTGTCAGAATCCAGAGTTTCAAAAAAATCGGAGGGGGTCAAAATTTCGGCCAAAAAAAAAAAATGACAGTGTTACCCCTTATGTTTTTTTTTCAGGTCCAAATTTTGACCTTCGATATCTCGGCTCTGGAAGGGTCTAGAGCCTCCATTTTTGCGCGCTGGTCGAAGTCTCGTGGCCCTCTGTCAGAATCCAGAGTTTCAAAAAAATCGGAGGGGGTCAAAATTTCGGCCAAAAAAAAATGACAGTGTTACCCCTTATGTTTTTTTTTCAGGTCCAAATTTTGACCTTCGATATCTCGGCTCTGGAAGGGTCTAGAGCCTCCATTTTTGCGCGCTGGTCGAAGTCTCGTGGCCCTCTGTCAGAATCCAGAGTTTCAAGAAAATCGGAAGGGGTCAAAATTTCGGCCAAAAACAAAAAATGACAGTGTTACCCCTTATGTTTTTTTTCATGTCCAAATTTTGACCTTTGATATCTCGGCTCTGGAAGGGTCTAGAGCCTCCTTTTTTGCGCGCTGGTCGTAGTCTCGTGGCCCTCTGTCAGAATCCAGAGTTTCAAGAAAATCGGAGGGGGTCAAATTTTCGGCCAAAAAAAAAAAATGACAGTGTTACCCCTTATGTTTTTTTTTTCAGGTCCAAATTTTGAACTTCGATATCTCGGCTCTGGAAGGGTCTAGAGCCTCCATTTTTGCGCGCTGGTCGAAGTCTCGTGGCCCTCTGTCAGAATCCAGAGTTTCAAGAAAATCGGAGGGGGTCAAAATTTCGGCCAAAAAAAAAATGACAGTGTTACCCCTTATGTTTTTTTTTTCATGTCCAAATTTTGACATTCGATATCTCGGCTCTGGAAGGGTCTAGAGCCTCCATTTTTGCGCGCTGGTCGAAGTCTCGTGGCCCTCTGTCAGAATCCAGAGTTTCAAAAAAATCGGAGGGGGTCAAAATTTCGGCCAAAAAAAAAAAAATGACAGTGTTACCCCTTATGTTTTTTTTTCAGGTCCAAATTTTGACCTTCGATATCTCGGCTCTGGAAGGGTCTAGAGCCTCCATTTTTGCGCGCTGGTCGAAGTCTCGTGGCCCTCTGTCAGAATCCAGAGTTTCAAAAAAATCGGAGGGGGTCAAAATTTCGTCCAAAAAAAAAATGACAGTGTTACCCCTTATGTTTTTTTTTCAGGTCCAAATTTTGACCTTCGATATCTCGGCTCTAGAAAGGTCTAGAGCCTCCATTTTTGCGCGCTGGTCGAAGTCTCGTGGCCCTCTGTCAGAATCCAGAGTTTCAAAAAAATCGGAGGGGGTCAAAATTTCGGCCAAAAAAAAAATGACAGTGTTACCCCTTATGTTTTTTTTTTCAGGTCCAAATTTTGACCTTCGATATCTCGGCTCTGGAAGGGTCTAGAGCCTCCATTTTTGCGCGCTGGTCGAAGTCTCGTGGCCCTCTGTCAGAATCCAGAGTTTCAAAAAAATCGGAGGGGGTCAAAATTTCGGCCAAAAAAAAAAATGACAGTGTTACCCCTTATGTTTTTTTTTCAGGTCCAAATTTTGACCTTCGATATCTCGGCTCTGGAAGGGTCTAGACCCTCCATTTTTGCGCGCTGGTCGAAGTCTCGTGGCCCTCTGTCAGAATCCAGAGTTTCAAAAAAATCGGAGGGGGTCAAAATTTCGGCCAAAAAAAAAAATGACAGTGTTACCCCTTATGTTTTTTTTTTCAGGTCCAAATTTTGACCTTCGATATCTCGGCTCTGGAAGGGTCTAGAGCCTCCATTTTTGCGCGCTGGTCGAAGTCTCGTGGCCCTCTGTCAGAATCCAGAGTTTCAAAAAAATCGGAGGGGGTCAAAATTTCGGCCAAAAAAAAAAATGACAGTGTTACCCCTTATGTTTTTTTTTCAGGTCCAAATTTTGACCTTCGATATCTCGGCTCTGGAAGGGTCTAGAGCCTCCATTTTTGCACGCTGGTCGAAGTCTCGTGGCCCTCTGTCAGAATCCAGAGTTTCAAGAAAATCGGAAGGGGTCAAAATTTCGGCCCAAAAAAAAAATTGACAGTGTTACCCCTTATGTTTTTTTTTTTCAGGTCCAAATTTTGACCTTCGATATCTCGGCTCTGGAAGGGTCTAGAGCCTCCATTTTTGCGCGCTGGTCGAAGTCTCGTGGCCCTCTGTCAGAATCCAGAGTTTCAAAAAAATCGGAGGGGGTCAAAATTTCGGCCAAAAAAAAAAATGACAGTGTTACCCCTTATGTTTTTTTTTCAGGTCCAAATTTTGACCTTCGATATCTCGGCTCTGGAAGGGTCTAGAGCCTCCATTTTTGCGCGCTGGTCGAAGTCTCGTGGCCCTCTGTCAGAATCCAGAGTTTCAAAAAAATCGGAGGGGGTCAAAATTTCGGCCAAAAAAAAAATGACAGTGTTACCCCTTATGTTTTTTTTTTCAGGTCCAAATTTTGACCTTCGATATCTCGGCTCTGGAAGGGTCTAGAGCCTCCATTTTTGCGCGCTGGTCGAAGTCTCGTGGCCCTCTGTCAGAATCCAGAGTTTCAAGAAAATCGGAAGGGGTCAAAATTTCGGCCAAAAAAAAAAAATGACAGTGTTACCCCTTATGTTTTTTTTTCAGGTCCAAATTTTGACCTTCGATATCTCGGCTCTGGAAGGGTCTAGAGCCTCCATTTTTGCGTGCTGGTCGAAGTCTCGTTGCCCTCTGTCAGAATCCAGAGTTTCAAAAAAATCGGAGGGGGTCAAAATTTCGGCCAAAAAAAAAAATGACAGTGTTACCCCTTATGTTTTTTTTCAGGTCCAAATTTTGACCTTCGATATCTCGGCTCTGGAAGGGTCTAGAGCCTCCATTTTTGCGCGCTGGTCGAAGTCTCGTGGCCCTCTGTCAGAATCCAGAGTTTCAAGAAAATCGGAAGGGGTCAAAATTTCGGTCAAAAAAAAAAAATTGACAGTGTTACCCCTTATGTTTTTTTTTTCAGGTCCAAATTTTGACCTTCGATATCTCGGCTCTGGAAGGGTCTAGAGCCTCAATTTTTGCGCGCTGGTCGAAGTCTCGTGGCCCTCTGTCAGAATCCAGAGTTTCAAAAAAATCGGAGGGGGTCAAAATTTCGGCCAAAAAAAAAAAAATGACAGTGTTACCCCTTATGTTTTTTTTTTCAGGTCCAAATTTTGACCTTCGATATCTCGGCTCTGGAAGGGTCTAGAGCCTCCATTTTTGCGCGCTGGTCGAAGTCTCGTGGCCCTCTGTCAGAATCCAGAGTTTCAAAAAAATCGGAGGGGGTCAAAATTTCGGCCAAAAAAAAAAAATGACAGTGTTACCCCTTATGTTTTTTCTTCAGGTCCAAATTTTGACCTTCGATATCTCGGCTCTGGAAGGGTCTAGAGCCTCCATTTTTGCGCGCTGGTCGAAGTCTCGTGGCCCTCTGTCAGAATCCAGAGTTTCAAAAAAATCGGAGGGGGTCAAAATTTCGGCCAAAAAAAAAAAATGACAGTGTTACCCCTTATGTTTTTTTTTCAGGTCCAAATTTTGACCTTCGATATCTCGGCTCTGGAAGGGTCTAGAGCCTCCATTTTTGCACGCTGGTCGAAGTCTCGTGGCCCTCTGTCAGAATCCAGAGTTTCAAAAAAATCGGAGGGGGTCAAAATTTCGGCCAAAAAAAAAAATGACAGTGTTACCCCTTATGTTTTTTTTTCAGGTCCAAATTTTGACCTTCGATATCTCGGCTCTGGAAGGGTCTAGAGCCTCCATTTTTGCGCGCTGGTCGAAGTCTCGTGGCCCTCTGTCAGAATCCAGAGTTTCAAAAAAATCGGAGGGGGTCAAAATTTCGGCCAAAAAAAAAAATGACAGTGTTACCCCTTATGTTTTTTTTTCAGGTCCAAATTTTGACCTTCGATATCTCGGCTCTGGAAGGGTCTAGACCCTCCATTTTTGCGCGCTGGTCGAAGTCTCGTGGCCCTCTGTCAGAATCCAGAGTTTCAAAAAAATCGGAGGGGGTCAAAATTTCGGCCAAAAAAAAAAATGACAGTGTTACCCCTTATGTTTTTTTTTTCAGGTCCAAATTTTGACCTTCGATATCTCGGCTCTGGAAGGGTCTAGAGCCTCCATTTTTGCGCGCTGGTCGAAGTCTCGTGGCCCTCTGTCAGAATCCAGAGTTTCAAAAAAATCGGAGGGGGTCAAAATTTCGGCCAAAAAAAAAAATTACAGTGTTACCCCTTATGTTTTTTTTTCAGGTCCAAATTTTGACCTTCGATATCTCGGCTCTGGAAGGGTCTAGAGCCTCCATTTTTGCACGCTGGTCGAAGTCTCGTGGCCCTCTGTCAGAATCCAGAGTTTCAAGAAAATCGGAAGGGGTCAAAATTTCGGCCCAAAAAAAAAATTGACAGTGTTACCCCTTATGTTTTTTTTTTTCAGGTCCAAATTTTGACCTTCGATATCTCGGCTCTGGAAGGGTCTAGAGCCTCCATTTTTGCGCGCTGGTCGAAGTCTCGTGGCCCTCTGTCAGAATCCAGAGTTTCAAAAAAATCGGAGGGGGTCAAAATTTCGGCCAAAAAAAAAATGACAGTGTTACCCCTTATGTTTTTTTTTCAGGTCCAAATTTTGACCTTCGATATCTCGGCTCTGGAAGGGTCTAGAGCCTCCATTTTTGCGCGCTGGTCGAAGTCTCGTGGCCCTCTGTCAGAATCCAGAGTTTCAAAAAAATCGGAGGGGGTCAAAATTTCGGCCAAAAAAAAAATGACAGTGTTACCCCTTATGTTTTTTTTTTCAGGTCCAAATTTTGACCTTCGATATCTCGGCTCTGGAAGGGTCTAGAGCCTCCATTTTTGCGCGCTGGTCGAAGTCTCGTGGCCCTCTGTCAGAATCCAGAGTTTCAAGAAAATCGGAAGGGGTCAAAATTTCGGCCAAAAAAAAAAAATGACAGTGTTACCCCTTATGTTTTTTTTTCAGGTCCAAATTTTGACCTTCGATATCTCGGCTCTGGAAGGGTCTAGAGCCTCCATTTTTGCGTGCTGGTCGAAGTCTCGTTGCCCTCTGTCAGAATCCAGAGTTTCAAAAAAATCGGAGGGGGTCAAAATTTCGGCCAAAAAAAAAAATGACAGTGTTACCCCTTATGTTTTTTTTCAGGTCCAAATTTTGACCTTCGATATCTCGGCTCTGGAAGGGTCTAGAGCCTCCATTTTTGCGCGCTGGTCGAAGTCTCGTGGCCCTCTGTCAGAATCCAGAGTTTCAAGAAAATCGGAAGGGGTCAAAATTTCGGTCAAAAAAAAAAAATTGACAGTGTTACCCCTTATGTTTTTTTTTTCAGGTCCAAATTTTGACCTTCGATATCTCGGCTCTGGAAGGGTCTAGAGCCTCAATTTTTGCGCGCTGGTCGAAGTCTCGTGGCCCTCTGTCAGAATCCAGAGTTTCAAAAAAATCGGAGGGGGTCAAAATTTCGGCCAAAAAAAAAAAATGACAGTGTTACCCCTTATGTTTTTTTTTTCAGGTCCAAATTTTGACCTTCGATATCTCGGCTCTGGAAGGGTCTAGAGCCTCCATTTTTGCGCGCTGGTCGAAGTCTCGTGGCCCTCTGTCAGAATCCAGAGTTTCAAAAAAATCGGAGGGGGTCAAAATTTCGGCCAAAAAAAAAAAATGACAGTGTTACCCCTTATGTTTTTTCTTCAGGTCCAAATTTTGACCTTCGATATCTCGGCTCTGGAAGGGTCTAGAGCCTCCATTTTTGCGCGCTGGTCGAAGTCTCGTGGCCCTCTGTCAGAATCCAGAGTTTCAAAAAAATCGGAGGGGGTCAAAATTTCGGCCAAAAAAAAAAATGACAGTGTTACCCCTTATGTTTTTTTTTCAGGTCCAAATTTTGACCTTCGATATCTCGGCTCTGGAAGGGTCTAGAGCCTCCATTTTTGCACGCTGGTCGAAGTCTCGTGGCCCTCTGTCAGAATCCAGAGTTTCAAAAAAATCGGAGGGGGTCAAAATTTCGGCCAAAAAAAAAAATGACAGTGTTACCCCTTATGTTTTTTTTTCAGGTCCAAATTTTGACCTTCGATATCTCGGCTCTGGAAGGGTCTAGAGCCTCCATTTTTGCGCGCTGGTCGAAGTCTCGTGGCCCTCTGTCAGAATCCAGAGTTTCAAAAAAATCGGAGGGGGTCAAAATTTCGGCCAAAAAAAAAAATGACAGTGTTACCCCTTATGTTTTTTTTTCAGGTCCAAATTTTGACCTTCGATATCTCGGCTCTGGAAGGGTCTAGAGCCTCCATTTTTGCGCGCTGGTCGAAGTCTCGTGGCCCTCTGTCAGAATCCAGAGTTTCAAGAAAATCGGAAGGGGTCAAAATTTCGGCCAAAAAAAAAAATGACAGTGTTACCCCTTATGTTTTTTTTTCAGGTCCAAATTTTGACCTTCGATATCTCGGCTCTGGAAGGGTCTAGAGCCTCCATTTTTGCGCGCTGGTCGAAGTCTCGTGGCCCTCTGTCAGAATCCAGAGTTTCAAAAAAATCGGAGGGGGTCAAAATTTCGGCCAAAAAAAAAAATGACAGTGTTACCCCTTATGTTTTTTTTTCAGGTCCAAATTTTGACCTTCGATATCTCGGCTCTGGAAGGGTCTAGAGCCTCCATTTTTGCGCGCTGGTCGAAGTCTCGTGGCCCTCTGTCAGAATCCAGAGTTTCAAGAAAATCGGAAGGGGTCAAAATTTCGGCCAAAAAAAAAAAATTGACAGTGTTACCCCTTATGTTTTTTTTTTCAGGTCCAAATTTTGACCTTCGATATCTCGGCTCTGGAAGGGTCTAGAGCCTCCATTTTTGCGCGCTGGTCGAAGTCTCGTGGCCCTCTGTCAGAATCCAGAGTTTCAAAAAAATCAGAGGGGGTCAAAATTTCGGCCAAAAAAAAAAAATGACAGTGTTACCCCTTATGTTTTTTTTTCAGGTCCAAATTTTGACCTTCGATATCTCGGCTCTGGAAGGGTCTAGACCCTCCATTTTTGCGCGCTGGTCGAAGTCTCGTGGCCCTCTGTCAGAATCCAGAGTTTCAAAAAAATCGGAGGGGGTCAAAATTTCGGCCAAAAAAAAAATGACAGTGTTACCCCTTATGTTTTTTTTTTCAGGTCCAAATTTTGACCTTCGAAATCTCGGCTCTGGAAGGGTCTAGAGCCTCCATTTTTGCGCGCTGGTCGAAGTCTCGTGGCCCTCTGTCAGAATCCAGAGTTTCAAAAAAATCGGAGGGGGTAAAAATTTCGGCCAAAAAAAAAAATGACAGTGTTACCCCTTATGTTTTTTTTTCAGGTCCAAATTTTGACCTTCGATATCTCGGCTCTGGAAGGGTCTAGAGCCTCCATTTTTGCACGCTGGTCGAAGTCTCGTGGCCCTCTGTCAGAATCCAGAGTTTCAAGAAAATCGGAAGGGGTCAAAATTTCGGCCAAAAAAAAAAATTGACAGTGTTACCCCTTATGTTTTTTTTTTCAGGTCCAAATTTTGACCTTCGATATCTCGGCTCTGGAAGGGTCTAGAGCCTCCATTTTTGCGCGCTGGTCGAAGTCTCGTGGCCCTCTGTCAGAATCCAGAGTTTCAAAAAAATCGGAGGGGGTCAAAATTTCGGCCAAAAAAAAAAATGACAGTGTTACCCCTTATGTTTTTTTTTCAGGTCCAAATTTTGACCTTCGATATCTCGGCTCTGGAAGGGTCTAGAGCCTCCATTTTTGCGCGCTGGTCGAAGTCTCGTGGCCCTCTGTCAGAATCCAGAGTTTCAAAAAAATCGGAGGGGGTCAAAATTTCGGCCAAAAAAAAAAATGACAGTGTTACCCCTTATGTTTTTTTTTCAGGTCCAAATTTTGACCTTCGATATCTCGGCTCTGGAAGGGTCTAGAGCCTCCATTTTTGCGCGCTGGTCGAAGTCTCGTGGCCCTCTGTCAGAATCCAGAGTTTCAAGAAAATCGGAAGGGGTCAAAATTTCGGCCAAAAAAAAAAAAATGACAGTGTTACCCCTTATGTTTTTTTTTCAGGTCCAAATTTTGACCTTCGATATCTCGGCTCTGGAAGGGTCTAGAGCCTCCATTTTTGCGCGCTGGTCGAAGTCTCGTTGCCCTCTGTCAGAATCCAGAGTTTCAAAAAAATCGGAGGGGGTCAAAATTTCGGCCAAAAAAAAAAATGACAGTGTTACCCCTTATGTTTTTTTTCAGGTCCAAATTTTGACCTTCGATATCTCGGCTCTGGAAGGGTCTAGAGCCTCCATTTTTGCGCGCTGGTCGAAGTCTCGTGGCCCTCTGTCAGAATCCAGAGTTTCAAGAAAATCGGAAGGGGTCAAAATTTCGGCCAAAAAAAAAAAATTGACAGTGTTACCCCTTATGTTTTTTTTTTCAGGTCCAAATTTTGACCTTCGATATCTCGGCTCTGGAAGGGTCTAGAGCCTCCATTTTTGCGCGCTGGTCGAAGTCTCGTGGCCCTCTGTCAGAATCCAGAGTTTCAAAAAAATCGGAGGGGGTCAAAATTTCGGCCAAAAAAAAAAAATGACAGTGTTACCCCTTATGTTTTTTCTTCAGGTCCAAATTTTGACCTTCGATATCTCGGCTCTGGAAGGGTCTAGAGCCTCCATTTTTGCGCGCTGGTCGAAGTCTCGTGGCCCTCTGTCAGAATCCAGAGTTTCAAAAAAATCGGAGGGGGTCAAAATTTCGGCCAAAAAAAAAAATGACAGTGTTACCCCTTATGTTTTTTTTTCAGGTCCAAATTTTGACCTTCGATATCTCGGCTCTGGAAGGGTCTAGAGCCTCCATTTTTGCACGCTGGTCGAAGTCTCGTGGCCCTCTGTCAGAATCCAGAGTTTCAAAAAAATCGGAGGGGGTCAAAATTTCGGCCAAAAAAAAAAATGACAGTGTTACCCCTTATGTTTTTTTTTCAGGTCCAAATTTTGACCTTCGATATC